>WAAD01005387.1:37799-77498 GCA_013389945.1 Fregata magnificens
GGCTGAGAGAACTGGGGTTGTTTAGTTTGGAGAAAAGGAGGCTGAGGGGAGACCTTATCGCTCTCTACAACTACTTGAAGGGAGGTTGTAGTGAAGCGGGTGTTGGACTCTTCTCCCAAGAAACTAGCGATAAGATGAGAGGGAATGGCCTCAAGTTGCATCAGGGGAGGTTTAGACTGGACATCAGGAAGAATTTCTTTACCGAAAGAGTGGTTAGGCATTGGAACAGGCTGCCCAGAGAGGTGGTGGAGTCGTCAACCCTGGAGGCGTTCAGAAAAGGTGTAGACGTGGCACTCCAGGGCCTAGTTTAGGAGTCATGGTGGTGTTAGTTGATGGTTGGACTTGATGATCTTAGAGGTCTTTTCCAACCTTAATGATTCTATGATTCTATGATTCTATGATTCTATGAAAATTGGCAGTCCCATCCCTGTCCCAACAGGGTGATCATTACTAGCAATTGTCCCTGTGCCTGGGAGCCCCATGCCTCATCCTGCTACAGCTGTACAGGCATATAAAAACAGCCTTATACTATGGGCACAGAGGGAAAAGACAGGGTGGAACCAGTGAATGAGTGGGGGAAGAGGGAAGGTGCAAAGACTTGCAGGCATCTCTAACCAACGACAACTTGAACAACACAAAGCACTTGCACCAAAGGCCTCACAGTCAGTTTCCTGATGTGATCTCTAACTATGTTTGCTTCCAAAAAAACGTTTGGAAATACCGTTAGGGCTGTCCCTGCTGTTGTGTTCCAAGGCTCCTGAATGCAAATCCAAGGGGAGAGAAAGAGTGGTTAAAGCAGCAGCAGAGTACAGTGGAAAAGCTTCATTTTAATTTCTCGAGTAGAGGAGCCAGGGAATTTCCTGGGCTGATCAACCAGCTCCACTATTTTTGCATTCAGTCCGTATCCTTACTCACCCCACGCTGGATGAGCTAACTCGTGGCTTCGGCTCCTGCATGCAAGACACAGGACCTGGCTGTTCCCATCATTTCTGTGTTAAAGAGATGAGTCCAGTGAAAAACACGTGTTATTCTGTCTTCTAAGGAGAGCTTTCTTAACGTCTTTCTTGCTTTTTTTTTTCCCATTCCTTTCAACGAAATAAGTCACATGACTGCAACTTATACTTGGAAAATAACGCTGAAAAATGAGCACTCGCAATATATGTACAAGCTCTACACAGAGAGACAACGCTGATAAGGACTGAACATTTACAACATTCAGCTGTAAAATATTGAGACTACCTGACAGGCTGCGAGTGATAAATATCATTTTGGGAAACTCCTCAATAGGTGAATTGATTAATTTAAAGATTTCCAGTCTCAGCTTGGCTCATACTGGAACACTGGTCTGTGTCTTTCCAGTCGCCTTGAGGTAGCTCACTCCAAATGAAAATTGCTTTTTCTTTTAATGAGAATTTGTGCTTCCACATCTCCTCCCACCTCCTGTGGGTGTGGCAAACCTGGGGAATAAATAGGAGTGTTATTACTGAAAATAACACCTTAAAAGAGTTTCAGACTATCTCCCAGTGTCTTAGTAGAGCCCGTCAACATGGAAAGACCATTGAGTAGCACAAGTCAAATGAGAAACCACTTAGCAGCGCAGCAGTGTGGGAGATTAAAATGCCTTTTTGCAGAATATAAAGGTCAGCGAGGCAGTAAACTCCTTAAAGGGGAAGACAATACATTTCACGCATGAAGGATGAAGCCTGGAAAGATATGTGTCAGCCATGTGTGTCAATAATCCCTTCTGAAGGAAAATATATTTATAGGTACCATATGGGGACTTAACAGCACAGGCTCCCCAGCTGGAATGAAAAGTCTCTGAGACAGACAGTTATGCCTAGTTTTGTGCACCCTGCAATAAACCCACTGCCGATGCCTAAGAGAGCAGCTCATGCCATGAGACACCAACCCATCCTGCCAGACTCTCATTTCCACTGCTCTCTGCCATCCAGGCTTAGCCACCTAATGGGATTGCTTATCGAACGGGCACACAACCATGCATATGTGTGCTACCATCCATCCTAAAGACTTTTAAATTGTACTTGTCAACCAGATATTTGAATGAATCTATACACCTAGTAAGAGGCAATGGCCTTGTCATACCGTACGAGTCCACCTCGCTTAGCTAATTAGAGCGCTGTCGAACTCACCTCAGTCCAAAGGCCTCCCTCTCCTGCACATTGGTGCTCCCTTTCTATTCTATCCAATTGGCAAAAAATAGTGACAAAATGCACAAAAGGAGCATTAAGGAGTTTTAGTTTTGATGTTGCACCAGGCAGTGGTAGCATGTGAATGAGTCTGCCAAGGAGTGGAGGAAAGAGCTGAGCGCACCTGATTTGCTCACAAATAGAAACAGGGAGGCAAAGAGAGGTTGAGAGTATTTTGTAGAGGTGAATTCTCCTCTCCCTTGTGACCCTGTGAATTCAAAACAATATTACTAGTGAACATAGAAAGTTGTAGCAGAACCTATCCTCCTGCCTCCGTTTTCCAGCTCTATTTCCTCTGCATATTATTGATGATAATAATAACAATAATAATATCCAGCTCGTAAAGCTTTTCCAGAAAAAGCTAATGTCTCTGAGCCTGCTGCCAGCAGGGGATCTGGAACAGCTTGCTATGAGAAAATGCTGATTCTGAAAATCTGAATGTTTCAGGAGACAGTATCAATTTCATCTGACTTTTACTTAACATTCTGCTTGAGTAAGGTTGAAGCACTTTGTTTCAGCCTCATCACTTTGGCTCTCATATGAATTATATTATATGCCAATAAGCATTGCAGTGAGGCAATTTGCAAGAGCAGTTTGGGGAAGGGAAACTTCATTTCATGAGAAATTTCAAAATGTCAGGGTTCTTTTTCAGAAATTGCTCAGTCTTTTCTGAAATTTCTCTGGGATGGAAAGAACAGAAACTGCAAGGTTTGGGGAGCACTAGCTGGAAGCCACCAGCTCGATAGAGACAGTAATTTTGAGAGTGAACTTGCCTATTTTAAAGACCACAGGAAAAAAAAAAAAGGAAGAGGCTGAAGCTCCTGTGAAATACAGGGATCAACTTTCCTGAGGACAGCTATATCTATGATGGTGTTTTTCATGATTTTTTCAAGACCCCAACAGACTTTTAGAACTGCCTCAAGGTTTCTCAGCAGTGTGGGCAGGACTGAGCATTGCCATCCCATGGACAGGGTCTGGGCATGGGCATGGACAGCATGGGACATCGGAAGTACAGAGGAGACAGCGTGCTTGGAAATGATGCCCAGAGCAGGGCTCTGGATCTCTCTCAGCATGGGAGACACAGTCGTAAGAGCTTCCCGGAGCTGTGCAGTTGGGAAAGCAAACCAAAGGCACTTTGCTGCCTGAAAACTCCATGTCACTACCTAGCATTGCCCCTGAAGGTACTGCCATCAGAACACTATTACTAACTCAGTGCATGCAGGCTTACATCTATACCACTGACCTGCTCTGCATCCCTTAACGAATCGCCTCATCTCTGCCTTCTAACTACCTTCCCCTGGTTTTGTCCAATTTAGCTCTTCCTGAGGGCAAGAACTCCAGGTGGCTCTTTAGTGTCTAACACAACCTTGGTTAGTGCTTCTAGGCAGGAATGTGTTACAGATAATAAACTTCAGTGCTTGGATGATGAAAATAGCCTGGAGTCTTCATTCAACATTGCACTCAACATGAGCATATATGAGATCAGATCTTGCGTTATCTTGATCTTTGCAATGGGTTTTGTAGCACTAGGAACTGAATGAAAACCATAAAACTAAGACATGAAATGCTGCTGCCTGTCCCCATCCAATCTTTGATTTGGATGTTAAACCACGTGGAGACTGCACACTCATCGTAAGTACATTAGGGAGACAAAAAAAAACATCTTGAGGAAATGGTAAATGGGAAAAAGGCTTCTGAGTTTTTTAATAACGCATGCTCTGTTTGAAGGCTTTGCTGAGGATCTTGTTTATAATCCTGCTGCAAATAAAGTACTCTGAAATAAAAGCTGTTTGGTCCTTTCAAGCTAACAGCCCTTTGTTCACAGCACATTAGTGGAACAATTTTTAAATAATGACTTAATTTTTTTTTTCTCTTGAAAGATGCTTTTTTGCAGTCAGAGGCTGGTTCTTTATTTTCCCAGTCTGCACTCTGATTCATTAGTACTAGTTGCATCCAACTTGTAGAGGTTTATTTGTTCAGCTGGAAATGGGACATTAACATTTTAAGAGAATGATGCATAGCTTTTAGAGATAATATTCTCTCTGCCCTATTCTGCTGATGCTCTCTTAGAAAGTGCATGCCACATTCTCTCCCTCCAAAACGATGGGTTTATTATAAACAGTTTATCACTTGGGGCATGATTTTCTATTTTTCTTTTTTTTATTTCTGCACTTTTTTTCTAATAAAAACACTTAAAATTTTCTGCATGCATTTACCAAGCTGAAAAGTTGGAGACTGGCAGTATTATTCAGACTCAAGAAAAAGGCAGGCAGGTCACGAGCCTTATCATCCCACCCATGCAGCCTTTCTAAAGGCAAGCCAGGGTCCCTCCGCCACTCCTGTCTGTGCGCCTTGACCATGGTTTGGAGCAGTCATTTATGGCAAGGTCTGATGTCCCATACCGGAGTGTCAGCAGTCACTGTAGCTCTGGGGCACCTGAATAAGAGTTAAGCATCTAAGTCACGCTAAGATACTGCCCCATGGAGGGAAGAATGAAGTCCTGCATTACATGCAAAATACTGCATTGAAAGGGCGTTAAGGCTGTAAAATCAAGTGCTTGTAAATTAAACCATGCCATAATTACAATTTCCTACACAGTCTGGAAGTATAAATACTGTGATATTCCATGTGGTTCATATTGTCTCTTTCACTGTTTGTAACTTGGCTAAAAGAGGGTAGGTGAGATATAGGGAACGCCTTATGTTTCTGATACAGGATGATCTCCTCACCAGATTACATTCCTGCACCTGTTGCGGAGTATGTAGACTATAGAACTTTTTGCCATAAAATCGCTGCTAGAATTCCTTCACATCAGTAAAGCAAAGAATTTCTACCACTTCCGATACTAGTAAATGGCTGAATTATGTGAAAAGTAAAAGTTAAAAAAAAAACAAACCAAAAAACAAACAAACAAAAAAACCCCCAAAAAACCAACCCATAATGAAAAAGGCAAACTCATCTGGCATGAAATCAGTCACCTAAATGGTTTGCATTAAGCCATGCCATAAGCCAATACCTTATGAGACTATTGCACTACCTACCTGTGTCTTTTTACCTTAAATATTTACCAAAACATAAGTATTTCTAGCTCCTCTAGTTGTCTCTCAGCAATACATTTTCATTTTGCCTCCAGCTGCAGCCCAGACAGCACTCAAACCTTGGAAATCTGCTGGCAGTGGCAAATGCACATCTCCTTCCCCCCACCTGTGCTGTAGTCATGCTAACCCAAGGCAAGCTACACAGTCCAAGATGCTCGCTTCCATCTTCCAGGCACTGGCTTTCCCTCCTGCAGCTTCCCTATCTCAAATACATGGTTACATCTGCCAGGGTTAATTTTTGCAGCACCTTGAACCATCTGATACCAGGCATTGCAAGAGGGGAAGCAGGGGACTGTGACTGAATAGTCAGAGCTGGTAAAACATGGGCAATTTAGGTCTGAGAATTGAGCCTGTGATTGGGGTTGAGGGACATCATGTCCACTCTCTGAGCTGCCAGCATGAGCTTGCACGTTCCTGGGTAAACCACACATTTTTCTGTGGCATCGTTCTCTTAGCACTTAGGTAATGGGGTAGTATCCACCTGGCTTAGAAATCCACTGGAAAAAATGTTGCTGTGTTTCCTAAGATAATGGCCATAGACACATATTGACTATTCCGTGACTGCACTTCATGTCCAGAAGTCACAGCTGACCATATTTTAAAAGAAAAGGATATGAGAGTTGTACTATAGGTTTGAGAATGATCTGGAGCAGGAGGAGGAGCATGGCATCATTTGTGTGAATAAATGTAGTATTTAAATGCATGTTTATTCAGAGTGGTTCAACAGCAAACTAAATTGAATGCACCAGCTACCTGGCAACAAAGGGACATTGAAGGTACACAGAGACCAGATTTGTCAGACTGGACAGATTCAGGCAGAGTAACAAGAATAAAAATGTGATTCTCATGAATTTCCTGGCTTTTATCAGCTTGTGTCACACATTGTCCTGGTATTAACTGAATCTACATTCATATCTGTTATCATCTATTTGGGTGACCAAGACTAGCAATTAATAATAACAGCAACAGGAATAATGCTGCTTTCTGAGCTGAAAAATATCTGACACTGATTAAACTGTAAATCTAAATAATTGATATTAATTACATGAAGTTTTCAGCAATAATCTGCACAAAAGAACTCTGAAATTAGAGGATTAGAAACCAGAGATAATGCTCAGCAGCTGGTCCAGAGGCATTATACAGACACGTAGGGGACGTGAACCCAAGGACTGTGATTCATAGAGCTCTTCATCTTCCTTTACCCATGTTAAACTGGCATTTGCTGAAGTAAGATGTCCAGGCTGGCAGAAAGGGGATTACTTGGTCCCTGACACGTTAAAAATAAAATCATTTTAACTTTCTGTCTTTGAACAAACAAGCATTCCTGGAAGATCTGCAGTAAAATGTCTTATTTTATTATTTTGGACCCTCTTTTCCGCTCCTAGTTTGCAATCTCAGGACAATGTATACACAATCATATACCATCCCACAGAGATGTGACCAGAGAGTGAATCCAGATGTCATGGACATAGCTTGGATCTCAAAGTCAATAACAAAATTTTTTATATCCATCTTCCCTGGAAGGACAGTGACTTATGCTAACGCTGCAGCAATGGGAACCTGGTGGATAGATGTCAGACACCAGCTGAGCATCTGGCCCCTTATTGTATTTTAAATGATACACATTTATAACTGTAAAGCAGACCGACAAGCGATACTGTCTAACATCACCATCACTAATAGCTCTAATAGCTCATGTATCCACAGCCTGCTTCATCCTGTCCCATCTCAAAGCAATTTTGAGACAATGGGCCCCGCTCTTCTGAGATAGATATAAATGAGATGTATAGAAAAGGCACAATTCCCTCCACAACAATCAAATGACGCTGATCCCCCTTCCAGTCTGCCAGTCTGAGCCACCAGCCACCTAGTTGTACCCCCGAGAGGCAAATGCCATGTAGAAATCTGGGGGAATTTTTCCATTTCTTTTTAACTCATTACTCTCACCTTAGCAAATGTTTCAATACTTTTTTTTTTTAATGGTGCAGTCTTTTTAACGAAAAAATGCTGAAATGTGCAAATATGCAGTACAAGCCTATGCAAATCCATCATCTGCTAAGCCTTCCTGGTGAGGGTGCAGTTCCCCTTGAAGTCAGCACCAAGAACTGCCTTTGTTGTAGGGAAGGTCCCAGGGTGCAGGCAGTATTAGCACATCTTTACCAAATACCTGCTAAGGCAGCCTTAGCACTTATGATTTTGAAAGCCACATTACAGCTTATAAAGGGAGGTGTTCAGACTTTGGGTTTGCCAGCTGCTAAAAAGCCTGTGCTCTGCCAGCATCCAGCTCAGTACCTACATGTGCTCCAGAAAGGGGTACACCCATGCATCCCTTTCTCCTTGGGCTGTGAGTGATGGGACGCTGGAATTGGCCTCCTCCCAGCAAAGCAGAGGCCTAGAAATGCTCCTCTGGAAGGGAAAGGGAGGAAAGAGAAATGGGGCTGAAGTAATAAGCACTGGGAACCCATGATATGACATGTTTTGGCTCTTTCCAAACTTAATGCAGTTTTTATATGTAGACATAAAAGACCACATTTTCTGACTCCCCTCAAATAATTACCTGATAAACCCCCACTTTTGGAGTTGGTCCGAGCCATCCATTACACCGCTGCCATGAACTTTATTTCATACCACACCTGGGAGGAGACGGAGCAGTTGGAGTGCTCAGACTTTACATGTAATAACTGGTCATAAAAATCAATGCAAAATTTAATGCAAAAGGTCTGTGGGCACCCAACCATTGGAATCCAGTGATAAGGCAGATGGAGAGCAGCACTATGCTTTCCAGCAAGTACTATATTTTCTTTAATGTTCCTGAATTATATGTAATACTGTTGCTGTTTTGTCCATCTACATACTAGTTAAATGTGCTGCAGCCACAATATTTATGTCTCTGGGTGGTTTTTGGTTGCAGTTTCCTGGACACAGGGTGTGTTTTGTATTCTGGATGGATCACATCACAGGATCTGGGAGGGAGAGAAGAAATGTCTTTCTGCCGTTTTCTCTGGTGCTCCCTGATTGATATGCAGCTAGTAGTCCTGCTGTGCCCTACTCTTCACGGAGGGACTGGGAACAAAGTTGTTGTGAACCATGTGTGCCTGACCTAGCTAGTCCTAGAGAGCAAAGGTTGCGTTTACATGCAAGCTCAGTGTCATGGGTATCACTGAGATGGTCTTCAATGAAGTTTTGGTGCTCAGATGAATAATTTTATTTTAAATAACATTTCTTGTCAGCCAAAGGATCCTTCCCAACTCACTGGCTGCTTCACAACATGCAGGGGAGAAGGGAGGGAAATGGAGCCTTGGACCCACCTGAAATACTAGAAAATAAAAAATAATAGAAAAGACTAGAGGGTCATTGACCTTTGCTTCCAGCCTGACATGAACAAGCAATGGGATGCTGAAGTCCCAGCAAAGGGACATGTCTCTTCAGTTCCTATCTGTCCTTGTCACTCAGCATACAGCTTTTCACATGCATTCCCAAAGGAATGAAGAAAGGAAGAAGGAGATTGTTTGGTTATATCTATTTTGGCATGCGCAGGTGATCAGATATTAAGAACTGAGACCAGAGAGATAGTTGATGCTCTGATGTATCTGTAAAGGAAAAGAAGCAGGAGGCCTACTTTGGTTGTAATGCTAAGAATTACATTTTCCTAACCATTTTAGCAATGGACTTATTTCAAACATCAGTAACCTGTAGAATGAGTCACTCTATTAGCTTCCTTTTAGATATACAGCTGCAGTGGCTGTGCATGAAGTGTATTAAGTCTGGGGCATTTTGTCTCACTTCTGGGAGCTGCTATTGATTTTACCCTGATAGATACTTGGCTCCAACACATGACGAAAAATAATTTAAAAGAGAAAGAGAAAAGAATTCTTAACTCCTCACATTTGTGATTCAAGACATCCCTGGTCAGATGTCACAGCAAAATTCCAAGAAAAAAAAATGGCCAGAAGGATGGGGGTCATTGCAGACAGACTGGAAGAAGCTGAAACAGGATTTTGTGAAGCCATTTTACAATGCAGCTAAAGTGCTCTGAAGTATTTATTAAAGCAAACAATTATGCCATTCTGTACTGTTCAAGGTTATTACAGAACTTATATTAGAAGAGTAATTGCCTCTGGATGAGCATATGGCTTCGTCTGCTGGTGAAAAAGAGAGTATTTCCATAGGCTAATGATCTCTGTGTAAGAACTGGACTGCAGTGATTCAGAGAATGCAATAGCTGAATTTTCAGCCATAATCAGAAAGTGATTAGATAAAAGTAGGCCTCATATGGACATAGGAGTGTGAGGTGCACAAGAGCGTTTGCTCTTGGATGCAGCACATGAGGGTGTGTCACATGTATTAATACGTATATGTATCAATGTCACCTGTGCACATATGCATTAATGGAGAGCACCTTTCCTGCAGGTGCAAATGCCTACCAGTCTTTGCCCACAGTACCCAAGTGAAATGGCATGTTCTGTACCTTGGAAAATGTACCCATCTACCCATCTCAGCACATCCTGCTGTTGCTGCTTCAAAAAAAAAAACAAAAACAGTTCAATAAGTTCCACCCTGCTGTAATAATGTTTTGCACTCTGAGATGGGTTGAGGCCTCTTTGAAGATACCCCTGAAATCATGAGATCCATTCAGACCACCTCATTGGACTGATGTAGGTCTCAGCAGAAATATTTGATATTCTCACAACTCTCATTCCATCAACTGGAAATGTTTGGGACTTCGGGGTGCCAGGATAGTTTCTATTGAATCAAGCTGCCATGGTTCTGTATAAAGATAACATGGTTCCCTTCCATTGCTTCACAATTTACAACAGGCAAGGAATCGGTTAAGGTGGTGGGAAGTCAGCAGAGTGGCAATGGAGAAGTGGATAAAGGCAAGCATCTGGTGCAAGTGGTATCGAAACTCCCTTCTGAGGTGTTTTAAACATGATTTAACAACTGGAGACGTTGAGCCTGGAGCTGTCTACCAGAATAAGCAAATGATATCCCCATTTCATAGAAGGGTAAACTCACTCTTGGAGGAGCAGGAGCCGACTGGGCTGCTGGTTATTACACAGTAAGACAGTAGTAGAGCTAGAGAAGTGTGTGGAGAGCAACCTACAACCTCATCCAAGGCCTCCCTGGGTGGAGCAGCAGAGAGGGAAGAAGCGAGCAGCAAGGAGAAGGAGCAGAGGGATGGTAAAGAAAGTGAAGTACCGTCTAACTTCCTAAATTGTGCTTGGCACTGAGGCACATTGCTAAGTGTCATGGCTATCTCAAGAAGACCGTGTGACAAGTACATCAGGGTCACTGCCTCGGAAGAGGCTGAAGTGGTGAAAACTTGCTGGAGGGCTGCAGATAGAGGGAAGCGCTGGGAAGGAAGCCAGCACCTCAGGCACTGGAAAGCTGGAGGCTGTCCAAGTGACGTGTATGGTGAGAGCCAGCGGGTGTCCTGTTCATGGGGCTATTTGTCACACTAAACTAGATTATCAGAAAATAAAAGTCCAGCCTACATGTTTATAAATCTTTCCACATCCCAGCCGCAGGGCTCCGGATGTGATGTGCAGGTAGCTGGCAATGAGGTTTCTGATTCATGAAAAACAGGGCTCTAGCCATTCCCCATCCAGAGAAGGGAAAGTAGTTTGGGGGTTGAACTCACCTTGCAGCTGAGCTCTCCCTTACACATCCCTCCCCCTCTCCTCTCAGCCAAGCATTGTCCATCTTGTTGGCTGCAGTGTTTCACATACATGAACTGCGAACCTGCAGAAGTCAGGGTTGTTCATCTCTGCCATTGAGCCTTCCTACCCCTGCAGGCACTGCCACACACATAGGCAAATCATCATTGCTACTATCAGCTACTGTTGTTAGTATTAAGAACAGTTAAACAGGCTGCACAGGATATAATTATCTCAACCAATGCTGAATTTGAAGTTTCCAATGTTAAATCGGCATAGAAACCTCCAATTCACTTTTAGATTCTGTTTTCATTTGCACAGTGAAAATCTGAAGTTGGTATGGAGAGAGCCAGGTAATTCTGGTAGTCTTGTGCTCTGGAGTTACTTCTGTGAGCCTAAGACTCAACTGAGGATGTCCTTCTGCAGTCTCTGGGGAGCACTCTAAGGACTCAAAGCAGAGACAACCCTGCAAGGCCAAGCCATATTTGTGGCTGTGGTTCTGCTTTTCAGATAAAACTAGGACTGGGAGAAAAAAATCTAGATGTGGCCAGGAAACAACAGAAAAATTGCCATAGGTCAGGGCAAAGCGCTGGTTGCTGTTGAGTGGTGACTCTGCTCTTGTTCTTGTGTCCCACCAACTGCCTCTTGCATCTGCTGAAAACTAACTAAAACTTCCAACTTAGTTCTGCCGGACCTCACCGAACAGGAAGTGGTGGGCTGGTGTGAGCAGAGGGACTGCGCATCTTGAGTAATGAACTCAATTCATTACTCTGCAACACAGCCACCGGAGTCACACGGGGATAGAAAACACAGTGATGAATCAGGCCCAGCATTTGCTGCAAATTTAGACTGCTGTCTGGTTGGCAAATAGCTCTGAAACCAGTCCCAGTGCTGTGTAAGTAGCTTCATTACTCTTAAGTGCTATATTTACCCAATAATTTGGACCGATCATTTTCAGGTTCATTAGTCCCAATTGTTCACTTTTCACATGGTTTCATTGTTTTCTCAAACCACGTGGTTTTGGTTTTTCTCCAAAGCTGAGAATAATGGGTAGAAAAGTGCTAATAACAAACAATGCACCTTCTGGAAAGTTGGTTTGTTTGTTCTTTTTTAACCGAATGATGACCTGAACAAAAGCTCATCAATCTCTAGGGGTTTGGAAACATTGTCTGGATGCACTGGAGCTCTCTGAGTATTTGGGGAAAGCAAAACTAGAAACTGCAGTTAAACTGAAGATAATTGATTCTCTCAGAACCACTTCAGATTATATTTTGCAGTCTTGAACCTTGACCCTCAGCTGCACTTCGTAAATGTGGATGCAAATTACTCCTGAGGCTGTGCTCTTGTCCTCTAGGCTAGTGGCCCTGTTCTGCGGATAGCCTGATTTTAGGATAGCTGCACCTACACAGATACCGTGGAGTGGCTGGGGTTGGTCTGAGCCCAGATGTTCCGGGCATCAGAAGCAGTCACTGATCTCCCTGTTACAAAAACTTGCACTTCAAAGCTAGCCAAGAACAAAACCATGCCAAGACTTGCAATTTTACAATATGAGGTTAAAACTCCATTCTTAACCACAATTTCTCCAGCTAGCTCCTTAGAGGATCAGTCACCCAGCCTGCTTCTTCTTTTACTCCTCTGTCCGTTCTCCTCCTCACCCCTTTGCCTCACTCATTTGCTTCTCTCCACTGGGCTGTTCTTCCATTCTATTTTTACTTTAGGTCTAGCACCTAAATGATAAAAAATGACATGCAGCAAATAAGTGCTTTATCCAGAGGCTAGAGGGTGGTTAAAGTCTAAATGAAAACAATTTGTAATAAAAGCTCCAAATCTACTGCCATTTAACAAAAAGTTGAAACAAATGATCCCCATAAATCATGCTAAGATTTATTAAGGATTTTCAAGCCGCATGTATTGCTTAATTACAGAACAATAATATGCAAGGAAAATGCTGATGATAACTTTTCAAAATATATTCTTGAATGTCACACCAGATTTCTTGGGGGTAGTTTCAATCAGCTGAGTATTTCTGTACAATGAATAGGAGATAAAAATCAGCCATGTGGTTAAGGGAAATAGTTCTCAGCACAAACTGCAGGTTAAAATAATGTATTGAACCAATAACACAATATCATGAGCATACCAATACCAGAACTATTAGCTTCGCAGACTAGGCATTGGCAAGTCAGAAGTTTTAAATCCTTGAAAGGGACTACAGAGCTTATGGTCCGTATAAACCTGGCCAGAGATACTACACGGACATCTGTGTATAAATTCCATCTTGTTCACACCCTGCAACAGGAGAACCTAAGTGTCTCTGAGGAGGGGAAGTAGCTCAGAGTAGGGGAAGTAGAGGTGGGGCTCAAAGTGAGCTCCCAATGAAGGCACAAAGAGTTTAGGGCCTTCTGTTTCAAAAGCCAGAGCCTGGTTTGTAAAGGAAGGCAAAGTCCACCGGTAATGAGGAAGCCCTAATATTCCCTACCACAAGCAGCAATGACTGAGGGTGCTATGGCAACTTGTATGAGTTTTGTCTGGGGAGAGGTTGTGTATTCAGACAGAGCCCGACAGATGCAAGTCAGGCAGGCTGTTCTCTCAAAGCAATGGTATACCTTTGTCCTCAGTGCAAACGGAGCTGGCTGGGAAGTTCCACCGCTTTGACTGAAAGTGTCTTGCTTTTTTAGGGTTGGTTTGGGGTGTTTTTTCTTAGGTTGCTTTTCTACCTGCTACATCTGGGTTTGGAGCTTGGGAAAGGCTGATAGTAAAACCAGACTTATTTTCTTTAAGGCAACAACACAAGTTTTTTACCTGATGTTAGGGTGGGTGACAGTGTTGGACAGACACGGTTGAAAGCTTGCATTGCAAAGGACTGTATTATGCCTAAGCTGGCAAGAGGACCTCCATTTTCAGGAGTGCTAGACTAAATTGAACTTCTCCCAACCCCAAGCCCTCCTGAAATGAGGACAGAAATAAACAAATTAGCTAATGTGATGATTTATCTTGTAGCATTTGGAATTTGCCCCCTCGAGCAAGCAAATTCATCAGCCAAATCTCAGTGGTGAATGGTAAGGCTTAAGGGTTGCTACAAATCTTGTGGTTCAGCACACCCAGAATGAACCTTCAGGCTTCCAGCCCTCTATGAAATAATCCCAGAAAAGCCAGCTGACCTGTCAGAGGCTGTGCAGATAACACTGAAATGCATGATATTAATGAACTAGTGGAACTGTCACAAATTGTAGGGGTCATTGTAAAAATAAGCAGCGAGGAGCTGATCCATTGCATTACAGTTGTTGTGAAAGTAGCTGGATTTCACTCCTACCCTTTAATTTCTTCATCTTAATCAGAGTCTGTGAAGGTTTCCATCCCAGGTACGAAGCAGAGGAAGTCTGGAGAGCCACCTCCATTACCTGATGTAATGGTGTAACACAGCCCTGGAGCAGCAGCTGTGAAAACCAGAACTGCCAGACAAATCTGATAACACAAGTTTGTACAGCCTGGAGTGTCTGGAGGAATCAGCTCCGCAGACCAGACAAGGAGGCAGAGAAGTGAACTTTTAGGTTCTTGCTTTGGCTTGCAACATTGCAAAGCAAACTGTCCTCAAGCCCTCTGGAGGGGCTTTCTGTGCTACAGTTATTCATCTCTTTGTGTCTGAAACAGGATTAGTGGTGTGTGAACCTGGCAAGGTTCAGAGAAGCATTCAAAAGTTCTGTCATTCGAGACTTCAAAATATGATTCTGCAAATGGCAGAGACCAGCTAGCACCTTCCTCCAGAAGCAAGGCAAACTAACCTCCACATCCTGCTCAACTTGCATGTTGGATGAATTTGCTCCATCCAACATCCCTCCCAACTCCCTTTCCAGCTGCAGAAAACATGCTTCATATGCCACTCCAGTCCCAGGGACCTGAAATTGCATCGCACTGGTTCATCTCAGAAGCTATCCTAATTTGGGTTTATTTCATTGTCACAGAGATACACTGAGGCACTTAATCTCAGTTAGTCCTCAGCACAAACAAGTTTTCACAGAAAATGTTGGCTAGTGTTGCCTGCTGTGCTCAAGGCTGCAGCCCTGAAGATGACCTCTCTCATATGCCCCTCTTATTTCAAAATGATGCCTAGCTGATAGAAAACCACCATTTCTCCTCCCACTCCTGGAGCACCATGAGCCCGTGAAGAACTGTTCAAGTGTCCGGTGGTCCCTGGGCAGTCAGAGGGCACTGCTCTCCCAGGTGGGCACACCTGCGATGGTACCCGGCACCACCGGAGCAATGCACTCACAGCACAGTCCTGCAGGGACTGCGGTGGCTTTTGCCGATGCTAGCCCAGTAAGAGTCACTCCTTCCCACACCTTGAGGTCTTCTGCTTGGCCTCTGAGCCAAAAGTGAAGTCAGCTCCTCTCATGACCCCCACAAAACTGCCTCCCAGTGCAACCCTGGCACTGTTTTCCCATATTTCATTCTACTAGGTTCACTTCTAAACCTGAACTCCTGGCTTGTGGCATCACGGATAGTTTGATGAAGGCGAGGGAGAACCCAGATGGAATGGTACCCGCTCAGAGTGGTAAAATGGGTAGAAAATTATCAGAAGGAAGAAAAGATTGAAATGAAGCTTCCAGTGATGCAGTTTCCATGACAACTACCCTTCCACCTACAGTTTTAATCCCCTTTTTCAGGCAGCCATTCCAGGAAGTGCAGGGAACCACACAACAGCTGCACATATCCTATTTCTAACACATCTCCTGATTAAAATAATTATTCCATATATAGAGATTGCCCTGAATGGCAGTGGTTGAAGGTTTTGGATAGCCTGGGGGAGGTGTTTTCTCACAGCGCTAGATGCTTTCTGAAATAATGCATATGAATGCAAATCCTAGCATTTGCTGGAGTGAGAGTGAAGGGAGCACATCCCAAAGCTATTGCAATGGGATATGTTCCATTGTCCCTACAGGACATATGCCACTATGTCCTGTGTATGGCACCCTGTTGTGGATGTATTCAAAGATAGTCTTGTCTGTGCCACAGCCTCTAAGCTGCAGGTTGCTGAGACCTTATTTTTCAGAAGTAGCAGGGACCAGGTTTAAAGCCAGAGTACATGACTTGCTGTCACACTCCTTGTTCAACCTTTGTAGAGATCTGTGACAGCCCCAGAGCCACCCTTACGTTCAAATCGTCATCTTAGGAGCACTAACTGATGAAGTATTTTGTAGGTGAATCATTTCTGTAATCCTAGTGGAACCACATGATGACTGCAACACTTTGATTCTCTGTGGGGATTATGTGGACTGAAATCAGAAGACAGGGAATCACCTTTGTAGTCCTGAGGATGTTATTTCCCATTGTCATTGCTGTTATTGTTATCTCTTCTCTAGTTTTTAAAGGCCCCTGCAAAGATAGGTGTTCCCTTCTGCTAAATAACATGACAGGGTGAGACGGAGACTATATCTAAGAGCTTGTAACTTACACCAACATGGTAGAAAAAGAGTAGAAGGAAAATAAAATTCTTGACAGGAATAGGGAGATTAAATGGTTTTCTTAAGGTCACACACTGAGTTTGTGGCCAGAGCTGAGTGCAGATCCCTGGAGTCCCACCTAGGTCTTTTATCAGCGTGATGGCTTTTCCCTTCCTGCTCTCCCAGGCTGTCAGTCTCATTTGTCCTATAGAAATATTGAGATAGCTCTTGCAGATGCATTACCTAAAGAGGGAAATGTCTGAAATTATCCTTCCTTCACTCCAAGGAGTGGCGGGGGAAATCTACATTTCTACACAGTAACTATGTTAACCACTTAATTCCAAAGGAAGCAGATAGCAGGAACATATTAGTGTGGGAATGAGCAAGTAAATAAAAGAATGTTTCTCCCCAATAAACCTCAATTCTCTGGGAATCATTTTTAGAGTCTACAAAGTTAAATTACAAAGAAGTCCACCAGAACAGGTAATGACTATACTTAAGGGAGAGGCAATTGTCCTACAAAACTTTATGCACTATGGTTACAGTGCTGGAAACAAGAATTTAGCCAATACAGGGGAATCTCTAAGTAACAGCATCTCCACCAAGGACTTCAGGACAAACTCAGTACTTCTTAGCATTTAATATCTAAACAGTAAGGGCTAGATTATGAGTTCTTGACTTTTTTGGCTTAGCACCTACTCACACAAGTAGTTCTAGCATCTTCAAGAGGGACTGAGTGACCACTGGTGGGGAAGGGTTGAAAAATGTGGCTCTAAAATCTAGTTGAATGATGTTGAAATTTAATGTTAATAAAGATAAAACATCTCCCTTTCTCCAAGATCATTTAGGGTGATACCCAATGTTTAACGATAGTGGAAATTAGAACAACTGCATGTTTTCAGCAGCGTTGGTCCAGGTTCATGAGACTTCCTGGCTTCACAGGGATGGGCAAGGCTGTGTGACGTGTCATGTTTGGATGAAATGAGTAATGAGCAAGGAGAGGTTTGTGGGTAGGGAATGGCAGAGATGGGATGGTGGTACTTGTAGGGTCATAGATAAAGGAAATTCTGAGTTCATTTTTGTTTAGCAGCAGTTCAGCTGTGTCTGAGACAGAGGTGTGCAGGATGGCTGCTGGGTGAACGTGACTCCATGGAGTGTTATTTGCCAAGTACGATGCACAGAGAAGGAAAACTTATCTTGCACTTTCCAGTGTCCCCATTTCATAAATATGATACATTAATATTCATTATACCACATGCATTATCAGTTTGGAAGGAGATTACTGGGGATTCACTATTTTCTCTCCATCATATTTTCCAATTAGGATCCCCTCTTTTGCAAATAATAAGCTTTTTGTTGCCAGAGGCTTTGCAGCAAAGTTCCAGTCAGGGCTTTGGAGCTCTGCTCAGCCTCCATTTAAGAAAGAAGTGCAAATTGAAGAACAATTATATTTTTAATGACAGGTTAATCTTGCTGTACTAAATATGATTAGAGAATAGCCTGGCTACTGTTGCAGAAAACAACAGCTTTTAGGAGTCGTTCCCAAAAAAACTCCAGGGGGATGGGAAAGGGTGAATCCTTACAAATGCACCATGGAGTCAATAGGGGTTGCTGAGACAAACTGGCAGAGACTTTGGGGTTCTTGGGGGACAGACAAGAGGATAAGAACATCAAAGAAAAAGGGGTAGCTTCACTCTCTGTTCTCCACACCATGAACAAGTCTTTTGGCTCTGTGGTTTGTTCATATGAACAAAAACATTCAAGATTTTTCTCGTTTAGCACTAGCAAGAAAGGTGGTTGGGGATGGGTTTGATGTACACTGCTGACCTGTGCCAGGCAGGGGAAGACAAAAACATCAATTTTTGGGAGTTGCCTCTGGTTCCTCTGTACCTGAAGTCCTTCCCTTAGGCTCCTTTGTGCAAAAGAGGAGGACCCAAGCACTGTCCTTCTTCAAAGGGAGAAGAAATGATGAGGAGATATGCAATAAAGACTCTGGGATGCTTAAAAGTCAGAAGCCTGAACACTAGATAATGCTGGAGATAAACACTGAGATCCTGCTTAAGGCCACTGTGTGGCTACATATGCAGCCAGCAATGCATCATGCTTCTGAAGAGTGCATTACAAGCAAAGGGAAAGAGGAAAGAATGGAAATGCTATCCAAAATGCACAGGAATCCCAGCAAACCTTTCCCCTTCCTGGTCCCCCACGGCCTCTCCTCTCTGTCCAATCACCGCAAGATTTTTTGCCTTATTCACGTGTGGTAGAAAGAGGCATCTCCAGGTGAACCTGCCCTATAGCTTTGAGCGCAAGCAGGCACTTGATGCCTACAGTCCTTCATGCCCGTGCAGACCAGAAGCGAAGTGCTCCAACCTCATTGACTGTAATTAGCTGGGCTCTAGATTTCTCCTTCAATTACCACAAATTTGTAAAGAAAAAAAGCCAAAAACAAATCCGACAAAAAAAAAAAAAAACAAAACCAAAACACAAGAAATACAAATTTACAGTCGGCCCTTTGAGAGGCTAACTATTCCCCACACACACATACACATGCTAGTAAAACAGCCCTTTAAAGTTGTTGGTGTTGTCAGTTACAAGAGCAGCATTTAACATTTAATGGTTGTTTTTGGTCAGAGCTGTTACTTTTCATTGTTTGCTAGATTTGTTCCTTAAATTTGCTTGGCTCTGTGCCATGCACTTCCTCTAGTTTTGCTTTATATTGTGCTTGGGGTTGAAGGATTTTTTTTTCCCCCTTTGAAGACATATTATGAAATTATTTTCATTTTTCTTGCCCAGTGCATTGTCTTGTCACGTCTGATATTTATCTACAGGGCACAGATGTCCCCTTACAAACCCTCTAAAAGTGCCAACTTGTTCTCAGTCTCCTCCTAGTGTAAAGTCACCAATTGTAGCAGCCACAGGGATCCCTGAGAAAGTTGTTGGGTTAATTAGATTGGGCAGAAGACTTCAGAAAAAATGGTACGTGGTCTGCCAATGCTGTAACTCTTGTAGATGTCTAGGGGAAAGGCAGAGTAAAGAGATACAAAGAAGATGACTCAAATAAGTGGTTTGCCTCTACTTATTTTCCATTATAATAGGCTGGATTAGCTGTTCAATTAAAATAAATGCAAAGCAAGGAAATCTTGCTGTGCATCTTGACCTTTTTTATAAACTGGCACTCATTCCTGTGAATTGACCAGTTATTTGCCAGGTCTGTTTAAACCAAAAATTCAGGCAGTGAGAGTTTTTCACAAATATTTGCCAGAGACCCTCTGCAATTCAGAAATTGTGACCAGTCATCAAAGCCACACAGTCCTGTTGTCCTCAAGGTCCTTATTCCTGATGTGGGTGATTGAAATCTTTCTGGCAAGATTTTAAAGGCAGGGCAAGATGATCTAGTTGTTAGGGTTCATTTCCAGCTGAGAACATGCACAACATGTTTCCACGAAGGCCCCCAGCAGATTGCAGTGGGCACGCAGCGAACTGACCCTGCAAACACTGAGGCCACAAACTTTACCTTCCCATATATTGAGTGTCTTTCCTCTACCGAGCCAGATATTTCCTCAGCTAAGCAATATTGACCTATAAGTTTTTGAGTTCAATTTCCACTCCTATTACATGTTTCCTGGCATGTTTATAGTGCTTCTAATTAATTATTTGTAATTGCCTGTGTTTTTCCACTCTTTTTTGTGCCTTTGTTTCTTGTTTCTCTCCCAGCCTTGGTAACAAGATGTTGCATCTCTTGAGGCTACAAGGGTAAAAGCCTATTAATAAATAATTAAGTGGTGAGGCTCCGGCAGTGTGGAGTCACGTTTTGCCATCACATGGCTGTAGTCTCCATGGCGACTCACCGGTGTGGACTGAAATGATCTCTTTGGGAGGAGGCAAGAGGAGGTTATATAGGGCAAAAATGTGTGAAGTTAAATTATATTTTAAAAAATTAAAGGCACCATTACACTGGCTAGTTTCCTAAATAATCTGGAAAGATGGAAAACTCCTATTAGTCCCTTTCCACCAGCATCCCTCACTTCTGTCTGCCACTGCCCCGTGTTTTTGTTCTGGTCCAGAGCCTCTGGCACTGAGGCTTTTCCACACTGCAGATGCTCCTCTCTGCCAAGCAGCATCTTCCCTGTACCCAGTGCCCCTCCGACCTTCCCGATCTGCAGCAATCCTGCCGCCGAACTGTGCAGCCTCAGTCCCGATGATGAGAGTGACTGATGTCCGAGAACAGCAAGCATTGAATATTTTGTCATGTGTCACCAAATTAAATCTTAAGGCCTGGAGTTCAGAGGTTCCCGCTTCTCTGCTCCTCTGTGTTCTTATTCCCTACCACAATAATATGTCGCTTTACCCCTGGAGTCACCCTGCAACCTATGTTTGCGCAAAATTCACACCTGCTCCTCATTAGAGCCAGATTTTGAGAAGCTTTTTATGTGCTTTTCTCCTTTTCTGGCAATACTCAGAGGCAGTTTCATGTGCTGGCACATGAAGTAGCCCTTCTATTTTTTTCCCATCGCATAATCCACCTCTAAGTATAGCAAAGACATTTCTTGCCCATTCAAAGCAGTAGTTTTCAAATGAAAAGCAGTTAGCTCAGCAGTTCCAGCATCTGCAAAAGTACGTCCTTGTGCGGCAGAGTGATCTGAAACCCCCTTAGCCTGTTATCAGCTTTCCATCTGCGTTAGCAGCTACACTATTCACGAGCATCCTGATCGATGTATTTCAGCCAATATTATTTTCCCAAACCCCCACCTCTCCAATAATGTTTCATGGGAACACAAGAAATTTTAAGCTCCTTGTAATGCCAAGGATGTAAATCACACTAATTGTCTCCCAGATTTCAGAAACATCCTGGGCTTTCATTTCCTCTGCAAACTTCTGGAGCATTTACATTAACTTCTGGCAGGTAAATGGAAGGGGCCCAAACCATCCATCACATAAAACTGCATTGAAAACACATCAAGTTAGGAGACGTCACATATAGATAGGTCTCTGCTTTGAGGGAATGAAGGTTTTGATATCATGGCTCCCTTCTCCTCGCAGAGGGACATGATGTGTAAGGCCAGGAACCTCGCTCTTTCCAAACCACTACCAGGGACCGCCATTTGCTGGCTGCTCAGTGTCCACAGCCCCACGTAGAAGCAACACCCAGTGGCAAGACTATCAGCTTCATGTTACTATCAGTTTTCTTTAAGGTTCTGGGATGGGATCTGCTTGACAAAGGGTGGTTCTGGCCTTGAAGAGCTGAAATCTGCTGCAAATTGAATCTTCATTAAGCGTACAGCCCCAAGGTCAGCCTGGGAATGAGTCTGTTCCTTTTTTTACCACCAAGTTTCTAAGAAAGAGTGTGAAATAGAAAAATCTCTCCCATCCCTCTTCATTGGCCTGTTTTCCCCCTTTTCTTTTGTAGTAGAATCTAAAAAGGAGGTGAAAGATGGTTTGAGTGAGGTTATCACAGGGATGAAGCAATGCTTCAAGGAGTTTCAGAACTGTTTTCATGCTGTTCTCCTGTAGCCACTGCACAGGTTTTCAGAAATTGTTTCCTTGCCCTTTTCACCTTCACACTCCTCTCCTCCCAACAGACTGAGGCCAGAGCAGAAGAGGAAAGTGGATTAATAGGTTTTTTTCTTCAGCAATCTGGCATTCTGTCTTTGCTTCCACAGTTTTGATATTCACTAGCACCAGTGGAAAAAAAGCAAGCAATCTGAAATTCAGGGCTTGTTAGGTAAAACAAAGAATAACTATGTCAATTATGCTGATTCTGAGGATAAATGTTTGCCTTTTTTTTTTAAGACTGCCTATGGATTCTAAGACTGACTTGGGATTTAAAATAGTTCATCTATTTTTAAGTGATGTTGGCAACCTAATTTTGACTCAATAGTTCCATGATGCTGAAGGAAAAAGAGAAAAAGAATAATTGCAAAACACAAAATAAGCAGAAATGGTTTCAGTGAGGTGTTTTGATCACCCCCGTGAGCTCTTTTCTTGCTGTGTTGTGCGTGACTGAAAATCAGAAAGTGAATCTGCCTATTAACAAATGGGAAGCTGACCAAACTGGTTTCATCAGACTGCAGTAAAAATAGAGATCAAGGGAAAAATAAACTTAGGTGATTAGAATTATTTCCATTCTGACAAAGAGACTTCATGAATGATACAGGAAAGGCTTCCTGATAAAGAAATTAAAAATCCAAATTCAAATTCTTTGAATGGGGGAAAGTTAAACAGATTCCCACGGGTGGTGTCACGGACTGCCAGTGAACGAACGGCCTTTGGATCTGCTCCCAGGGCAATCCCTGAGAAGGGACTCCATCTCTACCCTGAACAATAACCTGGTCTCTCTGTATGCTGCTGCTTGCTTTTGGAGTAAATTGCAAACCTGCACAAGGAGTTGAATAAACAAATTACTGCCTGTGCATGTGTGTTCATTAGAAAAAAACATGCTGATTACTTGGCAGCCTGGCATTTCATAATATCACAACGGGTTTTGAGAGATGAACAGCTACAGCAAACCCTCCGTGGAAACCAATATCTCCACCTGTGGGAAATGCAAAGATAACAGGCAATTGTGACTAAAAATGCAATTACTACAAGAGAAAAAGATTCACTTTCCTCCATGTGCATAGAAATCATGAAAAGATGTTTTCATCCTAAGCCAAGAAGGCCCGAAGCTGGGTTTTATTTTGCACTTAGAACCAGTAATATTCTCTTTCACCTATTATGCATCTCCCTGAAAAAAATGTATTCTTCTCCATCTCACCTAGAAGGGTCTCTGCTTCCAGGCAATTATTTTATCAGATGCAGAGAAATAAGATAGAGAAAGCAAATATTTGACTTTGAGCATTTAAAGTTCCTGTTCTCTCTCTTTTTTTTCTTTCTCTCTTTCAAGATCAGATTTCTATTGCAACACAAGTGTGGACAAGACAGAGCTTTCCAAGTTTTAAAACAAACCATCCTAGGTTTTAACCACAAGCAAAATTTAAGAGAAGCACAAGACCACCCAATGCAGAAAATAAGGAAGACACATCCTGCACATTGTGGGATGGACGGAGCTTGTCAAACCCTACATAAACCTCAGCAAAATGCCTTGACTGTCACACTGCATTCGCTGTTGTATCTCTTGACCTGGCAGCTGATTGCTCTTACTTTAGGTAGAGAAGCTCAACCTCCTGTAAGAGGGTAAATTTTCTGATTTTCCCAACCAGAGACCAAAATATTCACATGCAGGACTCACACACCTGGGGTAAGCTGAAAGGCAGGGGAGCTTCAGGAGCGATGTGCAATGATTGCCGCTCTGCTGGGCTCCCCGGCTGCAGGATGAGGGGCTGCCTCTCAAAAAGAGGCCATGGAATATAGCTCTGCTCGTGGCCCACATGCAACTGAAGAGCCACAGTGTGGTCATTGCCACTTTAACCGGATAGTTTCTCCTGTGTATTACCTGTTTGACTTCAACCTTTCACTAGTAATTCCAAACCCATGGACCGCATTTAGGCCCGTTTCCCGCAAGTCCAAATTAACTTCTGCTTCACCCAATGTCCATCTGCACCCGGTGTTTGGAATTGCAAAAGGTATCCTTTGGAAACAAAGCCCAGACCACAGAAATGATTCAAAGAAGCAGGGGGAAGAGGAGTCAAATTTCAGGATTATGTGCTCATTTGGGGTTTGTGACCATGCAAAGCGTGTATATAAATCCGAAAGTTTTGCAGTCAGACCCCTGTAGATAGATTCTCTGCACCATATGTATTTTCAATGGTTTAGAGGGAAATTGCACAGAAACAAGGAGCCATCTTCATGGCCCTAGGTCTATCACAGAAGCCTGAGGGCTCTCTTGCATTATCTTTTTGCTGCATTCAACATGCTGACCTCCAAATACAGCATGCTGGCCTTCTGTCTGCAAGTCACCGTACAATGTTGACCTCCCATGACTGTTCTGTGAGTGGGGTCAGCTAAGGAACACCTCCTTAAGGTTAAGTGGATAGAGGCCCATGATTTGGCAGAAGGGACAAGGACTCAGTGGAGCACATTCATTCTTGTCACACAGAGCGTTGCTCCTGCACAAGAGAGACAGAGAGTGCTTCAGCATTCCTGAAAAGCCTTTTTGTTAAGAAGAAAATGGCTTAAGAATTGAAACTGTTGCCCGAATCTGTCACTGACTCAAATAGAGAGAATGAAGCTATTGAAAAATAGGTTATTTCTTTCACCTGAGTCTTTCAGTGTGAGGCTGAGCTCCACCAGAGGTGAGGGGCATCGCCAGTGTGTGAATCAGCTGGCAGCTGGGATCGGCTCCCCAAGGTTTCCTCAGGCTGCTTTCAGGGTCAGCAATGGCCACAGCAGAGAGGACTGCAAGATCGGGGCATGGCAGGTGAATTAAAAGAAGAACCAATTTTCCGGTCTATTTTTAAGATATTATATTAGCTTGGGTAGTAGGTACAGCTCAGCAAAACCCCGTGACCACCTTTGGTGGGCTGTGAATAACAGATTATCATCATTTTTACAACAGCTACAAATCATGGCTGTGCCATTACCTCTAGTGGGAAAACACAGCTGCTTTCTGAGAAAATAACAGTCCATTGATAGGCAGCTCTCCGACTTAGGAGAGGTTTGATAGTGTATAAAGCCTTTCAGCAAGGAAACCACTGTAAATTTTGCCGAGGCAGGATGAAGTATCTGAAGAAATACTTATACCTCACTGATCACCAAGCCTTAGATTTGTGATAAGACAGAAATCACTGCCATCTGATCCACTAGCCTGTGAGATATGAATCAGAGAGTCTGTGCCCTGTCCGGAGTTGACAAGATGTATCAACATAACAAAAACCATCATCGGTCTGACACCTCTGCTGGCAGCCTCCAGAGAAAACAAAGGGTGACCAGGCTGCCCTCTGGTTCCTCCAAGGCAAAGCTGAACCTTGCCGGCAAGGTGGGGAAATCCCTGCTAGTGATACGCTACTGACTGGAGGTCTTTAATGACAATGCAAAAAAAAAAAAAAAAAAAAAAAACAATACCTACCTGATTTTAGTAGCATCATCCCCATCAGATAAGTGCTTTGCACAAAATCAGGCACAGTGCTTCTGCCTTCAGTACCGTCAGGCACAGCTGGTGGGGTTATAAAGTTTGAGTGAAGAAACACTGATTTTATACTCTCAATAAAAAATAGAGAACAACCTTCCCAGGACAAGATCTTTAAGTACATGCCAACTTTCAGTTCACCTTTCACACCTGAAACAGTGCATGCAACTATACAAAGCAAACACAGCCCTTTCTGGTGTGTTTTGAAATAAATTGTCATCCACACTTAAACATATTGTGTCGTACTACATTTCCCCAGGGCTCCTGATGTTGTTACTCTCCTGACAGACAGAGCCGCCTCCCAAATTACAGTTATTCTGACCTTATACACACTGACACAGAAACGCCTTTAAGACAATGTTTTATCTCAGAGGTGCTGCACATTCACACACACACACATGCACAAAAAATTGTCAGCCATTTAAGTAATCCTTGCTCGATTGTCTTTTAAAATGCCTCTTTCGTCTTTCTGTAACCAAGGGCTTTAATATTCAAATGTTCATGAGCACCAGCTTTATTAAAATTAGGGCTTGGGGAAATGGTTTTGAAAAGGAGAAACGAATATTACCCAACCATTTAAAAGATGCTAATTAATGGAGTTCTAAAGCCCAGGGAGGCCATTTGGCGGAGCAGAGATTCTTCTACTAGACAGATTTGTAACTTAGTGGTTCGAGTGGCAGAGGCGGAAATAACAGATGAATAAAATAAAATGCAAGTAGGTTAAGAAGAACAATCCTCCAGGTGTTACGAGGACTCCAGAGTTTAGTTCTGTGCCAGCGATTTGAGTTGTCTGCCTACGAGCGCTATGCATGAAGATTTTTTCCTGGCCCTGACACAAACAGGGTTTGTGTCTCTTCCCTGCTGGATCTGCCCTGAGTTGGGAACAAGAAAGCGTAACCCACATGGCATTCAGCCATGGCCAGCCGAGAGCGGTGGCTGCCAGCTGAGATTGCGTTGCAGGAGTCACCGGGGGATTTAAGATAAATCTAATCTCGAGGGTACATGGGCATATCCATACACATGTGCACAAGGAAAGAGCTTTGCACTGGGAGTAGCAGAGACACACCATAATGGTCAGACCTTTCCATGTAGGCTTTTTTATGATTAATTCACCAGAGTGCATAAAATCAGGGGAACTTCAGCAATCCCCCACTGTCGTACTCCCCTAGATCCTGCCTATCACTTCTACTCTCAGCAGAATAACTGAATTCATATTTATATCTGTACCACTGAGCATAGGTACTAGTGTCCTAATTTTTTCTCTCTGTCTCCTGCTCCCCCCTCCTTTCCTGTTCTTCTCTCTGTGCACAGATATAACCCTGGGTCAAGAACTGAAAATACTCCACGGACTAGAGGAATAGATTCTTTTGGTGGGCCTATGTACATACATATCTACTCCAGCTCCGTAGTAGAAAAGACATCTCTGAAGTCTGACAGTGATCTGTAGTTGGAATTTCAGTCAGAGGATCTTTTTTATTGATGCAGTTCTTGCCAGGTCAGTTGCTGTAAAAAAGACAGGGTGGACTGGTGATTTGAAACCCATGATCCAAGAAGGAAACAGAGAAAAGAAAGGTAGCAAGAGGGATGGATGCTGGGAAAAACCTCATCTCCAGCCTACCCCAGCACACAAGGTGTCTTGGGAGGAAGGACCACTGCATCCTAGAAGCTCACTTGCCCTCCACAGCTGTTGCTGAGCTGAGCGATAATTTTACAGGAAGAGTTTGCTGACGCTGTTCTGCTGCATTTAATCCATCATTAGGACCTCAGAGCTCTAAGAAATGCCAATGCAGCAAGTAAATGAGGGAAGTTACCTGTATTCTGTTTCTTCCAGGTGGGAGCTCTGTCCTTGTCCTCCTTGCCTACTTCTTTTGTCCCATGAAGCCACTTGCTGAGCCAGGCAGGTCACATTGCATGTGGCTGTCCCCCACCTCCTGGTAATTTTGTTACGGTAGTACCAGGAGGTGCTGAAGAGAGCAACATCTTCATATGCCATTCACCAGGCAACTTTAGAAGAAAAAGGCAGTTTATCATCCAGATATAATCCCAGCTTGGAGAAAGTAATAGGAAGGAACAGGACAAATGAGGGAATCAATAAGGAGCCAACAATAACCTCAACCAACTAGATGTTCGTGTGCGTGCCTGCCTTATTCTTTCATGTGCTATACTATAAATAATACAGAGAGCAAGTATCAGACCTCACCCTCCCAGTTCCATCATCTTCCCATTGCCAGACAGCAGTTTAAGTGGCTATCCCTATTTCCCCCAACCCGTATTAGCTCAGTGCAATATGTCTGCACCACATTAGTCTGCACATAGGGTGGTGTGCCACTGCTGCCTTTCCCTGATCAACCTTGGCTAAAGAATCCCCTTTGGCTAGTGAGGTAAAAGTTTGACATATTTGAAGCAAGAACATCTGAGTGTTTGGATAAAACATCAGGTCATGGAGACTTAATATGTTATTGCACATCAGCAGATTGAACGTACCTGTCCATACATATGCTCTTTGCCTGGAGCTAATGCAAAATAATATGATGTAGCTTCACTTTGTTTCACTGTCAGCTAAGTTAAATTGCATTATTATATCTTTGTCACAAGCCAAGAACGTGTGCCCAGACTGCTACCTCAGCTCTTCTGATGTTTGGTAACTTGTTAAGTTGCTCTCGCTTGATCATGTGTCAGAGCCTGGAGTCCTTCACAGCTGTCATGAAGTCCTTGCGAGTCCTGGTTTTGTTACCCTGGGATGTGTTCTTATTTGCAAGGACTTGTGGCTGCATATAGCACAGATTTACATGGGGTGTGACAGATGTGATGCTTTTATTGATCAGGAAAACCAGTGTACACCTCCGAAGAGACCTGCACTTTCTGATTCAAGCCCTTCCAAGTCCTTTTACGAGAATTAAAAATAATAAAAAAAAAAAACTGAAAAGGCATTTTAAAGAAGAAGAAGGTTCTGTCAAATCTCTGATATCTGCAAAGCTATAAAGAGAGAGATACTTTTTAAGCTCATGGAACTTCATCATTGCCAGAGAGCTATTGGGAGGAACAGCATGAAAAAATGGTGTCTGTTTCTCTAGTAAAATATAGATTGACCCTCCTAAATGAAGACAGTCAGCAAGAATGATATGATCTGAGACAGAAAAACAGCAAAAATTCAGAGTTTATATAAATTTATCTTTTTAACTTATGTCTCAACTCCAGCAGGCTGCCATAAAGAAAATGAAATGCAAACTGGAAACACAGGCTTGTTCTAATAAATGCAGGGGGAAGAATAAAACTAACAAATATATTTGTTTCCCTACTAATCCCTCTTCATTATAGGACATAGCTGTTTTGCTTAATGGTCACAAATGAATCCAATATGAACTCAAAGAAAGGGAGGTTTCTTTTCTGTTTGTGGATTAAATAATTTGTAAAAATATTTCAAGTGCAGTCAGCATCAGCAAAGTCAACTAAAACCTCTGTCTCACACAAGCAAAAATTTACCATAGCGAGTATCATTCTATGACAACTGGTAAGAGGTTATTTTTCCCTGGAGCCAACTTCCATTGGATCAGTAATGCTCCAGTCTATAGCAGAGAGAGTTTGCATTAGAATCTGTGTACCAGCGCGCATAATAATGAATCACACCCTACATTGATTTAGTAAACCAATAGGTTTTATTAACTCAACAATGAGATTAAAATGGATTAAAACAGGAGAGGGGCTCTATCATTGCACTAGTAATTTACCCCTGATTCTACAGCAAGTGCAATTCACTTTGGTTTTAATACCTGATTAGACTCCTTCCAGTACTGCTGCAGTGTTTTCTCCAGGGGGGAAAGCGTAGCAGATATAGGCAAATCCTATACCCACATGTAACTACAGAGAGGGCAAGCAAACAAGCCAACTTTAATCAGGGTTGGGACTTTTCAGTGTTATCCCAGACAAAGAAGTCAATGATTTTTCTTGGCAGGGAGTTCTGAAGCCTCATGTGTTAAAACACATAGGAAAGGCCCCCCAGGACTGCAAGGAAAGCATTGGCTCAGCTCTGATGCTCGGTATGCCTGCAATGCCCTCCTCACCCTGATAGCCAGCGCCCGCAGTGCGGCAGAGGTAGCTGGGTCGCAAGCTGGCTTTAAACTGCGTAGCTCTGGCAGTGCCACGGTACCGAGCAGCAGCACAGAGCTGTAAGATCTGCCTGAGAATAAAGTAAATTAGGTCAAGCAGAGCTGCATTGCTACCAGTACCCAAGTGGGCAGTTTTAAAGCAATGAATACTTCTCCACTCCATTATCTCTAGCTGAGATTTGTGCCTGTCCCATTAGTTTCAGCACATTCAGGATGCTACACCACCCTTCTGCAGGACTTCTTTGGGAGTCCTTTGGTGTAAACCAGTGGTTTTCAACCCACTGACCCAAGGATGTCTGCAGGTTTGTGGGTTATTTCTGAAGGATTTGCAGTGGGCAGCTATAAATCTTGCAAAACTGTAAAGCTGTTGGCGGTAGGCTCAGAATTGCTGGATAGGACTTACAGGTGGAAAGCAAGTAGGTTTTAGAGGCCAGCAAATTGAGAAAGGTTGAAAAACACTTGCATACAACTTGTCCTAGAGTCTAAGGAGAGTCTAGAAGAGCTTCCCTTTTTGCCTGGCTGAACCATCTATCCAAATGCTCTTTGGACTCAAAATGGATCTTAATGGAGATTCTTGTTACTGCCCAGGTGGCTCTAAGCCCAGCCCAGTAAAGGCCAGTTTTGTAAGGATTGGCCTATGGGGTATGGAAGCATAGAAGACAGGGCTGGAGGAGACCCCAGGGAAGTAGCTGGTCCTCCTCTTGAGCCAGGAAAACTAACATAATGAGTATTTAATTGCTTTAGTATGGGTTTTGTATAAATCGTGTGTAATCATCGAGTTATGCCGTACATATGCACTAAAATTAAGCAAATATTCAATGTCTCTTCACAGATAAACCTAAAATAAATCTAACTCTCCCTTCCTGAGTTAATCCACCATGAACAACTCGATCAATAACCATCCTTCTAAGCCATCATCCACCCACCTCCCTCCTTCCCACCTCCTCCTGTTTTCTGGGAGAGGTTTGATTTAAATTGCCAATAACTATCCCCACGATCACTGTAATTATGACATTCATTACTATTGCTATTCGTTATTAGATCAGTAAAGGAAATGCTTTTTCTGTCTGTAGGAATTTGCAAGATTTTGAAATTATTTTCCCTGTTCTGGATTCATCAGTGTTTGTGAACCAATAATCTGAAAAAAGTACAGATCAGATCAATGCACAATTCATTTAGATACCTTGAAAATATTTCATTTAGATGGTGGTGAGCTTTCTGAAATAAAAACGTAATTAACTTAGCTGTTGAAAATGAGGAAATAGGATGTTTTTGCCATTTAAAAAAATTATAGTTTTTTCAAATGGGGAAATTCATTTAAACTGAGCTCCTCTACTAACAGTAGACCTACTGGCATTTGCCAACAGAAAAAAACATTTAATCTGAAAATTGTCAGCTTGTCATTTACTATTAAAAGTTATATAATACATACAAAGTAGCACAAAAAGTTATTGCTGGTGTTCTCAAAAGGAAAAAGAATGGCCTAAAGGAGTTAGGCACAATCAGGGATTTAGAGTCTGAAACTTCTTAGATATTTTTGACACCATCTCAGCCTTCAGGTCACCCAGAAGTGACCTCTAAGTCTGCAGCTCTAAGAGAGCTTTCCAGAGCTCTTAGAATTTTAGTCCAGGAGATATAATTTTTTTTTTTGTACAATTATGACTTCATCACAAAACTCTTATCCATTGTCATGGTTTAACCCCAGCCAGCAACTAAGCACCACCCAGCCGCTCTCTCACTCCCCCCCGGTGGGATGGGGGAGAGAATCGGAAGGGTAAAAGTGAGAAAACCCATGGGTTGAGATAAAGACAGTTTAATAGGTAAAGCAAAAGCTATGCGTGCAAGCAAAGCAAAACAAGGAATTCATTCACTCCTTCCCATCGGCAGGCAGGTGTTCAGCCATCTCCAGGAAAGCAGGGCTCCATCACACATAACAGTTACTTGGGAAGACAAACGCCATCACTCCGAACGTCCCCTCCTTTCTCCTTCTTCCCCCAGCTTTATATACTGGGCATGACACCATATGGTATGGAACATCCCTTTGGTCAGTTGGGGTCAGCTGTCCCGGCTGTGTCCCCTCCCAGCTTCTTGTGCACATGGCAGAGCATGGGAAGCTGAAAAAGTCCTTGACTAGTGTAAGCACTGCTTAGCAACAACTAAAACATCTCCACGTTATCAACACCGTTTTTAGCATAAATCCAGAACATAGCCCCATATTGGCTACTATGAAGAAAATTAACTCCATCTCAGCCAAAACCAGCACATCCATCCTTTTAGCAATTAAAATACTCTCTGAAGGTGTTTATTTGGAATGAACTTTATCTTATTACCTTTACCCCAGTTTTGTCAGTTTTAGTCAAATGCTGTTCATCCCAGATATTTCAAATCCAGCCTCTCAAGCATGGGCAGCTGATACAGACTTGACTTGTCACAGAGTTCAATCTGTGAACTTGGCAATTGCATGAGCAAGTGACTCATGCCCCAGTTCGTGTTTGTCTCTTAGCTCAGACACATTCGTCTTGAGAAGAGCTGTGGAAATAATTGTTTTTCAGGGGTTGGTAGCAATTCTGATTGTATAAGAATAGTATAAATCACATTCAAAACCTGATGCCAGCTTCCTTTACCATCCTGCTTTAAAAAGGTTACATCTAAAGAGGTTTTCTGCTCATTTCTGGCATCTTGAACTTCTCTGACCCTTTGTCTTTGTCTCTTGACCCTAAAACCTTGGGGTATGTGAGGTCTTTACGCCATTAACTGACGTTCTTCCATGAATGACCCGTCTGTGTTACCTTTGCCTGGTCTAGCTCCAGCTAGATGATTTTGTCTGTATAAAGCAGTGATGGTGAGCCTCAGCAGGTCATTACTGTGAGCCCCTGCAACAGCAGCAGCTCTGGGAGGAGAGCTTGCAGACCACTTGTTTAACCACCCATAGAGGTATTTAGCAATGGCTGCAGCAGCAGCTCCAAGAGGCAGCAAAAAGTATGTTATGAGAATTTATGAAACCTGGAGACTTAAGGATGCCTGTGGCAAATTGCCTCAGTTCCTGCCTTTGTAAAAAGGGGGTGATCCACTAAACTCCACCAGACAAAGAGGGTGCCAATCAGCTGATGTGTTCTGCTGGAGGCGCTGCAGACTGTCACTATGACATGACTGGCTCTGGCATGTAATGGACCCGGGCAGGGTGCAGCAAGCTCCCTGTGACTGTGTGAGATATCCAATAGCACATAAGACGTCTCCTTGCCTGATGAAGGAAGGAGTGGAACTGAAAATAGTATAATGCAAAGAAAAGCTATGTAACTCAAAGAGAGATAAAAAGAAACTCATAAAGTATGGTTCCCAAAGAGATGACATAAGCTGAGAAAAGAAAACTTACGTGAAACTCCAGCCTGACCATTTCCTTACCCTGGTACCCTGCTGCCATGTTCACATGGCCGTTCCACATAGCACCCTGTGGGAGCATTTGCCTCAGGTGAAGAACAGCAATTAGAGTATTTCCAATGTACCTTCTATTTCTCCTTAAGCTATCTGAATTGTCCTCTGCTGAATAAAAAAGGCCAATCATATAAAAAGGTCTTTAACCCTGCTGCAAGTGATAGGAGAAGAGGGGAATATTTCTGAACATGCCCGCAAAGTTTGTGGGAACAGCCTAGGGAAAATCGGTCCAACAAATCTCTGGTTCATAGCTAGGTTCTCCAGATGGCATCAATATATCATGAAGAGTCAAAGAGAGCCTTTCTGAATGCAAATTACTATTCACATTTTACCTAATTTATGCAAATTAGCTCATTCAGTCTTCCACCTAATCCTCTCTGGAGTTACTCCAAGGTTTAAAAGGAAAGATATTCTTCTTGCAAAATATATATAATCCATATTAATTGCTTCTGATGGAGATGAGTGGGATGGACAGCTATTCCAGCAGTTAATTCTTTAATCACTTCACCTCAGCAGCAGCCCTGCCTCAGGTGAACAGACCCTGACTATCTGTCCCCATTGCTAACGTAAAGCGTAAATGGCTGCGTATCGGGATGCTCCCAGTGGGGGCTGTCAGGCAGGCAGGTTTCGGGAAGGAACCGATCAGCATTGAGCAGGGTTGAAGAGAGAGCGGGTGTGTGGGCAGATCCGATAGGCAGCAGTCCAAGTCATCTTGGCTACCCAAGCTGGGAAGAGGGCTGCAGGAGAGAGATGAGGCTCAGTGATGGAGCTGTGTGGATTGCCCCAGGAATGCTGGGCTTTGCACAGGGATGTGGTGGCAGAGCTGTGAGGGGGGGGTCAGATGGAACCATGATGAGAGGACCTGAAATGCACCTTCTCACCCCTCAGCAGAGTGGCAGCGGTGGCAGAGGAGAGAGGAAGGGGTCAGCACAGCCTCTTTATCGGGCTAAGCCAGAGGCATGGGAATACACTGGGACCCGTCTGATCGATGAACTCCAACGCCCAACTCCTGAGCCCAGCCAGCATCAGCAAGAGGCACTGGTGTGCTCCAACACCTTTCCCCACTCCATCCTGAACCACGAGAGAGGATTTGTAGAGAATGAATGGACGAAGCAGAAGACGATTGAGTTAGGAAGTCTCTCAAAATTATCCACTTATTAAGAAGCGATTAAAATGTGTCTGGGCATATTGACTTCAGTCTGTCCTTGGTTTAATGTTTGTGCATTATCTTGAATAGCCGTTCTATAACCATACACATGTACTTATGGATTTCGTATCCCTGTGCCTTGTGTCTGAATGGCTGTGATCAGATACAGAGATAAAATAGAAAGACTTTAATTCTGAAATCAATGAATTAGAGATTTAATACATTGATATTTCATTTCTTATCTCTGTAGAGAGAAGAGATTAATATGCAAGCAGTAAAATGTATTGTGCCACTTTGTTGTACCTGGCAGACCTCAGAATAAGTCACTCACAGATTTGGTTTTGTCAGGATCAGCTGACCGTGTGGCAACCTGCCACACCTGTACCAAAACCCACCCAAATCTGAGTGGCTGAAGCATACATTAGGTGCAACAGGGGAGAATTGGGCCTGGATTAGACGTACTTTACTCGTATCAACTAAACCTGTAATATGCTTGGCCTGATGGTGGACCTGCATCGAATTACACAATCCTTTTGCATTATCTGCTTCCCAGACCAAGGCAAGGGTATTGGCCGATGTTTTCCAGCAGGCATTTTTTCCCTATAACACTGTCAGTAATGAGTCTCCTTTTGCAGTCAGGAAAACCTGTCGCTGAAACATTTTGAACTGATATTGCAAATAAATTTTTTTGTGTAAGGTCTGCAGGAAAACTCTGAAATGATTGGTGACTTTCAAGAAATATATATTTTTTTCTCCTCTGTAGGGAAGACATAGGGTTTTCTGACAACCCCTAGGGACAGGTATATCACTGCACTGCACTCTATAGCTGTATTTATATAACCTGACTGATGCCACCTGCTACTTTTCAGAGGGATCCATAAGGTTACAAAGTGCAAGAAGGTGGGAAGAACCTTCTTGGCCCTCCAACTACACATAATGGTGGGGGTTTTTTAATGTAAGTAATACTAGAGCAGAGTACATTACAGTAATTTCCAGGTTATAACACCTGAAATGGAGCTTTGATCACAATAGGTTGATCACTTTGATGTAAAAAATGGCTATAAAGTATATAATTTGTATAAAACCTCAGAAACTTGACTTTGCTTGTTCAGACCTCCTCTTCAGCAAGGTGATTACAAGGTGTCCAGGGACAAATCTCACACTTTTTAGCACAAGCTGTTACTCATTGCCGTTGCCTGCAGAAGCTCAGCAAATCATTCACGAACTGAGCTTGGTCAGTCAGAGCAAACCCCACTCTTAAAGTGCTTGGAGAGCACCTCTCATCGAATTAGCTTTAAAGCGACTTAAAAAGCAGCCTTGAAAGGAAGGTGCTTAAGTGGATCTTCATCAATTTCTAAACTGATTTACTTGAATCAACACAACTTCTGACTGCCGCCAAGCCACACCTCTTTAAAAGCTGCGGACACTTCCACAAACCAGACCTCAGTACCTCCCCTTTCCAGGGCTTAGGAATCCGTCCAACAGATCATTTAAGCTTGGGCTTAATTTTAAGTACATGAATACCTCAGTACATGAATAACATCAAGGAGACTATATTACCTAAAGAATATGTGTAATGATGTGCTTTGCTGGATTGGGGCCGTAGGTACTGCGGTCATCGTTGTTAGTAAAAATATAAGCCAGACAAAGCGTTTTGGCAAGAGGATAGTATGATCTTGAGAATTACTCAACAGCAGCAAACTGTGAGAGCAGGAAGATGATTGACTGATTATTTTTCCAATTCATGGGAACCCATGGGACCATCTAAATCAACTCCTGCTGAATGCTGCCGGGTGACTTCAGACCAGTAGTTAGAGCTGAGTGAAATGTTTTGATTGAGAATAAATTAATTTAAAAGTACTGTTTTGGCTAAATGGAAATCTTTTCCTGACCTATTTTGGTTTCCTCTAATTTTCCATTTCCAAAGAAAAATCCCAAATGAAATTTTTTAAGCTTTATGGATGTTTTTAGTTTAATGTGTATTTCCTTTTTTTTTTTTTTTTGTGGGACAAGAATCCTACTTAAATGAAAACATTGTGGCAAAAAATCCAAACAGAAGAATCCATGCTTTCATTTTTAGCAATATCTCACTAGGAAAAAAAGATTTTAAAAACTATGGTTTGTAATTGAAAGACTTGTGTATTTTTTTTTTCTCTTGGGAAATAAAATGTCTTTTAAAAAAAAAAAAGAAAAAAGACTTTGTTTTAAATGTGGCAAGTTTTCATCAAGAAAAAAAAAAATTGAGTGAAATGAAGGACAAAGTGTTTCTGTTCTACATCTACACAAAATAAACTTTTTTATTCCCCACTAGCTATCACAGTTATGTAAAGCTATTGAACTGGGAACTCTCACCTTCAAAGAACTGCACGGAGACAACAATTTGCAAATGAAGGGTTTCTTCCTGTCCCATATCGAAAGGAAGTTTTTTTCATAGATTCAAATAGTTTCATGATCAAACTTTTTTTTTTTCACAATCACAGTATAACGTGTTCCTGTTATCAGGGCATGATTATATTTTATGTTACAAAGAAATAAGAGAATAACGTATAGGCTAACATCACTGCAAACATATCTTAGGGAGACTCTTTCCTTTCAAGCACTGTGTTCCCACAAAGTCAATGAACCAAACAATGGTCTTACCCCACAGTATTCCCATTTTAAGATGGACTGTAGCAATATTCCTCTCACTTGCCTTGTGCTCATATTCATGTAAGAAGTCGCTGCTCATGGTGACACCCTCATTTCCTAGAGATGGAGCTCATCTCCACCCCAGGGGCCTTGCTTAACTCCAAGTACCCCAGCACTATTCAGTCAACCACAATTATATCTTGTTGCCTATAATTGAATCATATTGATTTTTAATGAGTTTGATTGATTGTGATTGTCTCAGGGACTGTACTGACAGGTTTGTCAGAGGCTTGATTGTGTTGTAGAGTCGGAGGGCACATAAGGGGTTAATGAAAGGTTACACAAGTTAATGGGGAACTGGAAAACCAAAGGGAGACCTAGAATGAATGCCTATAGAAGAAGCCAATGATGAATAAAGGCAAACAATTTATTTGACTTGAAACAGGTTATAAAGGACAACAATTGTTTTAAATAGAAAGCTGTTGAATTATAATTGGAAGTAATTGAAACTCACCGAAATATTGAATAAAACATTAGATATTTTAAATGGTGTTATCTTTACAATTATCTTTGGAAATAATTGCAGTGAAGCCCATGAACTGTTGTGAGAAGAAGAGAATCACCCAGGGCCCATTGTCTTCTGCAGTCATTACGCAGAGTGTTTAATGGGGAGGTATTTATAAATAAGTGCCAGCATTGGTTTCTGATCTGGCATTTCATGAGTGAATACCAGTCCTACGAAGGGTGAGAAGGGGAGGTAAGCAAGGAGCAAGAAGAAAGCATCCACTGTTTTCAGAGCCATTGCTTTAGAAATTAGTCAAGAAGATGCACCTCCCTGGAAGTCTTTCTGCCTCGTATATTGGATTTGGGGGGTTAAAGATATATTTTCATGGGTGTGTATTGTCATTCTGAAATGGTTTTCTGTATGTTTTCAGGACAGCATGTACACATTGTCTTTTTTCAACTAGCAGAGCTGCTTGAAAACAAGGAACACTTTTCAGCAAAAAAAATAGTGTTCATTTGTCACAGCACTCAAAGGTTGTCACACCAACATACGTATCTATTTTTGGCTCAGTGTCAAAAGTTGTAACTGCCTTAAGTTGCTAGCTTCAAATACCATAGTTTCACAGCAGAAATCATGGAAGACACGTTACACAACTTCTCAGCTCTGACCTGAACCTCTGCCCAGGTATGGCTGTGTACTGTCCTCTCTGGAGGGGGAAGGTTTGAATAATCATTTTGTGGCAGACTATGGCTTCATGATGTGTGACAGCCTGCCAGAGTTTCAGGGTGATTAATCTAATTATTACACTGAGCTTGATGAATTTTGAGACAGCAACCGTGATAGGAGCAAAGCAGCGTTTCACCTACAGAAACATCTCCACAGATTCTAATTAGCTCATACATGAAAATTAGTTTGTCAAGTTCTCTTCCAAACTGCCATGGGCCAAATTTTCCCAACTGGACACAAAGCAGGCAAGGAATTGAACTGCAATGATTTCAGGTTATTTTTGGTCCCGTGGAAATAAACCATCTTCCCTCCCCTTGGTATAGAACTGGGTATTTATTAGTCTATTAATGTTACATTTCCTATGGACTAAACTGAGGAAAGAAGAGGAGTGTCATTGAAATATCAGTTGGGAAAATTGCTGAAATGGAGTGGCAGATGAAGAGGATCTGAATGATGGCTTTATCGATAAGGAGAGAAAGAGAAGGATGAATATGGAACATGTACAGAGGAAAAAGCAGACGAGCTTCAAGAGACGAACATAAGCTATAGCAGTCTGCTAATATTCCTGAAGGATCTATTAACAACGGGATGATTTCTTCCCAGATGATCATCTGTTCTGTCTTAGACTAATATCTACTGAAGTCATATGCTGGGCATCTGGCTTCTTTGTGCTTCTTCTCTTGAAGGACAAATTAGAAGGGGGATTTTGCTTTCTAATACTACTTACAAAACCTTTCATGCTCTACGCAAGCAGAGACAGCAAATGAGAGTCAGCTGAAGGGGAAAGGATTGATCCTGCAATACCCTGGGCCATGCCTGTGCTCCACAGCATGGTGTAAGAGGAGCTGAGCAGACTGCCAGTGAAGATGTGGGGAAGGTTCAGCATAGCTGGACAACTCCAGGTGCTCTTTTAGGGTGCAGTGACATGTCAGAGTTACTGGTTGTGAGCTTGAACTTGGTGCTCTGAGTAACACTCTTATGCGATACCTCCTACGGGGGTCAAATGCTGAGGTGAGGGCCAGAAGATCTCCTTTCTGTTACAAACTCTTCCACTGATGTGCCCATGCAATTTTCACAGCTCTATGTCTACAGGTGCCTCTCTTTCCACAATCCCGCCTTGACTATTTAGTCTAGGGCATTTGGCCCTCTCATTATTAATAACAAACACCTACATTCACATGATGTGGTGGCTTCTCTAAAAGAAGTATACTTTCCTCATCATTGGAGCTCTTTCACTGTGACAGAAAAATAACAGCAAGCGGGCAATGAGTTGATACTATTTATTTGGATCTACAGTGATTCTGCAGTGAAAGGTCTGCAATTTATCTTCCTTGGGAGACTGGGAGGCAAGGGTCAGAGTCTGATGCAAGGATCCCTTGCTGACACAAGTAATGCAAAACTGGTGCAAGGATCCGTCAGTAACTGGAGAAGCTGGGACATGGTGGCTGATCATTATGGTGTAATTTCCAAACTCCTCCAAGCTTGTCTTTGTTCTTTTTTTGAGCATGAAGTGCTGTGTGATGTATCTATCATCTGGAGATTGTGCAGGGTGAATGGGGGGAGCATGCAGATGTAAATTATAGGCACTAGTAGGAAAGGAAAGAAGCACTTGCTCAAGATGTCTAGACACCACAAAGAGCAATTATCCAGGTTTAAAATTCTGCCAGCAAGTATACACAGCAGGAAAC
>WAAD01005387.1:79672-321371 GCA_013389945.1 Fregata magnificens
GCCTGAAGGTGTTTATGTTGCCAATTAGTTTGCTGCAGCTAATTATGGTTTGCCTGTTTAGTTGCAGCTAAGTTTTCAAGAGTTGCCTTTATTCCCTTCAGAAAGATATCGAATCATGATAGGAAAGGACAGAGCCTCCTGCCTCGTTAGAACAATGGCATTGTCTGCCTCTCCTCAACAGACAACACAATTACAGCTGACACAATAATTGATGCTAAAGTTTTCCAGTGAGAAAGATGGACACACATTATTATCCCATCAGTCTTGTTCCACATGGTGTCTTGTATCTCTGGTTTTTCCTACTGTGGCGGCAAATTGGCTGACACACGCCGAACTGTCTGTTTGTGTTCCCAAGGGTACCCCGTGATGGAGTGAGGGCATCTCACAGGGCACAAGGAGAAAGGTTAGCCCAGAGAAAAAACCACTCAGTGTGAAATGAAGCCAAACTTACTTCCACCACCTTCTTTACCTGCTTGTGTCTCCATTATATGGTATTCGTATTTCAAAGGAAACATGAGAATGTCCAACATCTACTTATTTCATGTGCATTACATTACACTGAGCAACTGTTTGACCGTCCCTCATTCACACCCAATTCTATCTGAGTTTAAACACAGACTCCAATGAGATATCTGCCAGGTCTGTAAGTACATGGAAACCCCAATGTGAGTGAGATATGCATCTATTGGACAACTTTCCAGTCATCTAATCTAAGCTTCAGTTTTGCCCAATTTATAACATTTGGCTTCATAACCTCTACATCCAAATAATGGAGTCGAGCTTAGTCCGAACCCTACATCTACTGTTTTATATCTCTTCTTAAAAACAATTTCTGTTCATATCTGAAAGATGCCTGATTTCTACCTGACCACCGCTTTTCCCAATAGATGAGTAGAAAATTATTTTCTTCAGTTAATGACAATAATACGATTAGTCTACAAATATAATCGCATATTCTGTTTAAAAAAAAAATAAAGCCACTAAAATACAGTGTTTGGCACAGCTGTATTATTCCTGTAATGAATAATCACTAAAGATATTATTGTGGATGCAGTTACCATGCGGCAATGTGAATAAAATACTTTAGATGGAAAATTGTACTTCAAGAAAATGTATGCAACAGTACAAATGTATTACTGCCCATTAATATGTATTAATTCAATGAAAAATGCCTGACTGAGCTGGTTTACATAGATTAGGATGGCATGCAGTGAAAGGAAGCACTTGGATTTGGTTAAATGGCCTGTGAAGATAGGAGGAACTCTAATCCAAAGCATAGAAGCGAACCACCAAGATAGGCTGTCCAGTTACGCTGGTGTGATTTGTTCCTTCTCTCATTCATATCAGTGTTTTTATTATGATGAAGAATCAGCATTCAGTGCTCCTGATGCATTAGCTCTACTCAGTCCTATTGAATCTGTATTTAAAAGCTTTCTATTTAAAAATAATAAAAATAAGACAATTCTCCCCAAGGTAGCTACTTAGTAGGAATCATCTCATTTGCTTTAGTGTCTCCAGGATGCAGAATCTGAGCTCCTGACATGCTTGTCATTGTCAAGACAAGCTTATCCGTGCCTAAAATACTCAAGTAATTCACTCATTACTCTAACTTCCATGCACGACATGCAGGGTTTGTTCCAGCTACCCAAACTGCACCAAGTAGGGTATTCCCACAGCCTTGAGGGGGAGCTTTCATTGAGACACCACAGTGCTTCGAATTATGCCAAATGCACCCTTCTGTCCAGGCATGGTTAGTTACACATATAAAAAACAACGATTTCACTCTCCCTTCTGGCTAACAATCTTGTTATGAGACAAACTATTACGGTAGTCATATGCTCAGCAAAAGATAGAGTTTTCCCTGGGTTTATTTAAAAACACACAGTACAAGTCACAAAATAATCCATCAGTTCAGTGGCTCTCTCAGTCCCACCACCTGCACAAAGTCCCACTTTTGGTGTGGGGCTGGGTGATACCTTCCCTCTCCTCTGCCTGTGCAAGAGGGGAGGTAATGTTGGAAAAGGTTTAGGTGAAGAAAGGCAGAATACTCACTCCACAGGTAACCTTGGTTGGAGAACAAGGTAGCCTAGTGTGGATCAAGTCCCCAGGGATGGGGAATGAGGAAGGAAGAAGAACCAAAAGAATTTGAGTGTCTCTGGACTCAGGGTTACTGGAGTATCAACAAACACCAGGTGTTTGCAGGCAGAATGTAGACATGATGGGTTATGAGGACACAAGTATGTATCCTGCCGTGCAAATGTATTCTTTTATACTGCTCAGTATCAAGGTACAGAGGAGTTACTACCAGGAATGTCCCTTGGAGATTTTTACTAGCAAAATAAGAAACATCCCAAACAAAAACAAAACTCCTCTGTGAAATGCACATGCTCAAAGCAGGATCAGATCAGGACTGGGCAAGAACCTAGAAGCAAAACTCTGGTGCGCCAGTCCCTTAAGGGACAAAGTTACAACAGCTCTAAGGCTCAGTTTAGAGATGTCTGTTACGACGATAATAATATTTGTCCCAAGAGACACCTGTTGTTCTTCCGTGCTCTGGATAAAGTTTTAGGACAAGAGATGTGTTGGTGACCTACAAATTGGGGCTGAGCATGTTGAAGCTGGCCTGCTGTCCTCATGTAATACCTGTGTGTATCCAGCAACTTTAGCGGAGTCCTTCCTCCAAAAGATGAGGATTTATACCAGTTTGAGAAGAGAGTCAGGCCTTTGTGACAGCAATCAGAACAGGTCAATCTCTTGCATGCATGATAGCTACTAATTCTGCACAGACAAGACTGGTGAAGTTAAAAAATATGAAACAGCTCTGCCTTGGAACAGCACCATATGTGAACTTCATTTAACCCATTTTGTATGTAAAGTCCTCCAGATATGACCAGTAAAAGATCTGTTATTTCAGCAGCCTTTATTTGCATAAACCAACTTAATTTTGACACTCAGAACTTGTTCCATAGCACTTTCATATTTGGGCACCAGGATATAAGCATGCTTGAAAGATAGAAAGACAAAAAGGAGGTCCTTATGTTTAGAAAAAGATCTTTATATATGACCTTGTTAGAACACAAAGGTTGTCCAACCCAGTGAAAAATAATATTATAAATGACTATAAAAGATTTACTATCTTCTTTGCCCAAACAGCCTCATAAATTGTATGTCTAATCCCCAGTCTTACCCACATCCCCATCCAATTTCATCTGCCTTGCATAAAACTTAGTAACCTCTCAACAAACACAGCTGACCAACGTGTGAGCAAAGAGTGGGGTCCCTGTAGTATGTTAAATCCCTTCCCTCCAATAAAATCCAATGGGATCTTTAATGACCACTTTTTATCTAGGAATCCTTGAAATGATGGAGCTTGGATCATTCTTTCCACCTATGTGTTTATGAACATGGTTCCCAGGGTTCTAGTGACATTCTGATAAGTGTATTGAATTTTGAGCTATTCAAGGGGTTTTGTATATTATTTATGAGAATGGATTGATTTGTGTCTCGTGTGAAGGAATATATGTAAAACCGAGTTTTGTTGTGGTTGTTTCTTTGTTCAATGTCTCTGATATGATCACGGCTTCATAACAATTTCAATATATTATTGCCAGAGGTACAATAAAATAGGGAGACATGATCTTTCATGTCATAATTCTTCCTCTGCTGAATACACTCAAAAGATTTTGTTTGTTTGTTTGTTTATTGATCCCTACTTTGGAACGTAGTAAATTAAGTGAATGTTGTTAAACAGGAGGACAAATTCCCTTCTAGTTTCACAAAAATGGACTTCAATTAGCTATGCTTCTATGACTATGCTATGATGCTATTCATAGGCTGGTTATGACATTGTCAACAAATCAGTGAAACTTAAGCTCCTATTATCATCATTTTGAGCTAAAAAATATAGATTTCTTGTGCATGTGCCTTATTCCCTACATAATGTGATCTTCAGCCAATGTGGGCAGAAATAGTGGTGACATTAAACACCTGCAAGTTACATTGGCATTGTAAGACAAATCAGTCTCAAAATAAGTCGGGGAAATGGAGGAAAGGGAAAAAAAGGGTCTTTGAGATGTCCTAATTTCTGCCATCCCATTGTTCCAGTTCAAAAACATACATCAGGAGATTACTCTGCACACAGTACATTGTTGAACTCCTTGCCACAGGATGTTGTGGATGCTATATCTTTATATGGGTTCAAAAAGTGGCTGGATAAATAAGGACAGAAAATTCTGTAAGGGATTATTAAATATAAGGATATCACCTCTAGTGCAGGAATTCCCTCACCTGCAAGCTGTCTTTCAGAATGAAAGGTGCTCTGACAATATTCACAGCCAATTTGCTGCTAATGGCCAAGCTTAAAGAGTGCTTGATAGAAATAACATCTCAGCTAATCTTTAAATGACTTCTAAGTTCCTAATAGCAGGGGCTGTGAGTAGAGAAGCTTACGCCTTCCCCGATGAAAGGCTGAAGTTGCTCCAAAATGCAGCTGTGTTGACATTGCAACAGTGTCTTGCTCTGTTGATGTATACAGCAGGGACAGAGCCCTACAGGGCTGCGCGATGTAAAATCGCTGTCACAGTCGTGCTGGTTGTAAGCTCGCAGCAGACCATCCTGATCTAACTCTGCTTGGGTTTACTCTATTTTTGCCTTTACGCTGCTCGCTCTGCGTTATCTTCATGTCTACTAAATGGATTCCCAGTCCAGCGTGTTGAATTGATATTTTATGGATTAGTACAGAGGGTGAATTCTCTGACTCTACCCTATATAGTCATCCCTATTTATCTTGCTGATGCCAATCTCACCTCTTGTCCCCTATCACTCAAAAAAGATGCCCTTTAAAGTTTTTTGTGCTATTTTGAAATATTTTGTTGCTATTCAAAGATTATTCCTTTGGCTTGTCTTTTTTTCTTCTTCTCATGGCTAAACAGCTGCATCAGCATGCAACTTCGGAGCACCCTGCTGCTGTTCTCAGAAACGAAACAAAGGAAACCAATTTGCTTGTAAACTCCTGCTTCCCTGCCTCCAGCCCGCTAAACTGTTCATGCCCATCATGTCAATCTGTTTTTCCAATGCAGAGATCGCTCTATCAGTGCCAACTAATCCACTACAAACTAAGGCTGCAGGCTATGCCTAGGGAAGAAAAAATAATGTTTCTGACCTCATCAGCTAACTACATTTTATTGGGGCAACACAATTTAGATGGACCGCCGAGGTCTGGACAAAAGGCAAGGTCATTTTAAAAGGTGAATAATACGTCCCTGTCATTGGGGTACAGGAATTACCTCTGGAATCCGTATTAAAGGGAATCTCACAGCTATCAGGGAGTTGTGAATATTGCATTTCAGTCTGAGCTCAATATACCTCACTGCAATGCAAAAATATGTGCTAGAAATCGACTTGAACTGGTAAGATATGAGACACTAAGAATGAACACAAATAATTCTAAACCAAGGCACCAGCAGGGGACTGATAGTACGTATAACCAGGAGACTGGCTGTTTGTTTCCTTATTCATACTGTTTCATGATTTCACTTCTCTGTGCTTGTTAAAAAGGGACTAAAAACAGTGCCAGAGACTGAATATTTTGGGCATGTGCTGTTCAAGTCTCCCCAAAACAGCTCTGCCACTACCAATCCCTTTCCATCTTTAAATTAGCAGGCTTTTTAAAAACCATTTCTCCTAACAGACGTTCATTATTCTGGTGGAATGAGTTTGTCCTCTGAATCTAAGCTGAATGTGTTCATCAATGTCTTTTACCAACAAGTATCTTCTTATACCAGCCTTGTCGTTTAGGTTAAAGTGCTTTTGCCCTCTCCTGGTGTTTACAGCACTACATAGTTATCCCAGTCTTCAATTTTTTAGGCTGTACAAGCTGGGTCTTCCTAATTCTTCTGGTAGGACTAGCTCTCCATTCTCTCAGTCACATAGTCCTGTTCCACAACTGCTCCACTTTGAATCCACCCCTCTTGACCATTGGTCACGGGATCAGAAGATCTGACCTTGCACAATAGCATCAGTATTTTTCTGTTTCAAGTAGTATTACAGCAGCTGCTATACTCAAACCCCACATTGACTTTTTCATGGTGGCATCACATTGGTGGGTCATAACTATCTTGTCATCAACTGTTACACCTACGTTTTTCTCCTTTTTTGTCATTTCCAGGTGACAGATCCACAGATCATAGTAAAAAATATTGCTACTATTACCTAAATACATGACATAGCAGTGTATGCTAGTAGATCCTATCCTGTTTCTGTTATTCCAACTCCCAAAATCACCTAACTCTTCTTACAATATTGCAACCCTTCTTCCCATTTGCAATGTTTTCCAGGGTTGTACCCACAGGTACAAATGTTATACGAACTTTTTATACACAGAGTATTAATGAAAGTTTAAGCCAGGTTAGACTCCAGGAAGCCCCTTCAGGACTCCTGTTCCTACCCTTCTTTCCACCTCATACTTCTCCCTTTAAAACCTATTGTTGTTTCCCCTTCAGCTGTTTCCTTGTTTGCCTTACAGTTCCTGTGCTAAACCCCATATTCGCCAACAAAACTAATAATTTGTCATGCAGCACTGTATCGAATGCTTTACTGAAATCCAGATAGATTAGATCTACTGCATTTCCTTTGTCTAGAAAATCAATTATCTTATCAAAGAAGGATATCGAGTTAGTCTGGCACTCTCTGTGTCTTTGGTAAATCTATCACACATTTTATCCCATTTTTTGTTTACTTCCATGTCTCTAATTATTCTCTCCTTAAGAATTTACTCTAAAGCCTTTGTGTAGTCATCTCTATTTGTGATCCAAGTGACTTTGACCTTGGTTTGCAGGGACCCTACACAATATGGGTCATTGTTCGGATTCAAGATTTAGATGCAAATGCCTGTACAGCATCATGATGTGCACTCAGAAGTATCTGTGCATGGGGAGTTCAACAGGAGAACTAGACCAATGAAGGGTTAAAACCATCAGGAATTCAGGAAGATGTCAATGAAGCGTCATAAATCCTTTTTAGACCCCTGCTGAGACAGCTGCCCCTGTACAGCTATTTTAATGGGCTTCTGATGAGAATGTTCTGTGTTTACCCTGCTTCCGCCAAAGTGTACACTGCACTAACAGAGGAGGGTCTCAGAGGGTGAAGGTTCTGGCACAAATAAGCATCTGCAAATCTACTGAGACCAACTGAATTATGTCCTTTCATCTGTTCTGTCTTTGGTGTCCTATCCAAGTCCCAAAGGGAAATTCAGGTGTGACAAAAGCATCTTCTGGACCATTGCTTGATATTTTGCTAGCCACTTCACATCCTTCAGAAGAACAGGACCAGTAATCAGTTTTGCTGGGGGAATACCTCAGAGGTAAATATTGTTCTTTTCTTTTTCTCTTTTCTCTCGTCATTCTTTTCTGTCCCATGAAATATACTATCTTTGTCCTACTGAAGCTGCTATAAATGAAAGTCTGTCAGTGCTGCCATTATAAGCCTTATTTTTAAACAGTTTATCATTCAAAGGCAAAGATTTACTTTCTGTCCTCACCACAGTTGATGCTGGGTGAAAAAGGTCAGGCACAGGCTACTGTCTATGCCTACAATATAGTTCCTCTGAATTTTTAAACATAACCATGAGCATTGTTGAGCAGAGATGGGCCAACAAGACTCCGATATAGACACCAGCATTTCACCCTATGAAGCCAGGTGCAATGCTGAAGTGGAAACCTGAGTCTAAAATAATGAATATCGTAATTTTCCTTTATCCTGTAAACAGTCTTAACTGGATTCCCACAGTCAGGCTACTTCAGAGTTTGGGAGATACATGAACCAGATCTGGTTTTGTAATCTGTGCTCATAGAAAAAGAAATTATCTCAGCTCTTTCTAAAGCAGGCAGAAATAGCAGAATTTCCAGGAACCACAGGGAGACAAAGAGCAGAACACAGTGTCAATAACTCCACATAAATTTAAACCTCTGCATAAGCTTTTGGATTCTATTGGGATGAACAGTGAAGAGAGAGGGATCCAGGAATGAAAGAGAGAAATTTGACCTGCATCGTAGATGGATGATCTATTAGTAGAAGAGTAAATGTAGGATAGCCCAATGGCAGTTAACCTCCTGTGTCTGGATTTCTGATCCATGAAATGATAATAACGATACTTGCCTTTGTGAAGTACTTTGAGATCTGTGGTGGAAAAATGATGTATAAAGACAGACATTTTATTTCAAAGGGACAGAGAATAGCAGGTGTCATAGATCTGGAATTGCACAATAGACAAATATTGCAAGGAGAACAGTGGGAGTCAGCAGTACCCTATAGCTTGTTGTAGCTTTAATAATGTTGGTGGCTTTCCTACTCGAGTGCAATATTTCAGGTAATTACTTCATTGCTCAGTTATCAGAGTGGGGATGAGAAACAGTGTATTTTGCTGGAGGGACATAATTGGAGCCAAAAAAATAAGCTGGTGTGGAACAATTAGCAAATTTACTAATTCTGTGCAGTTTTCCTAGGGAAATTCCCAAACACCCTTGTTCGTTTGGAGGATTCACCAATTTCCTCAGCTATCAGTGGCTTTCTGTAACACCAACACAAGTTGCCCTTTGGAGAAAACACTTTTCCTTCCCCAAAAAATCTACATATTTCCCTTTTGAGGATGCCGCCTTTCATTTGATTCCTCATCAGGCTGAGTGTTTGTACCAATATCTACTTCTCACACATCACTCCCAGCCTGTCCGAGGGTACAGTCTTGGGCAGACACAGCCCCATCCTTACTGAGCCCCTGCTGCTTCCCAGGGTCGTGCCTGACTTTGCATGATGCCTCCTTTCATCTTCCTCTGTGCCCCAGCCAGGTGCTTACTGAAGGAAATCAGAGTGGAAAACAGCAGAGCAGATTAATATCCGTCATGAAGGGATGTGGGGAATATACAATCACACAGCCCGGATGCTTGGCAGCTCCATGTGCAACAGGAGAGGACAATATCAAAGTGAAAAGTGCATGCATCAGAGGGACAGCAGCCGGGGCCCTTTGATTAGTCTCTACAGAGTATGCCTGGAAAAAAGCAGAGGGGATTCTTGTCCCAACAGTGTCAACTGTTGTCCCAACAACCCACTAAGGTCAGGACACAGCTCACACCAGCACCAACCCCAAGCAGAGCACATCACTCATGCATCAGCAGAGCAAAGCTCGTGGAAGCTGCCAGGCTGATGGCCCCATGTACAAACACACCTCCCTGCAGACTGCATAGGGGAGGAAAAATCAGTGCAATGTATTCAGTGCAATGATGTAACTCCAGAATAACTTCACCAGTGGTAACACACAGTCCTCTTTATATCCCTGACCTCATGGCTCAAAAAAGCATTTCAGATGTTTAGAGACCTAAAACTAGGCAAAGATTTCAACCTCCGAAGCTCTTGAGTTCATCCACAAGGAGATAAATTATCTCCTGTATCAAATGTATTCGGAGAGGGCTAGAGGAAAGAGTTTAGCAACGCTGCTTTGTCGCAGGCTCTTCTCCAGCGCAGAAGGGAGAAACCCAGGGAAAGACAGCGAGAAGGCAAAGGCGGAGCACGCACACATGCACACCCCTCGCCTGCCCAAGGTGAGATGCTGTCTCCGCTGGTTGCCTGCTGTCCTGCCAACAGCAACGCAGGGCCCCAGCCAGCAAATTACCACCTAAAGCATGCACAATCACGGGCATTTCAAGTAGCTTTCCAAATCCCTGTCTAGATAATGATGGAGCGGGCACATCAGGTCAGGCCATCCGGCTGAGCTAAGTACACGTCTGAAGAACAGCGTTGAGGATGATGAGGCAGCTGAGAAAAGCTGTTCTGCTGGCATTGCTTGATCACTTGCGGATTGGCTGGCTCAGATCAGCGAGCGGCTACTTCCCTCCATGAGCTGTCAAATCCCGACTGAGGCAAGGCAATGATGTGAGGTGTCTGTGATGTTGCATGAGTCAGAGGATACCAAGAGACTGGCTTTCTTCTGTGTGTGCCCATAGATCAGTTGAAGTCTCCATCTCTGAGCTTTTCTCAGCCATACCCACCTGCCAGTGTGTTACACACCCAGAAAAAGGTTTGCTACTGACCGATGGCCACTGGTGCTCCCTCCACCCTGCAGACTGGGAGGTCAACATCTGCCATGGCTTTTTAACTCATCCCAGTGCTCCTCTGCAAAACCCATGTGGCTCCTCCATTTGCACAATTGTACCAATCTGTGAAACCACTATTTCCCCCCACCTGCTTCTTTCACTCATATTTTGCAAAGGAAGAGAGAAACACTTAGGAAAAAACACAACACATTCCTGTAAAATTTGTATCCCTCCCTTCAGGTCCTTCTCCTCAGACTGAAACTAAATATAGCAAAAGCCAGTCTGCTGGTTGGAACAAATACAAATAACTTAAAGCAAGGTATGATAAATCAAGCCCAGGTTGCTCTCATACTGCGGTCTGGATGAGGTGACTGTGTTCTGTCTATGATGGCACTAGCAGGACATTTTTATGTACCAAATTACAAGGGATTCACGATCACTGAACAGAGACATTACTGTAAAGCCTAGGGGTGACTCGCTGAAACTTTAGCTAAGACAGGACTGCACTGTGTCCAAGAAACAGCTGCCTGATCTCTTGCATTTGTGGAATCATTTGTAGACCAGAAAGACATTTTGGGATTATTTTCTTTCAGTGGGCGATGCAGATTTGGTAACAGCAACTTTTTGCAAATTTGTATTTGCTTCACTGAATCTTTCTCAGAGGCTGGAGGGGGAATTCAGAAACTTCATTTTGACATTGAATTTATTATTCCAATCTAAATGTTTCATTTTGCCACTTTCAAACAAAATATTTTGATCTTTCCTTTGTAAATTTAGTTTGGTTAGAAATTGGCTTCCATTTTATTTTGAAAGGTGTGCTCAAAAACCAGCTGTTACCTCTTATAAAGGGACAAAAGAAATGTTTTGCTCAAACCAAGATGCTTTTTTTTTCCTTTACTTTCGGCTTGAAAATAACCGGTCAAAAACAACATAGAAAAAAAGTGTTCTTGCTAGTGAACCGAAAATTCAATTACCTGAAAAGCTCTTATTCTCATTTCAGTATAAGGTCTTGTCTGCAGAGGGAGGTGAGTACGCAGTGCACTCCAGTACATATTTACAACCCACCCTGTTGCATAAAACCTCCCCCAGATGGATGCCCTCCACTGAGGACAAAGTTAGACCATTAGAAGATAAGTTTTCCTGATCAAAGGCAGAATGAAGCTTGGATTCAACCCACTTCCCTAAGGTCTGAATTGCCATCTGGACATGCCTGTTTCTCTTCACTGGGTACCCAGGGATTCTGGGCCAACCTTATGCCACGTCAGACACCTTGGTGAAGAAGCTAGAAAGGAGGAATCCTGGCCTTTGCTGCCCATGAAGACTGTCCCCCTAGGGTTGGGTGACTACATGACTACATTTTGGCCCAATTATTAAAGCATCAGTGATCCTACAAAAAGCAAAAATTCAGCAGATTTTTGCACAACACACTTCCCATGAGGGAGGCTGCCTCAGGAAGGCTATGGAAATCTAGGGTATAGTTTCTCATGAACTCCTCCTTGGACACTTCTACCAAACGTGGAGGGATACAGAATGTAGAGAAGGTTCAAACAAATATCCACATGCCTGAGCCTTTATCTGAGTTGGGCATGGACTTGCTCAATTGCAGCAGGCTGAGAATAGCCTCTTAGGAAGATGCCCCTGACTCAAAGGCTGCTATCATGACCAAGGTAATTCTGTGAGCCCAAATAATGATCCTAGACTTGCCGTTGGGGTCTGAGTAACATCTTCTGCAGTAGGAAAAATGTGATATTGCACCTCAGATTTTAAGAGTCCCAGAAAATTAGGTTTTTTAAATTTCTTAATCCATTTCACTGGCCAAACAATTACCGTTTGTGCCTGAAACCCTCCTGCCTCTGACTCATCCCCTTTCATGCTCCACCTTGTCCATGGGATGAAACCTTAGACCCATCAACTCCTGTCATCCAGAACGTAGTCTGACAGTGACTACAAAACCTCCCTGGGGAGACTGTGAGTGCAAGCAGCTGCTAAAGCCGCACAAATGGGACTGTGTGGCAGTCTGCAGATCTGGCCTGCACACTGTCGACATATTACCCTTTCAAACACACAAGTGACACTCTTTTGTTGACCTGGCTGATGCACCACTGCTGCCCCGCTCTAGCAGAGCTCAGTGCATAGGGGAATGGAGGAAGGCAAGTGCAGAGCTGCTTTGCTACTTGTACACCGCCCTATCCAGATCCTGTTTTCCCATCGAGAGCAGAGCCTGCAGGAGGCAAAACTGGAGACTCTTCTGTGGGGTGTTATGCTGCTGCATCATCCCCATCAGGCTCAGATGTCAGCGAGCCACAAGGGATCGGCACTTTTGCTACTGTGATAGGAGTGTGACCTTTGTTTCTCCGGTAGCTCAATCTGCTTTATCCAGGGAAATCACAGCAAGTGCACTGTGCCAAGTCCTGATCCCACTGAAGTCAGTGACACAGCTCCAGTTGACCTCAGTGGGACCGGGACTTAAGTAACACCATGTAATTCCTATAGGCTTCTTGTGCAGTTTATGAAACATATGTGCTCTCTCTCTCTGCACGCCTATTTGACTTTCACACTCTTGATGGAAATGTGTCTTTATAAATTTACAAATAGCGCAGCAGCTGTGTGTTTATATAACCTCATTTGAGGGCCACATGTATTCTCACCCTTGTGCTATTAATATTTATACTGTCACAACCACATATACACAAATACCTCACACAAATACACATGCATGCTGTGGAACAGTAAGGAAAAGAGACTAAAAACCCCTCTGAGTTGGTCATGCCTTTCAGAAAATCAATAGAAAGGCAGATCTATGTTCTTGAAAGACATTATGAAGGAACTTTTCACTAGATCCTGTTGACTTTGTGCAAAATTCTATGGTTTTGCACCCTTAGTTTCTGCACAGCAACACCTCTCCCTGACTTGAAGTGACCTGAGTCCAAAATGTTTTGCAGAGGAAAGTCAAATATTTCAGCCAGTTGGGAGACAGACAATTTATAGGGCAGCCAAGACTTGAAGCACTGCAGGCTATTGATGGCAGAGCAAGCGACTCCAGCTGCTGCTGCTGCTCCCTAGCTAGTGTAACAAGTGTTGTTCAGAAGGCCACAATGGAGCTGGGTAACAGCTCTTGATGAAAATTATTTTTTTTTTAGTAAAAATGCAGAATCAGGCTGCTTTAGTCAATCTGCAAATTACTCAACTTGCTTCAAATGTGAACAGGAAAAAAACTGCAAAACATACAGCCTAGATGTTTTATTTTGACGACTCAGATGAAACATTTTGATTTCCTCATACTGAAAAGCTTTGCATTCTTGAATTTGCCTCCATTTAATTTTCTCTGTTCCAAAAGATGAAAACCATTTGTCCCATCCTAATTATTAATTATTTTTTAACTTTCTGCTTTGCTGGAGAAATTGGTTTAAATTATCATTTAAGGTTGGCCAAGTGCAATTTCTTCTCTTCCTTCTCTCCACACTGATTTTCCAGCTCAGTCAATGAACCAGTTCCCTGTAAGAAGCCCAGTCCAGCCTTTTTTTCCAAGGTCCTGTGACCAAAGAGCAAACATGTGAAGGTGTGAGTAGGACGGATGTTGTGCACCCATTTGCACAGTATGCACAAGGCAGAGAGCAAGCAGCCTTGCTAAGTCTCCTCCTTTCTTTTTTCAAAGAAACTTTGCTGTGAGACCACATGGCTGTTCTGATGCCAGCAAGTTCCCTGCAGATGGAGAGAGCAAATAAAAATGTGCATATTTACATTATACATGCAGATTAGATAGTGTGCATTCCTCACAGCCTGTCCCTGAAACACCCTCCAAAAGGAGTGTGGGGGAGAATGCAAAGTCCAACTCTGTTCTCTTATTGTCTCACTCCCACACTCCTGCTCTTAAACAATATGTACCCCTGGCTGATTAGCCCTTTCTAGTGCCATGCATCATGGATAAAACTCTCAGTGCCTGGAAATCTCTACCTGAGTGCAAAAAGTGGAAATATTTGCTTTCAGAATACTGCTAAATTCAACACCCAGCAGAATTATCTGCAGGACGGCAGTGATAATGACAGGAAAATTAATTACTGCATTTCTTAACCTTTGCATTATCTGGTGAAAGAAGAGAGTGGGGGTGTGGGTACATTTGTGTGCATGTAAAGGGTTATCCTGGCACAGAGCTAAAGCATTGAAATGGTGAGCTGAAGCCCTGTTGTATTTACAAAGAGCTTTTGCAACCAGGCTGACTTCCACAGACCACCTCATCCCTGAAGCTCTCTCTCCAAACCCTCCTCCTCATCACCAAAAAGCCTGCTCCCTCTCCTTGTTTGCCTCCCTCCAGTACCCATCCCGCCTCCAGCATCACCTCCCTATGCCATTGGAGGGAGCTTCTAGGGCTCTGTAATGCCCTCCTGAGCCCAAGTGACCCTTCCCATAGAAGTCCTACCGTGAGCAGCAGAAGTGGTTCTGGCGGGGGTAAGGAGCAAGCCGGCAATGGGCTACCCAAAGACTGCTCCTGGGGAAGGTCAAATATAGCTTCTTTGAAAGCAGTAGGAGTACAGAAAGGAGAGCAGTATCAGACCCACCTTTCCCCATACTACGCTGTTTGGTCTCAAAGCTCTTGCCTTCTGCTCAGCCAGGTCCTGGATACCTGCCTGTGGACGGGGCTGCTCGGCCCCATCTGCAGTGAGACCACCAAGACAAGAGCTTGGGCCCACGGTGAAACCATCAGCTTGCTCCAGGTGTCCCCTTCTTAAAAGGCCTGGAGCTAGACCTCTGCACATGCAAAAAAAATCTGCAAGGAAAGAAGTCTGGGATCATGTTTCACTGACAGATCTGGGGTAGCAAGAGCCTCCGGGCAATCAGAGAGGGATCGCCCTGCTGGGCACACATGCTCCCGCACTCATCCGAGTCTTCTCTCTCACACTGCAGCACTCATGTCTGCCCTCCCAAATGAGGTTCCTTGGGGCACTTGTTCTTCGGCTCTTCATTGAGCGAGCAACACGCTCGCTCACACATGCTCCCCTCGCCCTCCCACGCAGCTCAGCATCGCAGCTCTCTATTAGGAAGTTATGCCCCATTTCTCTCCAGAAAATCCTTGCCGGGCTCTGCCAGCTGCCACCTCACTGACAGATGTTCTGCTCAGGCACACTCTATCATTTTTACATAGTGGCAGCCTGGTTAAATATTTCACGCCTCGTGCCAAAATTTTAGTGCTCCCAGTCAGAGGGAACAGCGTAGCCAAGCCCAGCGTGGGCCATGCATGACTTCGGGGCACTGATCCCTGAACTCTTTGTGGTCTTCCCTGCAGGTGGGTCACACGGCTGTGCTTGGGAAGAAGCTTTTCTTCGAAGTGAGGTTGACTCCAGCCTCTTGAGTTGCAAGGAAAACTGCCTGCACAGTACCAGCTGCAGGAAAGAGTTTGCCTGAATATAAGATATGGAGGAATGAGAGATTCGTGGCATCTCCCAGGCAGATGAATAAATTATACTTTTTGATATATTTTTAGAGGTGCAGTTTTCCAATTTATATCCATGAAGTATAAATGTCTTTGACTTTTTCCATACAGAGAAATCAAAAGAATAGCAAGAGGTTATTAAGCATTGCAGAGTGGGGTAGGCGAGGTGAATGGCAAAAACCTGAGCGGCAGATTCTGGGATGGAGCACAAAGGGTGGCGAGATTTCTTGGGGTACTGTGGGTTTTAGGGATTATGAGAAGTGAGTCGTTAGGTGTTGTGGTATAAGAAGCCTTCTCGACTCCTTCTGCCAGGTTTTATAGTGTTCTTACTGCTGTGATAGCAATGATAGCAGAGCAAATGAAATACAGCTTAAAATCATAAGGAAGCTAAAACAATTTCACTGTTTCATGTTGCACATTTATAGTCTCTTCTTCAAAGACCTTGCACATACCTATTTTATTCTGTTCTAAATTGGCTTTCACACCATTTTCACCAGCATTAGAGCTGGGTTCTTCTGGTATTATACCAAGGAATGTGACTAATGTCTCTTGCAGGTAGTTTGGATGGCTCTTCTTTCTCATAAAGGATATTACAGGATGGACCAACGTAGCTGTTTCTGACACTGACTAGCTCACACGGCTGTGTGAGATTAAAGTTGTAGTTAAAAAAAAAAAAAAACACCTGTTCCAGGTCCCAAATCAACCCCGAAATATATGTGCAGACTTAAAATTAGGAAATTACTTTTGCATTTTTAAATAAGCTGTTTGAACATCCAGCCCTCATTCACTTAGCATACACAATGCCCGTTCAGAGCCTTGGAGCCCAGTTTACTTTAGTGTTACATCAATTTTACTTTCAGGCACTGTACGTCTCTGGTAGGTCAATGACAATCCTGTTGTGTTCTTTCAAGGTGCGGTGTATCAGTTCCCAGAATGGCAAGCACAGAGTTAAACAGTTCATTGCTGTCCTAGAGCATAGGAAAATGTAATGACGACCCCAGATTTTACTGCAGAAAAGGAGCCCCCAATGCACTACCTAAATGAGGCTGACAGACCACCACATTTACAGCATCTTAAATGCAGGTCTGGAGTAATTTTGTTTAAAATTGGAGGAAAATAGTAAAGTCAATGTGGCACAAAGTCCCACACAAGAGTTGTGAATAAAAACTTCAAAGGGTACTTAAGTGACACTGAAGAGAGGATCTTTGAGATCTCAAGTCCAAGATAAAGAACTTACACATATACTGTAATGTTAAACCATCATCTCTACATTTCTAATAATCACCTCTTCTCCAGTAGGTGAATCCAGCCATTAGCACCCTGTCAGGGTGTTCTCACTAAAGATACACAAGAAAATCACAGCAAGTTAGATTCTCGTTAAGTTCAACAGTATTATGCCCTTCAAAAGCCACCAGTGGTCACCTCTGCCTTGGCAGCTAAGATTTTAAGAGGGATTAACATGCCTATTCCTAATGATGGCTTAATATTTTGCATATCTGGAAAGCCAGTCAGAATTCAGAGGTGACAATAAGATGCCTCATCACCTTTCTCTATATTTTTATTGTATCTCATACTATGGCTTCTTTTATAGAAATAGAATCTAATAAATTAAGATCATATACTTTTGGGGAGAGGAGAGGAGGAGAAAATTACATGTTTGGTTGATAATGATAACAAGATTGCCATATGAAGCATTTGAATAGATACTGACTGTCATTTTGAGGAGGAATTTAGAACAATGCAGGATGAGCATGGCATGGGTGAAGTGGATTTAAACCTGACAGAGTGCAGAATGGAGACAGGCAATGAAAAGGGAAATCACTCAGAGTGTTTCCATGTATAACCTCTAAGGACTGATATTTCTAGCTCTCTTGGAAAACAGTGACCCCCCAGAAACACATGTCCATCAGTGATTTCAGGCTGGAACATGTGTTCAGTGTCCTCTAAGGTAACGGGCTGAAAACAAAGAGAAGGGAGAGTAGGAAGAGTGAGCTGGTATTAACTATAGGCAGGTATCCACACTGGAAAGCCATGTCATGTGCTGGTCTTCACAGTTCAAGAAAGTTGTTGGCAAACAAAAGCTGCTTCAGAAAAAAAGCCACAGTAATTGTTTCAAAGACAAGAAATGTCATCGCAGACTCAAATCTCCACCCAGGTACCTTAGCAAAGACCACCTGATCAGCTGCCTTGGACACAATTTGGAAACTCTTAGATGAGGAACATTGTGGCAGTAAACTCAGCCTAGAAGACAGAAACAGCCAATTGCAGTGGCTTGAAACAAGAGCTAGGCAATGCATTTTAGTGCATTTAGCATAAAGCATCCTTCCATCATTACTGCTTATGTCATCCTTCTTCAGTAGTGCCTTTGTTGTTGTTTCAACCCTTGAGCAGTTTCTCTTATTTGTTTTGATGCTTTGGGCTTGTCCTAAGCCTGCTGAGTGATGACATTCCCTGAGTTGCTTTTCAGGGAGGTGGAGTGAGAGGGAATGACAGCAAGGCATGTTCTGGGAGCACCATCCTCTGATTACAAGACTCCCATGAGCATTTTTAGAATCAGACTACCTTCTGAGGAAGGAAGCCATCACCAGAGTCCCACTCTCTCTGCCTGTGTGGCCGGTACCTCTCTGCTGTTAACACATAGGTTGCATGCACTCGGACAGGGAGCAGCTTGTGTTTGCAGAGACCTCCAAGGAGAACAGCCTGGAAATGTCAAAACTCCTTTCCTTTACAGGCCCACTCTTGGGAAGTGAGGGAAGAAGCTCAGTCCAGTCACAGACTGCGGTAAGGAGGGTGCTGTCATGCAGAAAATCTTGGCAGAAGCCTTCAACTGCTGAACCCTCTCCCAGCACCACACAACCAACCCAGCCAACTGAGCGACAGCTACTAACAGGCCATCTCCCAGCCTGGCCCAAATCCGACTCGCTGTCTGAGCCAATGCTTGCTATCACTGTGTTGCTTTACCTAGACAGATCCGGACAGGTGGCATTGGCAAGCAACCAAGGAAAAGCAGTTCATTCCTGGGGAGTATTCTTCCATCTGAGATGGCAGGTGATAGGAGATGTGGTGTGTATTGGCAGCAAGATCGAATGTGCCTTATAACAGTTTCCAAAGCTTTGGAACTAGCTCAGACTTGAAATTCAGAGGAATTTGGTTAACTTGTTCTGTTTTGTCTGAATAGCACTTTTTTTTTTGCATGCAGCTTCTGGCTTCAGCTCCTGTTGGGAGTGCTGAAATTCCATCACAAAAGCTGCATCATCGCTTAGCTTTTTATTGTAGTCTTTCAGCACTACATGACTGCTAGTGAATCTGCAGCCATGCTAGAAATGGGAAAAAACAACCAACAGCTCTTGAGATAATGCAAAAAGACCATGTCTTTCTGCCAACAGCCACCCCCATTTGCATTTCCCCTCTCCTCCAGCAACTGATGCTACCACAAGATGGGATTAACTGGAGGTCCCCTTTACCTTCAGGAAGATTATTTGCAGTGGGAGGTATTTTTCAGGGTGAGTGACGGCACTATGGTAGGAGGGAGAGAGATTCCTTGAGGGGTCTCTAATACCCCTCCTTGCATTTCCCATTCCTTAGTAATCTCTCCTCTGCAGGCCTGTCCTACCCAACCCTGCTTAGCTAGTAATTGCTGAAGGAATCAAAGTACAAGGTATGGCAGCTGCAGGCATCCAGTGGAAAAAAATCCCTGCATGCACATGCACAAGTCTAAAAGAGAGAGAGAAAGAGAGAAAGCACATTAAAGGAAAGACAACATTTGCAGCAGGCTGGTGTGTCCTTGACCGAAGGAGACATCAAAGACAGCTTCAGTGATTTACTCCTTGACAGGCTGGCATCTCTGTGATTCACGGAGCTAATCAATTAGGTGATACATTCCCCCTCCCTGCCACCCCTTTATTTTTAACAGCTTCTTGCCAAGAGTGGAAATGCTCCAGAACTGAATGGGTACTGACAACCACACCACGCTGCAAGAGCTGACAAATACCATCCCAGCAGGTCTGAAAGGGGGTCAGGACACAGCTAAAGGGGATTCGTCACAGGGGCAAGGGCAGTTTGGCCCCCATTGGCAGTGGATGCCACATATTCCTGGGTCATACGACACAGTCGATGTTGCATAGTTGCACAGCCCCTCCACTTAATTGGTCTTAGGTCTATCCCTGCTTCACTCCTTCTGTGCCATATGCACATATACAAGCCGTCCAGCACTTCAGTCCTTCAGCCATATGCAAACAGAGCCTTGGCCTTCAGAAGCACACTTCCCTCTGAACATATATAACTACTTCTACATGCAGTAATAGTGACCCTTTCTTAGAACCAAAGTGACTCTTCATAATTCCTCCCTGCTACATTCAGGCACACAGACATATATATGCACACAAATAAAAGATGCACACAAAAATGTATAGGTACTTCAGGCACCCACTTGCACACAGATACATCCCTTGATCATGTGCATATTGATGTTCAGTTACCTGATCCACGCTTTATGCATTGTACACATGCAAGCGCTCACCCTCACCCTTATTTCACACACTCTGTGGCATGTGTGCACCAACCCCAATGTATGCACCAACTTTCTGCCAGTGGCTGCTCTGATGACTGCTGATGGGGAAAAAATTAGTAAAAAGCAGCATTCTCATTGTCTGCTTCATCTAACTCATTCCAGGTGGGATGCAGGAAAGCAGAGCATGGTTTCACATCCCAAACCAACAGCATCTGCAGTAACAAAACCCTTCAGAACTGTTCAGTTTTGAATCCTTGACATCTAATGGTCAAAAATAAAACACAGCAATCCTGGATTTTCTAAATGCTGTATCGAGGGACAGCGCACTCCTCTTCACATGAAAACATCATGTTGGCTGTCCTATTGCAAAATGAGAGACACTGTCACAGCAGAGCAATTCTTAGTGAGGAGCGAGTCTCGGGAGGCACAGAGGCTGGGAAATGCACCACAACAGGCTTCTGGGACTGAGAGCAGCAGCTGGCCAAGCACTGTGGAAAGCAGCCTGCATATAATGTTCGTGCTTCCTCTCTCCTAATGAGAAGCTACAGAAATCTGGCCACAGTTTAGTACAGTCAGGGAAATGAGAGCAGTTGTTGGGGTCCAGGGAATAAAGCCCTCCATGCATGGGATTTTCTGAAGCCCCTGGTCATCCCAGGACAGAAATCTTCTCAGGGACACACATAGGGACTAAACCATTTTGAGTCATAGCCAGAGTCTGAATGAGCCAGTCAGCACTGGGATGCTGAGCCAGCCATATCAGTATTTGCAGTGTTTAAAATTTCATTGAAGATAATATCAGAAATCTCTAGTCTTTATGGCTGCAAGACTTATCTTCTAAACATGGCCACTGCAGTGCTCCCCACATGAATACGTTTATGCATAGCTCAAAGCAGCAGGCATGAGTCTGAGCAGGTACAAAGCAGAAGGAGAAAGCAATAGCGCTGCCCTGATGTAAATCCAGGTTCAGAAAAGAGCCCCAGTTACTCCTGAAAGAATAGGGATTTTTCCCTACTTGTCTCAAGGCCAACAACCTGTCCTGGTTCTTGATGGTAACCATTTCAGGGTCAGTCTTGGTGAATGTTTCACTACTGATCTTTCTAGGAGAAACACAGTGCTAACAAAGATGAGAGGACAGTAGTGTGAACTGGCAGAGCACCATGAGACAGAGATTTGTTGAGAAGGCAGGAACTCACACAGGTTTTACCCCTGCTTCTTAGCATCACGAGACATAACATAGTTGCGTGGTGAAGAAATCCTCCCCTCGGGGTTCAGACTGGAGATCTCTCACTCTGGCACATTAGGTTCAGAGAATGCAGGCAAAAAAATGACAGTCTTACCTTGTTCTCTCCCCCTCAAAGCACAGACTGCCTTGAGCATCCTGGGGTGCACCCAGCTGAGCCCTGGCTCCTGGCTCCCTCTCGCTGCTCAGAAGAGTCTCCTGTGAAAACAGAGACATTGTTCAATATTCTCTGATTTGATCTGGATGAAATCTCTCATCAAATCCTGTTGCTCTTCATGGCAAAATACCCACAGGCAACAGAGTCCAATTTTTACCCGTTCAGCTTCAGGCATAAATTTGCAGTTTTCAAAGTGGAGACAACATCAGATGGCAGAGCGAAGGGGAAAAAAAAAATCCTTCACCAGCTGTGAAAACTGCCCTTTTAATTTTCATGAAAAGATATGAGACAAGAACAAAAGAAATGTTCTGCTGGATGTTTCATTCCTCATTGGTGTTGTCGACAGAGAGCATTTCCTCTCACCATTCAACTCTTAGATGTCATTAGCTGCTGGATCTCTTTTCAGCTTCCCTCCTTTTGCCTTGGTAAAAATTAGGCTCTTCTAGATACCACCTCTTGCATTCACATTTGATTTTGGGGGGCAAGTTTTATCTGTTCCACCTGTGACATGAAAATGGTTGTTTCCTCTTCTCCTACCCAGGTTTCTCTGTTGAGGTAAATCTCCTACCTGTTGCTCTTACTCCACTTTGAGGTCTTGCTTCAGATGTTAGTCTTTCTGTTTTACATCTACACTGTGTCTCATTAAACTGTGCATCGGTCCAGATTTCTCCTCATTACAACAGGCAGAGCTTATGGGAACACAGTTATAATGAGGGCAAAGAGTATGGCTCAAAAACAACTTCTAATAGCTCATTAGCAAAAAAGACAAGTCAGACACCGCTGTTGTTTCCTCATTCCTTTTAAAGATCTGAGAGCCATCCCCTTCCCAGCCCATGGAGGTTAGCAACGTTTAGCCTTCAAAATCAAAGGCAAAGCTGTCTTCTTCACTGAGGACTGTCTCACAGCCTTAGAAGTGTCCTGGACTCCTGTGTCTTGTGATAATATCTGCAGATGTTCGTGAGTCACTTAATGTGGTTGCTCAGTGCTCATTTATCACCTTCTCTGCACTCCTACTACACCTGGGAAACAGCGAGGGGACCCAGCACTACACGCTGGCAACCCAACTGCTGATGCTCTTTCCTCCCCTACTTCAAGGTGGATCCAGTCCTGCCTGATGTTGTCTCTCTGATATTCTGCTTCTGCTCACTCATAGTTGCTGGGGTTTTTATGTCAGCCTGACCCAATTTTGGAGTACAGGTACAATTCCAAATATTTGCCAGAATCTTGGTGGTGGGATTCTAGTCTGGGCTGGTGATGTATTGCACACATGGAGAATGTCAGAGTTTCACTTCTTTGTATGAAAATAGACAAAAACTGAGGGAGGTGCTCAAGCTTTGTCTTCTTCCCCTTCTGGGGAAGGAGCTGCTGTATACTTGGAAATGTTATCAAGAGCGACCGGTTCTTGTAACTGTAAAGGAGCAGTCATTGCCTAGGCTTTACCTTGCCCTTACTCAGGCAAGGTGGCGAAACGCTATGTAAAAACTGTGAAAACCGAGCAAGGACCTTAGAATTTATGCGCTCATATTGTTAAATTGCTGCGACATCTCTCAGGATTAAGTAATTTACATTGTAAAATATCACTGCACTAAAAAGCTTAGGAGGAGCTTCATTGCATTGACAGCCTGGCTCATGTATTCTTATTAGCTACTCACAGTATCTATCAGAGAAAAAGACTATCATCGATGATATTAAACGCTGAACTTTTGGCCCCATTCAGTGCAGGCTCAAAATGTAACATTTTGACGGTCTCACAAGACACTATGTCTCCTTTCAAGGGAGAGCTGACACGAAGGGTGCCTTTTCTGAAAGGGTGATGTCTGGCCTTCAAAGGACCAAAGAGTGATGGTGCCACAACTAGAGAGTGCCCCATCCTTGGGAAGAGTGTGGCTGGTGTCATCTAGCAGGCTCAAAGTCTTGTGCTGCAGCTGCAGGGCAATTAAGGAGCTGCTTGCTTCAAGGCCCTGCGTGTGGTTGACAGTGCTGCCCAGTTGAGATAGGAAGGTATCACCTCCCCTGGTGGAATATGCTCCTCAAACAGAAGTAGAAACACAACTATATTTGGAAGTATTTTATTTTTAGCTTATCATTCATAATTTTGCTTGTGTACGTCACGGTGACTCATGCTTTGTTCCTCCTTCCTCAGGCAGGTGCTTGCAGAGACAATGTGATTCTTTATTTAATGCATGGTCTCTCTATTTGAGGGCTTGTTGTTGCAGTGAGGTTTGGCAGTAACAAGGGCTTCTTCTCAACCAAAGAGTTTTTTGCTGTGAGAGTTCAGATGCATGTCTTCTTTTTTGCCTAAGAAATGTGTTTTTGGTAAAATGCAGATGTGCTAAATGCATATGCATTGCTCACATCTGCCTGAAACAGAAAAGGCCTCCAAATGGAAAAGAACCTATTCACACAATGGAGGAGAGACCATCCCATGCATCAAATCCTGTTCCTCACATCACTGCCAACCCCTTAGCAGATGTTCAGTCCAGGTGATTCCTCAGAACATCTGTGCCATATCCCCTACCTGCTGCAAGCCACAAAACACCTCCCTGCAAGACCTCGCAATAAACTTCAGACCCTATGTAGAAAAGACAAAACCTCCAAAACTGCAGTGTATTACAGAGACAAATGGGAGAGATCAAAGGCAAAGAAAGGAGCAAACAGCTCCTAATAGTTACCTCATGCTTTCTACATGCACTGGTACTGACATTTCCTAATGTAAAGCCATGGCACCATGCTAACAACTAGCACTTTTTGTTACCCTGAAGCTCACAGCTCACCTAAGCTTTCTCTGATCCCTCCAGTGAGCCATTAGAGCACCAACTGTTGTGAGGTTGTTTTAGCAACAGTTTGAAAAGTGATTTTTTATGAGCTGTTTATTACCTTCTCAGATTTATTATGTTCCATTCAGACCGATTATGTGAAATAAGAAAAAGATCTCTAACAAAAACATGAACTAAAACAAACAAACAAACAAAAATTATTCATCCTTTCTTCCTATTTTCTTTCCCCTACACTTTTGGAATAAATGTCAGAATGAATTTAAGTCCCCATTGTCAAAAGCAATCATTGGTCTTGAGTATTTCAAACTTTGAGTATCTAAATGAAGGTTCTTGTGAGTGAATTCAGTTGCAGGAGGTGATTTGTGGATCCATTCCTAGTGACTGCAAGGTGATTATCTTCTTCTTCCTCTCTTAGGAAGCTGGGTGTCTCTGGCTGGACATGTAGAAGCAGATATACCTTACAGAGCAAAACATTTTCAAACTTCCAAACATTTTCAGAGCTTGATGGTACTGATGGGAACCTCTCCATAGTCCAGACCTGAAGCACTGCCAGGTGTTACACCAAGCAGAGGTTGTGGGAAGGATTTCCTCTCCAAGAATATGGAGCTATGCAAACTAACATCAAACCGATCTGGTCAGAAGCATCTCAGCTAGATGGTAAAGGGGACTTCTTCTGCCAACAGAGCTAATCTCTGTGGTTGCACTTTGGATAAAAGCTGGTCTGTTGACAAATTGGGGGGCGGGGGTGTCCCCATTTACCCTGTATTTTCCTTTAATGGTACCCACTGGAGATCAAAGTCATGAATTTTCAGCCAATTTCCAGATTTTGCCGTGCTTTGGGAGTGATTGTTCAGGCAAATACATGTGCAAAGCACGCAACTGGCCAGCCAGTCCCCCAACACGGCTGCAACAAGCCCAGCACCCCTCCATCCTGGCCTCAGCAACGAGGGAGTTATCCCACTCCCCTCAATGCCAGTGGGAGCCAGTTTACTGATTGTAAAAAAGCTCTGGGAATTGCAAGATGAGGCCCTAGGAAATCCAGTGAGACTGAAAAGTTGGACACCTGGCCGAACGTTTTCACTTTCCCCTGACAGTTAATGAGATGAAAGCCCAGGAGGATTCTCTGACAATTACAGCGTATGATGGGAATGTGGTTCCTGTGCAGTGATGAACAGAGCTCATATGAGCAGCCTCCTGCAGCGAGGAGGTAGTGAGTCTTCGCAGGAGTAAATATATCCCCTGGCTGTGTGAGGCACCAACATGTCCCTGACACATCGCTCCTCGTCGTTTTTTTTCCTTTTTTCTGCTCTGTCCATTGACTGAACAGGCGACAGAGAATGAACTCTCCTTCAGCCCTAAAAAATGGATTCTCTCAAGTCTAGCTGTGGCATCAAGATAGAAATAAAGATCTTCAGTCTCCACGGTAATTAATACCCATCCATCAGCTTTAAAATCACCTGTGTATAATAAATGCAAGAAGCTAAACATCTTGCTGCTGAGCTTCCGCTAGTTGTCATCCAGGCAAGACAATTTATGACACCTTTCCCGAGCATACTGTCGAGGGCTCATTCATGTAGTTCCTCTAAAGGCCAGATGCAGCCTTGAGAATATAAGAATTCAGAGATTTGCCCTGCTGCCTTGTTACCTTGCGTGATCATTTCTGATGAGTGTTCTTGTTTAATCGTTTCCCTGCATAAAGCCCAGGGTTTTCTTATGTTTGTCTGTGTCATATTAATATAGGTCCATTTGGGAGGACACTGGGGGTGGAAATTATTTGACCGAGGTTAAGTAACAATTGTACAAAATTGTTTTGACATTATGTTAATGTCTGCTCATGTATTATCCCCAATTTAAAGTTAATCACCAAAATTACCGTTGCAGTTCCCAAAATCTAATGAAATAAGATTTGTTGAGGTGTGAATAATACAGAAATTGAGAAGCGCAGTCACTATAAAAAAAAATGAAATAAACTGCTACCTTTAACTCTCTGAGTGCTCACGTAAACTGAGGTGAGTTCACAAATTCTATCAGGCCTTTAACACTTTGAACTCGTGCCGGTGACTGAGTGGGGTCAGGAGCAAAGCGTCCTTCTCATGTGTGCACAGGGCTCAACACAGCTGGGTCCCTCTCCATGTCCCAGCTGCCGGGGCACGGCCAGACTTTTCAAGCTAATAAATATGAATTGGTGCTTTAACGGTCAATGGGTTTGATCATGACTTGGCTGTGCTAGGATGAACATATCTGATCTGGGAAGATAAAGACAGACCACGGCTATCATGAAAAAGCATTTGGAAAAGTGATTACCATAAATTCAAATCAAAAAGCTGTATATAAATGCTAGCACAAGGAACCAAAAAGATGGGGGAGTGTGTTTGCCTCTCATGTTACACCTGAATGAATATAAAGAAAATGGAGGAGGAAGAAGGAGGAAACATCAGTGCTGCATTCAACCCAAGAGCCCAGTTCACAGCCCACTGTTAGCTGATTAAAAAAAAAAAAAAATCAGAAACTTTTGTCAAAAATCGGCTAAATCCTTTTCCACACAGAAGTTTGGTACAGGAAGAATTCAAAGTGAAGGATGTCACAGTATATGCTACTGGGAAGAGGATTTTAATAGCTGTTCCTGTAGAAACTGGAAAAAGGGAAATGGTGGTGGATTTGAGCCAGTGCTTCAACCGCAGCAAGAAAATATATAGTAGTTAGGTCTGGGAAAGGGGATCCAAACAGCACACCTAAAGGCTTGTTGCACTTAGATGCTTTAGTGGGGTATGATGGGAAGGGTGGGAGAGCTGCTAGGCTGCAGGCTTGGCTGAGGAGGAAGGAGGTCAGAGACACAGCTTTGATCAAGGCTGGGTGGCTCCGGGTGAGTTTGCAGGGAGAGTGATGCCCTCTGCTTCCTCTGTGCCATTTCAGGTCCAGGAAGCAGGCACAGAACGTAGGAAACAAGCAACGCGTGGCTGTGGTAATGGTACACAAAGCAAAACACATGGATCCAGCTGCCAAAAGGAAAGAACAGAAAGAGAAATGAAAAGAACCCAAGAAAGGATGGAGGAAAAATCAAACCCAGACAATTGCAGCAGCTCTCCTTCAGAGTTGCCCCAGGCATAACTAAAAGTTGCCATGAGTTACAGAGCTAGTAACATATTCTCATGTCTAGACTGAAGTACAAGAAAGACAATGACTCACTTGAGGTGCTTATACAATCAATACTAGAAGCAACCATAGGTGATCCATTTTTTGATCCTCACTTCACACTCCAAACTGGCTGACTTACTGGGTGAGGCAGTAAGGATCATATTTTTTGATAGAAAATTCCAATTTTCATGTGCGAAATGAAATAGTCTGCATTTGCACCTAGTTTTCCTGAGGCTGGGTGTGCAGAGATATAGTCAGTCACAACCCAACCTGTTCTGGCACAGTAAATGCAGCCAGTTTTGTGGATAACAAGTGCGGAAACAAGCTTGAAAGAGGCTGAAGACCTAATTCTCTGTATGCCTCAAAAAGCTACAGAATAGCTGCATTGTTGGCTTTAATAATTCCCCACAGATATTTCATGTCCTCTCTAAAGTGGTTCCACAAAATCCTGTTTTCAGCTTCTTCACCTACCAATATCTCTAAAATGACCCTTGTTCTTCCGGCCACTTTAGTGTTGGGACTTTTGCTGTGACATCCAAATGAAGATGTTTTGATTCACAGAGGTAAAGAATTAAAGATGCTTTTCTCTTGAATTTTTTAATGATTTTTTATAGTACAATGGAGCCAAATATCTGTTAGGACAAAATTGATAGCAGCTCCCAGAAATAACAGAAAATGGCCCAGGCATAACATACTTCATGTGCAGACTCTAGCTGTATTTCAAAAGGAGAACTAATAGACTGAATTATTGCATAAGTTGTTGGAGTTTGAAATAAACCCATTGCTACAATGGTTGGGAAGCAGGTAAATTTCAGAAGTGCTGGTAAAACAGGGATCCTGAACTTTCAAGTTCAGACTCAAAAATCTGTGGCCTTTATAGACTTTGTCTAAACTCTCTTGCCTTACGAGTACTATGAGGAAACTGAGATAGGGAACATGTCTTCTTCTGGTTAAAACGGCATTAATGCTGAGCTATGTGTGACAATGTTACCCTCTTGTAGCTAGGAAAATAAACTGCAAATGTAAGCTTTGTAGGAGCACAACCACCTGTGGTCACATCAGACTGCCTGCAGTCAGTCCAGATCTTGGAAACCAAAGAGTCCCAGGCCAGGCTAATACTGGGCTGGGAGTGCAAGAGGGGATTGCAAGCTCCTAAGACACAAGCTGAGAGCTGTAGTCACAAATGCAAAGTAAATATTAAAGCACAGAACAACAAACCAATTTAAAAAAAAAAAAAAAGTTTGGATCCCATTGCTGTTACCACTCTGGCAGTAGGCAGGGATCAAAAGCAAAGAAGCCCATAGTGCTTTGTAGAGACTGTGAATTAGCTAAGGGACTGGGTGTGTTGGAGGAAGCAGCTTCAGCAAAATAAAAGTCAAAACTGTTCTGGTGACCTTAATCCAAACATGAGACCACAAACAGACATCAGGAGTAGTCTAGTAGATTTCTTATTTAAACACCCCTCATTTTCTGCATCACACCATAACTATCCAAGTGCAACCAAGCATGTTTCATGGGCGGATACCTAGCTCCACTGGGGAAGAGCTAGGCTTTTCCAAACTGAACTACTAGTCCAGGTAAGTCTTTCTATTGCATGATCTCTTGGAATAACTTCCATTTTTAATACGGTTTTGTTAACGCGGAGTTTTCCAACTCCAAAACACTCACTGGTTCTTAGCAATTGCTAATTAGACAATATTTATTACCTTGGGAACCCTTTGCTTTATCTTTGATATGACCATTTTGCTTTTAATTGGAAAAGGTTTCATGGGCAGACTGGTGCCTGCTCAGCCATAATTTTTTATCCTCCTCTGATTAACAACCTCAACACCATCCGCATTAACAAGGGTTCAAAGTTCATTGGCACTTTTGTTTTTTTGCAGAAGCTTCTGGGAGGTTACTAAGAAACTTAACACTTAAGGCTATGTTATGATAGTATCCGACCTACACAAGATTATTTAATTCATTGAATGTATTTAGTATGCTTATACTTAAAATTGCAAGCTCCACCTTCTATCTACAGTTGATTGCTTTTAAAGATTGTCAACAGCCAGTTACAGCATCTGTCTGAGCAACCCCAAACTTCTCATGACTTCAGGCACAAAGAGCCTGTTTCAGCTTTACCTTCACTCTAGCTGAGCAACCAGCCTTCAGGTTGTGTGGGTGAGTTTGGCTAGCCTCTTCCCACAGAAAACAAATCATCTGCAAACTGGAATTCAGGCCAGCCTTGCTGAACGGTTCTCAAAACGCTCACTTAGCCTGAAGCTGGGATTTGTGTTGTCTGAGAAAAATGTCAAGAGAGGCAGCATGGGTTTCTAGTGTTGGGTGAATGCCAGGCAGGTTATGGAAGTTATGAGCAAGTGTTGAGGCCTGTTTCAGACCCAGTTTTCAGAGAGGCAGGCTTAGCAAAGTGGAAGCCCTGAGAACTGAAATTACAGCTCTCACCGCTTTTTCCTCTGGGATCTGGCTGTCAACTGGGGCCCATTTGCACATAACCTCAGGTTTGCAGATACCTCCTGGACTTCTGAGACAGAAGTCATTTCATTTTAGCTGGTAATGATGATGCTTTAGAAACCACGAGGAGAAACTTCTGCTCACAGGTCTCCTTAGCCATCTCTCCAAGTTGCTTTCCAAGCTTTATGGCTTCTCCAGAGACACTGGGCTGCTTTACAAATAGTTTCCATCAGCAGCCAGCCTGAGAGCTGCCTAAACCACTGTCCAGTCCCCTGCACGCAAGGATTAAATGGTGCATTAAAGCTCTGGACTCTGATGCGTGTGCTCTGCCCAGGCACTGCAATGCTTGCTTGGGCTCTGTTCTCCCTTCTCCACGCTGTCCTGGGCCCTCCTTGAAGTTGCTTATGTTTTGTCTTCAGGGTCAAGGTCCTGAATCTGAAATCATAAGGCAGTGAGCACCTTAAAACCATGGAAACACACCAGCCAGGGGAATTTACACGTTCAGCCCCCACCCAATGAGCCAGAGGCTTTGTTGCAGAGACAGGTAAGTTGGATGGAAGAAGGGAGCTTGGAAACATTATTAGTCTTAAGGTGAATCCTGCTTTGTGTCATTGGCCTAGTACCCTGCTCAGGAGAAAAAGCAGATTATTCCTGATATAAATCTAGGATCAACAGTAAAAAACTCTTCATATTGGATTTATTAATCCATTTTCCCTTGGCCCTCTTGCTCCAGGCTTTCTAAACAAGAGAGCTGTATTGCTTGGCTGGCTGTGAGGGAAAGAGGTTAATACTGAAGATTACACAAGGTTCTGCAATTAGACAATTTCTTTGTAGCATAATGTAGGCGCCAAGATGACCTCAGAGGCCTTTTTTGCTGTTGCAGAAACATATTGGACAAGTTTTCTCAGCAGCTGTGCATTAGTGTTCCGTATTAAATGGGCTGATTATAAATTACAACAGCTACCCTAGGACCTTCCCATCACTTTGGATTTCTTCACGGCAACTTTCTTTCCTTCTTTTTCCTTGCCTCCAAGGGCTGCTTTGCAAATATGTGCCATCTGGTGGGAAAGCAGATGGGGGGATAATAAAAGTTATGTTTTATGGATTCATACGAAGATTGCTCTGTCCTTTTTCTTAAAAAAAGGGACTTGCCTCATATTTCTTTTCAGGAAAAGAAGTTTCAGGCTATCAGTGCGGGACTGATAGTCATGGGAAGGATGGAGGTGTGCATAGACCACAGTATGTGAAGGTAGAGAGGAGAGATTTTTCAGAGCTCATGACACAGGTGGATTTTTATTATTATTGTTTTGCTGCACCTTAGGTTTTTATTCATATTCTGATTAATTCATCCCAACGGTACTATGTCCCTCCGCACAACAGCAAGTTCAATATATGGTGTGTTTCTGCTTGCTGGAGTGAAGAGCGCATGGAAGAAATTTGGGGAGAAGGGGCTAATTACAGTCCTCTTGGCTGCCTGGGAGAGGGCACACAGCTGCTCAGCTGAGTGCAGGGACTTCCAGACTAGGAAAGTGGCCCAGCTGCTGGGCATCAGTTCATCACTTGCCTCAATTTCCTCTGCACACTGAAAAGACCCATGTAGGAGGGTCTGTGTTTTAGAGTTGCTGGGGTCAGGGTGGGGGCTTTTTGATTGGGGTTTTTTTTGTAGATTTCCCCCAAAACTCTAGCTGACTGTAGCTGTAAGATGTATTGCTGGTTTTGATGCCCTTTAAATAACTGTTTCTTCTGTGTTGCCTGTGAGATTTTTTCTTTCTCTTTAGTGTTATTTCTGGGGGAAGTTATGTGTGAGGGCTGTTGGTCTGGTGTGAGCAACTAGCAAAAGCTACATTCTGATTAGATACATTTATTTTTTTAATTGCTTTCTGGGGATAGCTGGTGTGTCCATGCATTCCTAACTGAGGTGTGATTTTTCACTGAGAAGCAGATGCTCTTTGTCATGGAAGAAAAGGAGCACAAGCTCCTCTTCAGCTGTGTGGTTGTACCCATGCCCTGTAATCAATGGGTCTTATCCCCACTTGCAATGTGGGCCCCAAAAATTTTTGAGTGGCATGATGAATATTCTTGCAAGAATTTATAGCTCTATTTGGTCTCTTAACTACCTGTTAAGAACTCCTAGAAATGGTCTGTGGATCCCAGGAGGCCTTAAGCGGCAGATTGGAAACATGGTTTGCAATTGTTTGTGAGCTAAGCTCAGAGCCTAAGTATTTTGGCTGACTTCTGAGCTTTGTCTCTTTCTCTTTTCTTCCCTTCTCCCCAATGCATGCATCCATCTCAAGGGACCTGGAGACTCCCAGCCTAATTTTAAGCAGCTAAACCAAACTGAATGTTTTTACAATGGTGTTGCAGGCTTTTTGGAGCCTGAAACATGGCAGGAGGTTTAGGCTAATACAAACCAAAAGCACATTTGCTAACCTGGCCTTCACTCTTAATGTGAGTAAAAGAGCTGTTAGGATGAGGTCAGTGGCACGTAGCACCTTTGAGTTGGCTTAGATGCGAGGGCATCAAAGCAGCCCCCTGATCTTAGGGGCAGGCGTGGGAGTGGGCTCTCCAGGCAGGAAAACATTGAAAAGCCAAACTGTTCAGGCTGAGACTGATGATGAACCAGTATATTTTAGAGCTGCTGTGTATCTGTTATGTGTATTCTGCTCTAAAGCTGGCATACCACATAGATGGTAGGAGTAGCTTGTTCACAGTTCAGGGGAAAATATACAACAATACCGAATGTTAAGAGGCTTTCTAGACCAGTGGAGAAAGGCATGTAACAAGATCCAATGTCTGTGTTTGTCTAACATTGATTTCCAATTGGGAAACGAGGTGGATGTTTTTAACAACGGGATGATGAACCCCTGGAGCTGTTGCCTGAGGGATGTGGCAAGCTCTCTGTTACTTTAGTATATCAAGTTCAGATCACTTTTCTGGATGAGGCAATCCAGCTCAACTAGAAGTTCCTGAGATCAGTAAAGGACCACCAGGTGAATTTTACACCCACAGGTAAGTAGGAGGTCAGATTAGATTATCATAATAGTCTTTTTTTTTACCTTCAGAGTTGAAATCCTTGAGCATGTGCTTTATAAAAGTGAAATCAAAAAGATAAGAAAGGTCTTAAAGCCAAATATTGCCTGCCAAACCCAGTTATCAGGACTGCACTTCAAAGTGATCTGTGCCCTTGCTGGGCCAGAAGCATTTGACCACTGATTATGGCAAAGGATGTAAGTGCTAGAAGAAGTGAGAGGGTTGCAAGAAAAGGGTTTTCAAGCACAGGAAACCTGCACTTTCCCCATGTAGAGAAAAGACTGGAGAGAAATGTGAATTGCCTTAGGCTAAGTTAGTGTCCGCATTTCAGAAGAGGACTTCCCAGAAGGGTACAGGACCCAGTGTGTTCACAGTGTGGCTGCACAGGACAGAAGAACCATGAGCTGCAAGAAAGCCACAAGGGTGGCTCTGAGCATGAATAGGGTTGAAATGGGAGATGGGCAGCTAGTGTCAAAATTATGATGTGCCTCAAAGCCCAGGCTTCCTTTCCTACCACAGCAGTCACCATGTAGGTGGGCACGAGACAGGTAATCTCACACCTTCAGTGTTTCCCTGCAATTCCTTGTAAGACAACAAGAAGAGCCTTTGCTTCCCAGTGCAGAAAGGAGGGACCTGGCAGCTCCATTAATGAGCGTTTGCAGCCAAGCCTGTCTTGTATCCGATGCACTGCATGCATACAGGTTATGAATAATTTCTTCCCTAAGAAATGATCCCAGGTTAAAAATAGCCTCTGCATTTAGCTGCTTGCTGCCTCCTTCCTGCTCGCTGAGGCTGGGGATCTGTTGAAGTGCTGGCAGTCATATTTAAAGCGGAAATGTTTAGAAGCCAAAATTGTCTGGCATCTCTTGCCATTATGGGGAGCTCCGGGGAGAGCTGTAGGGCAGATAGTGGAGTCTGGTTTTCTCCTTACCCTGGCCTGGAAAGGGAGGGTAAGAAGTTCAACCTGGAGACAACTTCTCCTCTGCCCATTCCAGCCTTGACCCTCTGCTGAGGCTGTTAACAAAGGGCCAATTAACACCAGGTAGTTTTGTAATGTGGTACCTGAGGTTGGATTGAGATAAGATATTTTAAAGCTGTTACACCGACAAACTGAGCTTGATACTCTGCCTGGTTGTTCTGGTTTCAGCTGGGATAGAGTTAGTTTTCTTCCTAGTAGCTGGTATAGTGCTGTGTCTTGGATTTAGGATGAGAATAATGTTGATAACACACGGATGGTTTAGTTGATGCTAAGCAGTGCTTACACTAGTCAAGGACTTTTTCAGCTTCCCGTGCTCTGCCAGGTGCACAAGAAGCTGGGAGGGGACACAGCCAGGACAGCTGATCCAAACTGGCCAAAGGGCTATTCCATACCATATGATGTCATGCTCGGTATATAACCTGGGGGAGTTGGCCAGAGGGCAGCGATCACTGCTCGGGGACTGGCTGGGTGTCGGTTGGCGGGTGGCGAGTGGTTGCATCACTTGGTTTTCCTGGGTTTAGCTTCTCTCTCTGTTGTTGTTTTCCTTTTCATTACAATTTATTATTCTTAATTATTAATAATAATAATATATTTATTTCAATTATTAAACTGTTCTTATCTCAACCCACAAGTTTTCTTACTTTTGCTCTTCAGATTCTCTCCCCCATCCCACCGATGGGGAGGGTGACCGAGCATCTGTGTGGTGCTTGGTTGCCGACTGGGGCTAAACCACNACCTGGGGGAGTTGGCCAGAGGGCAGCGATCACTGCTCGGGGACTGGCTGGGTGTCGGTTGGCGGGTGGCGAGTGGTTGCATCACTTGGTTTTCCTGGGTTTAGCTTCTCTCTCTGTTGTTGTTTTCCTTTTCATTACAATTTATTATTCTTAATTATTAATAATAATAATATATTTATTTCAATTATTAAACTGTTCTTATCTCAACCCACAAGTTTTCTTACTTTTGCTCTTCAGATTCTCTCCCCCATCCCACCGATGGGGAGGGTGACCGAGCATCTGTGTGGTGCTTGGTTGCCGACTGGGGCTAAACCACGACATTGGTATGTGGGACAGCCCCCTGTGTGACACCTGCTCCATGTTACTGTCTGCGGTGAACTTGTAAAACAAGGCATGTGTTTGGAGGGTATATGGTAACAATTTCACTTGTCCATCCCTACTGCTCCTCTTCTGTAGGATTATATCTGCAAGGAGTGTGCAAAACTGGAAGGGTTGCAAGTTTAGGACCTAAATTATGCTGATGCTTTCTCATTAATTCTCAGCTCAGGGCTTGCAGGAGTTTGTCATCATGTGAGAAGCAGGGGCACAGAAAGCTGGTAACACATGAGGATTCCCTCATCACCAGCTGACCTGAAGGACTGAGTAATAGCCTAGAATGGCACCGTAAGTAATGATACGTTCTTGCAGTTTACAACGAAATAATTCAAATTAAACCCAAAGGCATGATTAAAACTATGCAGCTCACACTGTGGTGAAGAGGATGAAAACAATCAGGTATTTACTTACTGAACTGTTAATGCAATGTTTTTTACTCTAAGCAAAGCTCTTGGGGTGGGTGGGGTTTGGCAGATCTTGCCTGAAGAAGAGATGGAGACTTCTGGTCTCTGTGCTTGGAAGGAGAGAAGGAAGAGGGAATGCAGGAATACAAACCATCTCCTGGCACCTCAGATATCAAAAACTCTGCGAGGGATGTCCTGTTTATGAGTTTCCTGCCTACAGATCCCCACACCAATCATTGATGGATGGTGCTAGGAGGGTGAGAAATTTGATTTACACTGGCTGCAGAAGGGCCTGAGCTAGGTGCCAGTTACTGAGATGGTTTAATTGGAGCCTGAAGGGAACTGAGAAGCTGTGACACTCCATCCATATTATCAAGGCCATGACCACAGGAGTTGTGTCACCAAGTAAACCCCTTCCTCTTCCCCCAGCACTTTGAAAAGATGCCATGGTTGTCTTGGTTTTGGAGCTTTTGAGCCTGAAGTTTGTCCCCCGCAGTACAAACCTGAATGGCTCCCTGCTCATCAAATGCAGCTATGACTTTTCTGTGGTGGCATCCTGGAGCATCCTTTCTGTGGGTGCTCTCAAGTCCTGTCACTTCCTCCCTTCCCCAGCTGCCAGAGCAGTGCCTGCCCTCAGGTCTCACTCAGCCCTTCTCCCTTGTTTTGTGGCTATACCTTGTCTGCTCCCTCAGAGCTGCCTCAGAGACTCATTATAATAAATGATCCAGTTTTCAGAAATCACAAGGTTCTGTGTCTTCCACTTAATTATTGTTTTATTTTAATAAGCAAGACACCTCAGGGCTCCAGACGTTAACCACTTATCACCTGCTGAGTGATTTAAAACTGGTGAAGCACATCCCATTTGCAGGTTGGAATGAGGCCTGAGTCCTATCAGCAGACAAATGAGTTCAGAAATACTCCATGTTTGTAACTCATTGCTTATGGTGCATCTCCTGGTCCTCAGAGAGGGTCCAGTTATGTGCTGGAGGGATGTCTGTTCCCTTGTTCTGATAAGAAGCAAAGGGCTCATTAGAGGCTGTGAAAGGGAGAAGACTATCTGTTGGCTGTTCTGTACTATTTACTTTGCCAAGTATCTTCCAACAGTCTCTCCCCACTACAGACCACAAAACCCTAGCTGCTAAATCAACCCACAGCTCAGTTATTCCCTCGTGTGAGAGATGCAAATCACCTCCAGGGTGAGACTACTGTAGGGGCAGGAAGCCAGTGAGTCTCAGCTCTAGAACTGATATGGAAAATACATACAGTCCCACAGGGCTGAGATATTAGGTAGTTATTGGTTTGTCTTCAGCACTTGTTATTCCTTACCAAGAGGCAATTTGTTGAGCCTACTCCAAGCGCATGAAACTCACTGGCTGTAGCAATTTGCAGGAATAAATCCTGAGCATTTCTGTAGATTGCAGGGTGTTCTGAGCACCGGCACCTTGGAGGAGAGAGACCTGGGTCTGGCTGGCTTTCTCCTGGAGCTTTTATGACCTAATGGTTTGTTTTTGTCCTCCCACATCTCCTTGACTTCCAGGTGGCACAGTTGGAAGCCCATCTGAAAACATAAACCCATTACCTCTTCTCTATTTTTATGTCACGCATTAAAAATATGACACAGCAGCCAGGCGTGCATTGAACTCCTCAGTTGGAAGGCTGACCATGCTCATGCATGCCGTACAGCATTATTATTGACATTATCTACAGTGTTAGTCAGCACATGCGCCATATGCTCCAAGGTGTATGCCCTCCACGTATTGACTGAGTCATTTTATGTTTTCCATATGGGGTCTGTCCTCAAGGTTCCAATGCAGACTCTGAGGCATTGGGATAATAATGAGAAAGATAATAAGTGTAATAAGTGAACAAGAGGGCTGAACCTTGCAGGGAGCCCCTGAGCAGCAGGAATAGGAGGCTTCTTAGCTCATTTCTTCCTCTTGAGCTTGGCAATTGGGAGGGAAGGAGAGGTGGGAACGAGGTGAGGTGAAAGAGAGGGTGGTGTCCTTACTGCAGGGAAATGTTTCCTTCCCACTTGTTGCCTGATGTGTCCTTTGAGGGTAGTAAACTTGAAAGAGTCCTTTTCCATGCTGAAGATGCTTATTTAAAACTGTAGTTGCTCTGAATTAAGTAGGGGGTAGAAGTCCCTGGTGAAGTGTGCCGTTGCCTACAAATGTGTTCCCTGAGGTGACCTGAGCTGTTTTGCTGTTCCAAAGCTCCAAGCTTTTGGCCACTTCCTTCTCCGCACTGCCCTTTTTTCCAGCCAGACAGAAATGAGGAGAGCAGCTTTTCTTTTTGGAGAAACATAACCATTCCTAAGCAACAGCCAGCCTGAATTACATGTCAGAGCAGCCCTTGTCACATTCCCACCTGTGCCTCACCAGAATGGGCCCCATAAAAAGCCCCATTTCTCTTTATTTCCTTGTGATTTTTACCTCCCCTGTCCATTTGACCTTCCATTGCCATCCTCTATTTCTTTCTGGCCCTATGTCTGCTGTGATTTAGAGACCAATGGTTCCAGCATATCTCTCGACATAGAGACCAGGACGCACAGAAGAGTCTGTGCATCAGCACCCAGAAATGTGGTGTTTGCAGGGGCTGTTCCAGCCCTCCTTTCCCATGCAAGACCTGGGTAGTACTTGCTCTGTGCCTGTCTCATCCCCTTCCAGCCTCAGGCTCCCTGGAGCCGGCTGGGCTAGGATGCCTCAGCTCTTTTCCACAGCCATTTTGGTGTTCGCAGCTTGGATTTGGGGCACAGCTCAGCAATGTTTACTTGTCATATCCCCACCAGGTTGGGGACAGCAATGCTAATATTGCAACAAATTTAGCAAAGCTCAGTGATAGCATTTGACCCAAATTGCAGAGGGAAAAAGAAGCAGCTCTGTAAAAACTGAAATTCCTCTGGATAATAAATTCTATTAGAAGCAAATAAATAAAAATCCAGGTATGAAAGGGGCACATTCTGATTTTTCTCTTGTCTTAGTGTGATTTGAACATAATTTGATGGGGCTCAGCTAAGCAAGCAATGCAGAGACCCTGAGGAATGGGGCTATGTTTGCTGAGAAATGAACATCATGCTTCCACAGCAGCAGGAGAAGAGGTGTGAATGAGATTGCATAGAATCAGATCCCTTTCTCCCTGTTGGAAGCTTAGAGATTGGAAATGCACTTGAAACCAAATAGACGTAGCTGGACTTGCAGACTGTGTGGGCATCTTGATTTTTTTTTGTCCTTCCCAAGGGCAGAGCTTAATGAAAAGAGCAATGAAGATGCCCTGGGACTGACTAGTGAAGATGGGACCTGACTCTAAACCAGTGTGCAGACCTGCCAGGGCAGATGGTTTGGGGTAAAATGAAAGTAAGAAAATAGTGGACAAACTCAGTTAAAGTTGAGAAGTACCAAGAGTTTCTTGGGTGAAGATATCCAGCTGCTCATTACCAATACTTAGCATATGATCTACCAATATTTATGGATACATCCCTGCTTGATGTAGGGTCTATACGTTCCCTCCAGTCTAGTTATTTTGTTTCCCTGCAACTAGAAAGCAAGGTTTCTTTGAAACAAGACATTTTTCAGACAACTGAAGGGACTCCCTTGCAGCCCAGCACTCAGGGTGAGAGTGAAATATTTGCAATTCAACTGGACATGCTTTTAGGGCTGCATTAAGGAGCAGCAACCACTGTCTAAGTGTGGAGCAATTATATAGATGTCAGTTTATGCTTGAAGAGCCTGAACTTGCACAGGTAAGCTAGACAGAGATATAGGGCTTGACCTGACTAGTGATGGCAAAAGATGCATGTCTGAGTTGCACCACAGCACAGTCCAAAGGCTATTGAAGGATGTGACCCTTTAGAGTCGCAAAATGCGGGTATTGGAACTGGAGGTGAATATTCGTGAGTTCTTACGGTGGTCAACCCTTCCTCCTAGTACTTGTCCTATGGAGGCAATATAAATATATTTCCTAGAACACTTCCTCAAGTGGGTTGTTTTTTTTTTTTCTGTTGCTGTTGAAGTGAGGTGATGTTTTTCATACAGTCTTGGTGGATGTGCCTGAGGCAGTGCTGAAACATAAGTTCTCCAGCTCGTCTGTCCCCATTGTTTCTCTACAAGGCTTGGGCTGGGAGATGAGCAACTACTCAGTAGTGTATCCAAGCCACAGGGGAATGGCTGGTGAAACAAGAGGGACACCTTGACAGAAGAGCCATTTGAAGGAATATTAATGATCAGGCAGCTAGTTCTGGACAATGGAATCTCAAGTCCAGATGTTCCAATTCTAAGTGCTCTGGCAAAATGATTAATTGATCACTATCTTGTGAGCTCTGTGTGTGTGTGATAAAGCCCAAGACTGCTGAGCTAGAGGGATTGTCTTGATAGCAACACGGTGCAGTAAGTGTTTCTTCACCTTTTTAAACTTACGCTTTTTTATCCTAAGGAAGCCAGGCCAGGATTTCAAAAATGCTCTTTAATTTATAATCTTTATTGTAGTGTCACGGTGCTGATTAAAGTCACTGGAGGCCCAGCTATACATGGATGAAATGAAATACAGACACATCTGTGTTTGGCCTGAAAGGCCTCTGAGTCTTGTTTAATGAGGGACTGCAGATTTAAGGCCTTCTTGATTTCTGTATGTCTATATAACAGGTGCAAGGACAGGGGGGCAGATTAAAGAGGAAATAGGCCATTGGGATAAAATGAAATCAACCTGAGCTTTTGCCCCAGGCTGTAATTGAACCAGAGCTGAAGTTCAAACAAGAAATTATTTTCCTTTTTTTTTTTTTTTTTTTTTCTTCCTGGCCTTTGAGCTCCAACCGAGCTCAGAAATGTCAAACAAGTATAAGGCTGTTCTAGCTGACATCTTTGGGTGGGTAGGCTCTAAGCACCACAAGGGAAGATGTGTAAGAGGTAAAGTGACATTTTGCAATGAGATTATAAAGTCCCAGAGATTTTACTTGTATTCCTGCAGCTGGATGGGAAGAGGTTTTTATTGCAGACTAGATCGACTTTCTGGTGAAATCACAGATATCTTTTCATTTAAGTTCAGCGGAAGGTGGCATGGCCCTAATGGAGATGGTGCTCACAAAGGTTCTTTTCATGGTGATTAGTAGACTCAACATGAGTTGATCCACTGTTGTTTCTCACTGGGGCAAACACACTGATTTCAATGGAAACATCCCTGGCTTTTAGGTTTCATCCCTTTTCCATACTACAAAAGCTAAACTGAAAGTAGCAGAGGAAGAAAATTAGTTCCGTGCTTCTGAAAATAAGAATGTTTTTGCTAAAAGTATGGAAGGTACTTAATGGACAAGAATTCTATACAAAACAGCCATACTGCTAGGTAATGCTAGTGTGTTGTGCTGAGAGAGCAATTTTATGTTTTGTTTTGCCTTTCCTCTCCAGAGTTCCAGGGCATGAAATTCTGCTGTGTTTAAAAACTGCTATGAAGACCTCAGTCCTGTCCATGACTATTGGAAAAGGACAGATTTAAGAAGAGAAAAGGATCTGAATTTGATTTGCTGAAATACCCAAATACTTATTCCCTGGCATTTGGTTATGCTGAATGCTTTTGTTCCAGCCAGGGTTGTTCACCCGTGAGCAACAAACTGATGGCACAAGTCTCTCCACACAACCTTCATGCTTCTCCATCTGTGGCTTAAGAAGGTTCACAGCCCACTTCATTTGCAGGCACTGTCTGGATATGCCAGTCTGCCATCATTTATGTGTGTGGAAACAGGTAAATGAAGGTAACAAGCCAATTTGAGGGCAGCTGTAAAGCAGAGACTTAATAGTTCTAATATGCAGAAATTTACGGGTTATTAATTGTTCTTTTAAAAAACAGCATATATTTTTAGCTCTCAAAGGGGATTGTTTTCTAGGGATTAGTGACACACTGAGCTGCCAAGGTGTGTAGGCTGATTTTGGAGAAGCATCCAGCCAGCTTTCATGGAAGCTGATCTCTTGCAGACTCCTGAGAGCACACTGGCAACGGGAGACTTCCTATTAGACTTGGGCTGTAAAAATTATCGCTGAACAGTTCCTTTTTACAGACAGTCCTAATCCAGCCAGCTCGAAGGGAGCAGCAACTCTGGAGGAATCCAGGATGCCTTGGCTTCCCTTCTCGATGACAAACCAAGTATGCTTCCTTCCGAGAGCACTGCTGCAGACAAGGCAGGGCACCCTGGCATCAGGGCTTATGGGACAGTGGCTATTTACGTACAAAACATAAGGAAGAAAGGTGAGATTTTTTGTCTGCATCCAGCTACCTGATCCCATTGCAAATGCCACTGATCCTCAGCTGAAACTGTAACCTTCTAGGCCAGGAACCCATTGGCAAGAGCTATGGTCTGTCATGGCTCACATAGGACTAGAATCCAAATACCCAGAATGTCACTGGCTCAGATTTGGGCATCAAATCTGAGCCTCTGGCAGGGAGATGTCAAATCCTCGGCTGAATCTATTCTGGTTTGTTAGTTCCTGAGCTCAAAATGACAGACGGTTCCTGCAGCTAACAAACTGCTGCTCCAAGAGAAGAGATCAGTGGGAGCAGTTGGGCATTGATGAGCAAAGGCTGAGAGTGTGCTCCACAATGTTTAGGGCTTTGCGATAATAATTAGATCTTAAAATGTGTCAGTTCTGCATGAGACAAATCATCAGCATAGGCCAGGAGCATGTTTCCATGGGAGTGTGAGTGTGTGTGCATCTGTGTGATTTGTGCAAGAGCTAGCTAATGCAGCTGTGACCCTGCATAGCCATATCTCAGTTTGTAGACTATAGGAGTGGGATGCAAATGATGAGAGGAGGAGGGACTCTTGCTACCTCCTAATTTGCACTGCCTTCACCAATTCTGACTTCTGACTTTCACAAAACCTTCCCCCACAGAGCTGCAGCCGGCGTTGCTGATGTAAAGGCACTGAGGAGCACAGCCAGGGTACAAGGCAAATAACAAGCTTTCCTTTCCCGTCAGAAAAGCTGTTGGCTATAAATTGCCATTTGAGTGTTTTGAGAGAAGAAAAATGTTATGTCTGTATTGTTTCTGCCACTTCTTTTGTCTCAAAAGTTTTCATGCTCTGAGGAGGAAGGAGGCTGTTCCTCCTAGGGAAGAGGAGGTGCTGCAGTGACCAGGGATGACTGCAGAAACAGGGAAAGGACAGATGATCACATGAAGTGGATTTGCTGGTCTGAACCATTGCGGTGTGCTGAAGTCATGCTTTCTCTGTGCATCCGTGCATCCATGTCATCTGGGGCACCATGGCAAGCAACCTGAGCTGGTCATACCTGGTTTCTGCAGACCAGTAATGGCTGGGGAAATTTCCCCTTCTTGTCATCTCCACCTTCTCAGGACTGAATCAGTCAAGAGGGTAAAGAGGAGTATTTGCTGACATCTTTGGTTCTTTCCAGGATCTATGGCAAAAAATTGCAGCTTGCTTTCAAGACAACTGTAATTTTTACCTTCTAAACTATTCTCTTTTCCCCTCCAGTCTTCTCAATATTGCCTACGTGGAATATCCAAAATCCTTTCAGTTGTTGCTCCTTTCTTTTATGCTTGGTGAGAGCTAGCTCAGAATCCATTTTCTGTCCATTTGGGTTTAGATCCTGGCCAGGTGTTTGTGAAAAAAAAAAATCATGCATCCCATTTGGAAACTTTTTCCTTTAGGATTTGGTGTAGGAGCTTGTTGAAGATCTGGACATGAATTCTGCACTCTACTCCTCTGATTGTGACTGCTGCCATCTGCCAAATGAGTGGGATCATGCAGGGTCTGTTGCTGTTGGTTGTGAGACCAACATTGCCATCCTTGGGCCTGTCTCTTTTGAAGGGGTTGGCATGACTGCCAGTCTTTATCCCTCTTTTCTAAGCCCTTAATTTCAGGCCAACCTTTCAAAGGGAAGAGCAGTACAGTTACTCTTGCGCAGCCTCTGATCCACCAGCATGAACTCATTGAGAATTAGGTCAAAGCTAATGCAAAATAGGTGAAACCTTGCAGAGCAGAGAATACCCAGGGGGACTCCAGACTCAGAGAGCAAAGTGCTTTGTCACCATATTAAATCAAATCCACAACACAGCTAGATTATGGTAGCATACAGGCTGCAGAGGCTTTGGAGGATGGGGGAGCAAGGTGAGAAGGGATCTGAGGAGCTATTCATTTTATTTGTGTGCAGTAAGTATTTTTTTCCCTTTCCTGTAAAGAAAGACAAAATGCACATAGCTTATGGAGCCTGAGGTTGCTGAATTTCACATGGATTTGAATGTCAGCCTCATAACTGTGGCTTGGGAACTCATCAGGCCTCATAACAGAAGCAAACATGTTGATACTCAGTGCTGGAGAAGTCAGCTGAGGAAATGAGCATCCCACAGAAACAATGGCTATAACTTACCTGACCAACTGCCACAGCAGTGCCAGAACCACCACTTCCACTTTGAGGTGGAGTCCATGATGCGTGGAGGGAACCTACCAAGCCAGAGAGGGGAAGATGTGTTTCCTTTAAGTGACTTTGCTAGATTGCAAAGCAGATAATCTTGTTCTGCCATGCAAAATTCCCTTTTCATTTCTTTTATCTGTGAGGGGTACTGTCTTCTCTTCTAGCGTGCCACGTGCTTTAAGGGCTGTGCTGGTCTCTACTGACCACCAGTTTCTAATATTGGAGAGGGCTGCATTTCAAGGATGAAACCAAGTAATTCCTCTGTCAGCTTATTGTGAGATGTCTCTGGCTAAAAGCCTGGGAAACAATTTTCTTATGACCTACTGTTTGATGATAGTGGACTGTTTTATGTTGCCGCAGTCTCCTCCATATGCTTGGCTTTGACTGATAAAGCTCAGCTGAGAGAGGAAAAAAACCTGCTGATCTACATTGCTGCTGCTGGCAAAGGCCGGAGCCCTGCATGGGGCCCCCAAAGAGGGACAAGAATCTATCTGTTGAGATTGAGCCTGATTTAATTCTTTTTATAAAGCATCTTGGCAGCTGTCTAGATCTGACAGGTTGATAATAAGACTTTCCCTCAATGCAAAAGGGAAAGTAATTTACATTGACTTCACACCTCTGGCAAGCAGGAAAGATCCTGCCCTATGTTAGTGTGAATGGGGAGCAGACGTGAGAACGAGAGCAGGCAGCACTGGGGAAAGGAGGAAGGCTTGCTCCGTGCTTGAGCAAGCACAAGAAAATGCCATTTGGAAAATGCCGACGGGTGAGAAAGCTGGGCTTGGAATCAGCATTCTGTCCACGGCAGCGGTTTGGAGCAGCTTTCCAGCCAAATCCTGAAGGATGACTCTCTTGCAAGGAGCAGCAGTGCTACCTGATTTCATTTTGCTCCATTTAGCCCAGGGTTTCTGCTGATACGCTGCTTGGTCTCCCTTCTTACAGGTACACAAGCACCAGCACCAAGCTGCCCTAAGATTTTTTTTTTTATCATCTGGTTGATAAGCAGCTGATAGCCCCTAGGGAAGGACCATGGCTCTCATTGTACAATGAAGGCCTCTCCAAGAGGTAAGAGAATGCAATTGCCCAGCCTCTAACTTGCCCACTACTTGAGCAGACACAGCCATCCCCAAGAGGACTGACAAGCCAAGTCCAAGTCTTAACCTGTATTATGTTTCACTTTAACCCTGTTGTGAGGCTAGTTCTGGTTCTGAGTTAGTGCCCTTTGTAAGCTGGGCACTCAGCAGCTTTCTGTTTGTCTCATCATCTCCAAAAGGAATGACTTGAGGAAACTTCTCCATGCTTTGTACACAGGCTGTACTGCACCCGTACCTCAGTGCAGTGCCAAGGGAGGTAACAGTCCTGGGATGTGCTTTGAAATCCTCAGGTGAAAGCATGCCAGGACAGTGCCAAGTCCTTCAGGGAAATGTAAATTAGAAGGCTTTGCTCTTCACAACCCACCAGTTTTAAAGGCCCCTGCCCTTCCTGCCAAAATTGAGCTGTGAGGTGGTGGCAAGGGGAGAACTGGAATTATGTCAAAACAAACAAAAGTGGGTGGGTGGGTGGTGGAAGCACTTAGTTTGCTTGTTCCCCAACCACTGGGATCACGAAGAGGATTTGTTCTGCTAAAAGGCACTGGTTGGGGCACAGGGCTCTTTCTCTCGGATTACCTTCTGTTACAGAGCTGCTTTCTGCAGACCTGGTTCTTGAGCATACTCAGGGACAGCGCAGACTGGGAGATTCCCGAGAGCTTTGCAATGCCCTGGCCAACCTTTGTGGAGGTGGGAAGGTGGACACTAAGGTGCAGAGACCTACTGAAGGCTGCTAGGAAGCAGAGCAGAAGAGGACCTTGTGCTGCAGGGGCACGATGACCAGAAGGTAAGTTTTTCTGACTCCTTATTTAATCTGGCCTTAAAAAAAAACTGTGTCAAAGTTTATGTTAGTGTATTCCAGCTCTGGATAGTGTCATGTGGCTGCTTCAAGGAAAGTGGAGGTCCCACCTCAAGGTTGTGTCTGATTTTAGGGTGTTGGCAGGGGTGAGTAGGGAGGAAGTGTCATGTGGTGGATGGGAAGGTTTAGGTCATTGGGGAAGAGACCTGAAAGGTGGATCTTGTGGAATGCCATTAGATGACGCTGTGGTAGAAGATTGCTCAGGAGAAGGTATGTGATCCCTTTCAGGGGAAGTAGTCTCTAAAAATCAAGACTATGAGAACTTCACCTAAACGTTAGTTGGAAAAGCAACACAACTAAGTGTGGACATTGCACCTGTATCCTGGCTGAGCTGTGCTGGAGGGCAGCGTGCTTCTGCAACGGATACATCATAACCTTGTTGTTTGGAGGTCTTAAACACTGCCTGTCATTATGGCAGGTAAATATGGGACCCTGCTAGAAAGGCTCAGCATTTACAACAATCTTTACAAATGAGAGATCTTGCCTGAAAGCAAAAGAGATGAAATTAAGACAAGTGCAAAGCACTTGTCTTAGGCAGGCAAAGCAGAATACACAAACACAAAACAGGGAATATGCAATGAGGCAGCAGTACAGCAGGAGAGGACCAGGGTTGTGCTGGTTCACAAGTAGAATAGGAATCAACCCCACAACGCCGCTTCAAAATAACTCATTTTATCCAATACTGTACTAACAAGAGTGCTCTTTGCCAGATATGCGAGGCAATTATTACAACCTTCTTAGGGGTGGCAGAGCTTCAGCCAAGTGTGGATGTCTGGAACTGATGTGAAACTTTGTCTACACCCATCAAGAAATTTGGACAGAGGGTCTAGGGTGAAAAAAATACAAAACAAGTGAATGATAAGAGGTTAGGCAAGCAAGTCCTATGAACCAATATTGAAGGCACAGCATTTGTTCTTTTTAGGAGATAAATGATGGAAATGGAATGCAGTAAGTCTTCATACACATAAATAGTACTTATAAAAAGGCTGGTGATGAGCAGTTTTCCATGGTCACTGGTGTAAGAAAAAGAGAGTGCTTGAATTCATAATGAAGATTATTTAAGATGTTTATTAGGAAAACCCTTCTAATCCCTAGATGGCTAAAACACTGAAGCAGGCTGTCTAGGAAAGATGTGGCATCCCCTTTCTCAGTGAATTTTAGGAATGGGCTAGACAAACAACTATTAGGACAAATAGTTATTTAAGTGTATTTGATCCTGCCTCTGATCCCATGAAATGCCTTTCTGCCATACATATCTATAATTAAGCACAATGTAAAAACACAGCCTCTTCCTTGAAGAGTTAAAACCCCATCTATAATTAAATAAAGTCTTTATCTTTTAATGGTAAAACTAGGTTAAACGTGCCTTATGTGACAGCTCTGTTAATATATCATTGTGGAGCACACATCAGGAAGAAAGGGAACTCTTTAAACTAAAGAACAACACTGGTGTAACAACATGAGTATAAAACTGGCCAGGCATAAATTAGGCAGGAAATTGAAAGAAAGTTTTGAATTGTCAGAACAGCGATGTTCTGAAAGAGCCTTTCATAATGGGAATGCTGGGGGCAAAAATCAGAACTTGTTTTTAAAATGGAGCTTGCTAAATTAATTCAAAGGATTATAGAGAACTACTGCCTGTCATAGCGGAGTCCAGGACTAGGAGATTCCTTTCGTTGCTGGATTTTTAGGAGCTGAGGGGAAGAGAAGTATTTTTATGCCAGTGGGACTGTGTTCTGCTCTTTATTGACACAAATGTACCTCTTTCATCCCTGTGCTTTTTCATGTGTGAGGCAGTTACTGATATTCCTTTTAAGATCTGAAGGTCACATCTTTGTTTATAATTGCACCGAGGTGAAGGAGGGAAATCCAAGTTTGAGAAGACCTTCTTGAAAGGGACTGCAGATCCTCAGGTGCTGGGTGTCCTCTTGACTTTTCCAAGGCTGCAAACACTCTGTGCTGATTGGAGTGAGTGTTGTTTGGGGTTAATGCAAGCAGCTGGAAGAACTGCCTCGGGGTAGAGCTGAGCTGCTGTAGTCTGCTAAACTGGAGCTGAACTTCATGTTTCAGGTGGTCACTACTTGGCAGCTCTGGTGGGGCAAAGTGAGGTGTTGAAGTGGGGCAAGAAACTGCTGCAAAGCAACACTGTGCCAAACATAGCTAATAGGACAGCACAGGCTCTGTGCCAGAAGAGGAACTTAATTTCTTTGCTGACAAATGAAACAAAGATGTGATTGGAAGTGCCACGCTTCGAAGGTATGAGCAATTTCCCTATAATCAATCATCCAAACCAAATTGTTTTCATTTCTTTGCATTATTTAGCAGTCATTTGACGGCAGACAATATGAGCTGGATTTTGTTTTTCACCCGTTCCTTACACTGATGTGATTTGTGGGCTTTGGCAGTGGGATGCTGGGGCAAAGGAAGGCTGAACTGGGCTTCTGTGTTCAAAAAAAACTTGGCAAAGACCATGTCTGTGATTATCAGCTAATCATTCAGACATAGAGGTTGTTTGTCTGCTCTTATTAGGTCTGTAAAGTATCTTGCTGTGCCAAGCTGACAGTGAAACACCTACAGGAGAGGATGTCAGAAGCAAGAGGGAAGGAGTGAGGAGGTGATAAGGTAGAGCAGAGTTTCATAAGAGCCCCTGGCTCCTCCAGTAATTGCAAGAAAGGTGAGACTGATATTATTAGACCTATCAGCTCTGCTGGGTATTCCCAGGAGAATGAAGCTATTGATGTGGTTAGAGACCACAGAGGGAGGGCTAGGTAGAGCAGGAGGGCTGGTTCCTATATCCTGGCCTGACCCATATTGAACAGTTCCCTTTCTTTTCCTAGGGGGCAGTCTATCTCTGACATCTCAAGAGATCCATTTTACCTTCCCTTGGACAATGTGTGTGATATAGGAGAGGTAGGAGGAGTTACTGGGAAGCATACGTTAAGGTGACTCCAGTGACTGGTCTGTTTTCTAACACGGATTCTGCAGCTCAGACTTTTTTCCAGCATTTTCTGGTACTGGGTCAGGCTGAGGGAGAACTGCTTAGTGCAAATATAGGAAAAGGGAAAGTTGTGGGGAGATACAGCAAGAATAATGTCTATTACAGAGGGTGTGCTTTTCATCTCTTAAGTCTGATGTCTTTGGCCCCGTTTCAAGTCATGGCCAAAGAGCCTGTTTACACCACACAAGTCAGCTAAAGCCTGATTTATAGAAGGGCATCCTCCAAGTGCCAAGTAACACCCCGTGTCTTCAGATGAGGCAGGAGGAGCTTTTCCTTCAGGCAAGCTAAGTAGGACATTCTCATGCATTAATTTTGAAGCTGCGTTTAAGCTGCTTTTTACCTGTCTCTGCAGGCAGCATCCCACTTCATAGACAAGATGCAAATCTCAGTGTGTGTGACCTGTGATGCAGCAAATGTCCTGAAACCTCCCGCTAATGGAGCCTGTCCCACTCTGTGGTGGTCCCCAAGGGATGCTTAGACTGGGATTGTGTGATCCCATGGCAGGGAGCTGGTAGGTGACACTGCTGGAAAATCTCCACTGGGCACATCCCAGAACTGCCCGCTTTTGTTGCCCATCAGGGCAGGATGCAAGAGCTGTCTTTCAAAGAGAGCTTTAGGATGGACAGAATTGGAGATCAATTTAAGGATTCATTTCTGCTCTGACTCAAGGGTTTGAATATTTGTTTAGATGTCATTGTTGTATTTNCTTGTTGTCAGATCTGAACAAATACAGGGCTGGGAGCCTGTGCAGTTAACACTGGGAATCACAAAGGCATCGGGACCTCCTAGCATGTATAGGTAAACAAGAAAGGCATGTTGATTATATCATTGGCACAGCAGATTAGCTCTAAGTACACACTCACCTCTCTGGCTCAGCATCTTGTACAAAAAGTAGGGATCATGATACTTTTCCTCCTGCCTTGCCCATTTGGCTGCTTGGTCATGGAACAAGGAGTATTTCTTATTGAGTATTTGTACAGTGTTTTGTACAACAGACCCCTGATCGCAGCAGGGGGCTTTCAAGTGCTGCTGCGTTAGAGTGAGCACAGAGATGTCTGAACCCTGGTGGAAGCAGCAGCCTGTGTAGCACTAATGAAGGTTATAGATTAGGCACGTGCTTGTCAGACTGTAATGTAGTCAAATTTCACTGTAGCAAATGCTGCTTGTAACAAACCACCTTTTACAGATATTCCAACAGTAAGAAATGTTATTTTTTACATTGCTAATTAGTTCTTGAGAGGGCAAATGGTTACACGAAGCTGAATGGATAAGAAGATCTTTGTTTTCCTGTTTTTCCCGAGGTGTGCTGTATTTACCTGTAAGGGTACATCTTCCCTTCTCCTTCATGTCTTTATTTTCTTTTTAAAGTGCCATTTAAATGTTGAGCAGTGCAAAGCCTCAAAGTACAAGCTATTTATGGTCAATTCAAATTGAGTGTTTTTCCTCATTATTCTGAGGTGGTGAATTGCCCTCTCCTTTTATAATGACTATCAGGATACAATGAAAATTTAGTCGGGCCTCTTGATGACCACTTTGTGCAATAACAAAGGCCTTTATCCCTTCTTTCACTTCCTCCATCTTCTTTCTCCTGATCTTTAGGAAAGAATAAATCCACCTCCTAATCATGATGCTTGATGTTTCTAAGTTCATTTAATTAAGCAAATTTTCCTTCCATTCTTCTCAACCCCAGCTTACCAGTTGTCTCTGAGATCAGATTTGATGGAAGCAGAAGAAGCTTCAAACTTCAGAATTTATTCAGGTGAGACCAACAGAAGATACTGGCTCTTCAGAAAACAGTTTGTTTGCTTGGTGAGGAGTTGGAGGGCAGGAGGGAAGAGCAAAAGCCCTTTAATTCGGCTAAGTAGAAGAAAAGTCAATCTTCCACAGGCAGATAAGGGATGAAATTACCTAAACACTTAAATAATGTTTGAGGTAAGACAATGTGTTTGTCTGCCCACCATTTAAACTCTGAGTACTACTCTATTTGAGAAGTTAAATAAATATAATGTTTCCCTTGAACACTGTCCTTTTCCTCAAACTGTCCTCTGTGTGTCGTTACTTAATGGCTCCAACCAAGAATCTGCCTCAGTTCCTGCCCTCAAAGCCATGGCTGCCCTAGTGATAAGGGCCAGTTTGGGGGAATATTCTGCAGTAATCATGAAAGGAACCTTTCGCTTGTCTCTAAGCTATTGGTAAAGGCTGGCTCTTGGGTGGAGGTAACAAACAAGAAACATCTCTCTCTGCTTTGCTGGGCTGGTGGAACAAGCCATGCTTTTATGCTTTTACTATCAAACCTTTTGTAGGATTACACAGTCAACAGGTCTTTAGTGTCATTGGGATGTGGAGAGGTTTAACCTATTCTTTGGCTTAGATTTCACTGACGTCCTGTTGCCTCGGTTCAGAGTTTACCTTCTTTTACCGGGAAGCACATGCTAGGGACAAGGAATGGGGTGGGTCTTTTGCTGTGTCTTGTCACTACTGGTGGCACATAGCAGCTGCTTCACGAGGGTTATTAACATCCAGAATGAAACGCTCTGTGCTGCAGCAACTGTTGAACCAGAAGAGGAAATGTGGTAGCAATAGCAAAATACTTTGTATTGTGTCTTCTGTTCTTTCTGTTCCCATATAGTCCTACGTGCTTGGCTGGTCTTTGCTGGCAAAAGTACAGCAGTACTTAAATACTGTACTCGGGTCACCCTGATGGCCTCTGACTTCACTTGAATAGGGATAGACTGGCAAGAATTTGAATCAGCATGTGCTGTACACTTATCTGCATGTTTGTGTGTGCTCAGGGAGGCTTGGTGTGCATGTGAGGAGACTGAAATTACCAGCTTTGCTCTTTTCCATCCCCTCTCCTTTTCTAGTGATCAACCCTTAGTAACCACCAGAGCCAACATACAAATATACGTCCTTGAGATTCAGCAGCTGAGCTTTCAGCAGCTAAAGAAACTCATCCTAAGATGCTCTGCGAGGAAAGTTCAAGTTACAATGGCTGCCACAGTCTGAGCAGCCTTACCTCCTGGTGTGAGCCCGTGATTACACGGCAGTGATGGAAGGCTTAGTCATAGCAGCAGGTCTCCAGGAAGCCTTGTGTGGGGGAACGTTGAGGCAGCAGACAGCGTTATCAAAAGCCTGCCAGGGACATATGCAAAAAAATGGGAGTTTGATTGCCAAATTTCCCCTTTATCTTAGTATAATTAACAAACTGGTGTCTCTGCAGCTCTAGTTGAAAGGAATGCTCAGAAATGTGTTATGGATTTGTTAAGGAGCATGGGAGTTGTGTTATTGTGGCAGTGTTTATGAAGTCCTAAGTGGCTCCTTTCACAAAATCATCAGATATCTCAAACATTATTGAAGAATGATCCTTTCTTATAAAACGTGCCAATGAAATACAAGTCTTGCTATCGACCCTCATGGGTTACACTCCTCTTCCCCAGTCCTTGGCATGCAATGAGGCTTAGTTGACCATTCACTTGCAGCAAGAAATAGGCATTAACTTTTCAGATGAGAGGTGGACTGATATTCCCTCGTAGTCGGGGCTAGCAGCTATCTGTGAATGGTGACTCACAAACTAATCGGACATACATCCACACAAGTAATTTCAGCAGACTGGTCACAGCGTGATATACAATGAATGGGATGACTCAACACTGCCTTCTTGCAGCGTTGCATGCAGACTACCCAGGAGGTGACACCTGGCAGTACCAAAAGGTGAAGACTTGAGTAAAATTTCCATTATGACTCAGCTTAGTGTCATGTAAAAACCCACCAGGTCTGACAACTTGTGCCTTGCATGTGGCCATCAAAAAAGTCTGCTTGGTTTGTGACTAAAGAGGCATTTTACTGCAAGAGCTGGGTTCTACCTCTTCCCTGTTCATACATCCTCGCTTTGCAGACAAGATGACGTCTTTAGTCGTGGCAATGAGAAGCCGAGCTCTGGAGTGTGAAAGCAAGCTTGGCTGAGCTTGGGTGCGAGTGAAGTTCGAGTGGGACTTATCTCAGGAAGGGACTGGCAATGTTTTTGAAGGCAATACACTCCCAGGACTTTTGAAGTCTTATCAGGGATCTGGCTGTTTTATCTATAATGGCTTTTCATAAGGGATGCAGAATGCTCCAGTATGTTACTCATGCATTGAGTATGCACAAATCCTCCTGCTTCATGGAGCGATAGGTGGAATTGCAAAACTTCACTTAATGACTGAGTGACAGCCATCTGCAGTACATGTTTTCAATGTGATATTTTGAAGGATATTTTTTCTCCTGCCTGTGAAGCTGAAAGAAACACAGGGGAGGAGATCTCTTGGGTTTATTTGCTTTGCTTTTAATTGATTTTGGAGATTAAAGCCTGAGTGAAAGTGTTGGCTTGAAAGCTCTGGGTACTGAGAGCTTCTGTTTTTGTCAGAGAATGTGCACGGGAAGCATATATGTCAGCATGTCTGAGCCCTGACCAGAGGCTGTCAGGACAGTGTTGGTTAGTCCAAGTGATGTTATGGGGGATGTAGCATTGTTGTTACAAGCTCAATGGACTATAGAAGCTAAGTGCTTGAGCTGTAAAGCGCTGAAGACCAGAAACACTTCATAGGCTTTGAATCTGTCCTTCACAGCCAGATGCAGACAGAAAAGGGACCCTGCTGTCCTGGAGCTAGCTGTAACTTAGGCTGCAACCTGGTCTCTGTGTGTTAGAGAGGATCTGATTTTGGGGGGAAGCAGAAACTGTTCTTGTGGCAGGTGCAACCCTGGTGTGCCTGTCCCTTTAGCATTCACCCATGCGAATGCTAGGGTGAAGATACTGATGGCTTTAAAAATACACGTGGTAGCTGGGTAAGCCAGCTCTCCTCTTGCCTCTCAAAAAAACTCTGTGGAGAACTTGCTCTCCCCTCTGCCCCACCAAGCAGTGCCTGTCCAATGCTTTAACAACCCTGTTCTGGAAGTGATGAGGCCTTAGCCACACTGGTGTACGTTCGGCTGTGAAACACCAGGCACAGGGATAAAGCTCCATCCTGACACCAGCCCTTGTTCTGGCTCTCAGGGTGCAGTGGGATTTTGGAAGAGCTCCAGCCCTAACCTGAACCCCAGCCACAACTGCAGCAGTGGTCTGTTGATGGAGGTGGGGGAACTATCTACACCATATCTCAAGATATTTTGGGACAGGGTCTCATAACTGAAGCTTGCTCACTAGAGAATTGGTCCCTCATCTGCATTTTATTGTTATTAGGGAGGGTTTTTTTTTTTTTTTAAAAATACTTTGAAAGCTGGCTAGTTGTTTACATTCCCGACTTGCTTCACATCTTGTATCATAAATCCTACCTCAGTCTACCATGTGTTTAATAAATGATGCAGCTATTCTTCTAGAGAGCTGACTTCCTACACCCCCTGCCCTCTGCAAATGCACACATGCAAAATGCTTTTTTTTACTGCTCTCTTGATTTTTAAAACAGGAGATTGGACAACAACAAAACCAAAATGTTTATCCTTTGCAAATTGTTCCTAAAACTTTCCCCCACCTGTCCTGACTCCATTCCTAATCTGCTTGTTTCTCTACCAACTTCTTTGGGTGCTTAAAAGTTATTGCCACCAATTATAGCACCTTTGAAGGGCTTTCTCATAACCTTTAAAGTGTTGCCTGGAACACCATGAGCAAAAACTTCCCAGTGAGAGGATGAATTGGCTGTTGGGTTCTTTTCCTGGGCAAACTGGGCTCTGGCTCTGCTTTTAGTTTAGTGACATTTCTACTCGCGCATGAACTCCATGTTTCTGTGCCTTCCACCAGCTGCAGCTTGCAAAAGTGAACGTCTGCATCTGCACACCCTGAGCTCTGCTTAGGCATTGAGATAAAGTGCCTTAAAGATCAAAGGGGCTGGGCCTTTGTCGCTCTGATTAGGCTGTATCCCGTGGCAGGGAGCTTTCCTGGGCATTGAGTACAGAGGGGCTGGGAATCCTTGGTTGACCAGTGTTTAGCAATACCATGGAAATATCAAGCCAGAGGGCTATGAGTGAACCCGTCTGTCATAATAATAGGATAATTTCCCCAGCAATGGGTGTTTTCTCTGTATTGTGCTATGGCCTAGAGCTGCTCTGGAAAGGATCCAGTATTATAGCAGCCAGCAGGTGAGACTGGAGTCTGCTAACTGATGTGTGCTGTTTAGAGTTGCTTAGAGTAAGATCAGGGTCTGGCATAGAGAAGAGAGGGGAATCTTTATTCCTGGGCTGAGGATTTGTCATAGGCTGTTTGGTAATTTGCTCCAGGCCTGAGAAAAGCCAATAGCCTATTTCTTTCAGGTCTTCATTCTGTTTCCTGTCCAAGGAAGGTGAGGGCACAGCTGCAGAGCATGCCCTGCAAATGACTGTCAAACTCATGACCTGTATGAATGGGTAGCTCCTTGTGAGGATAGTGATTCATGCTCTCTCATCCTGCTCTTGCTCAGTTGTACTTGGTGACCTCCTAAGACACGCCATGGCTAGGTCTCAGTGAAAATGGTGTGGAAATATCCAGGTTTGTCAAACACTTTGCTGTGTGCAGCGATTTTGCAGAGCCTGACTTTGCCAAGCAGAAAGCCTTAGTGCCTGCATCAGCCTGTAGTAAGCTGTGCTGCTTCAAATGTTCCTTCCTTCTGCATTCCCTGCTCTATGTCTTCTTGCATGAAGATCATGATTTCATCATCATGATCCATGGGGTTTTCCCTGCTAGCCATTCCCTCCAAGTCTCTCTCCCACGTATGCCTCCTTCAGCACTTGCCTAGCAGGTCACAGAAGGTGAGCAGGGGAGGTTTCTGTGATGAGCAAGACACCAGGGTGGCTGCAGAGGAAATAGCCTTAAATGATATTGCTGCTGGGAGCTTACCACTGGGTTGGCTGTAATGACCTTCATTTTATCTCAGGAGGGCTATGTGATGTTCTCCCTCAATAATTTGCTAAGTCAGAGAAAAGAAAAAAAAGATAATTTTGTTTCTGATGCACAGCCCTTGCTCTGCAGGCAAGAAAGCATGTTGTCTCACTGGTGTCTGCTCCTGCCATACTGGGAACAGGCTCAATACAAGATCCCAGTTCAGGATCCCCCGTGTGCTTGCACAAGGCTTTAAAATCACAGAGGTCCCTTCCCTGAGCTGCTGACAGGTCAAGCATTCAGTCTGATGGTTGTGCTGTTAATCTGACATGTCAAGGGGCATGGAAGCACAATCCTTTCTTGATGCATGACAGTTCCAGCCTGTGTAGCTGTCAGGGATTTTGATTAGGTTAATTTCTTTGGGAATCTGGAAAAATCTCTGGGTGCTTCTGTATTTTTCTGAAGGTCTTTTGGAAATTCATTTGCATAATTAGCAAAAGTGCACATGTGGATGCAAATGGAAATCTTGTGCTTGCAGAACCATTGATTGCATGCTTGTAAGCAGACATGCTCACCAGTGCTCCAAACACAATCTAGCAACAGGTAGCCCTTTCCACATTGAATTCATTCTCAACTGCTCCCATGTAATGCATTTCTCTGCATATCTCTCAGCTGTGACACTGCTGCTGTTTTGGTGGATTGCTTCTTGTAATCTTTCTCCTTTTTTTCAAATGGCAAACTTGTTCCTGATGTAATTACTGTGATAAAGTTCTGTGGCATGACAGATCATCCTTAACAGCACTGTTGCTCTTGACTTCAGACAAGAGGATATTTTATTTCAAACTTTTGTGGAAAGGGTGGTAAACAGTTGCAGTGGGTTGACCCTGGCTGGGTGCCAGGTGCCCACCAAAGCCACTCTATCACTCCCCTCCTCAGCTGGACAGGGGAGAGAAAATATAATGAAAGACTGGTGGGTCAAGATAAGGACAGGGAGAGATCATTCACCAATTACCGTCACGGGCAAAATACACTCAACTTGGGGAAATTACTTTAATTTATTGCCAATCAAATCAGAATAGGGTAATGAGAAAATAAAAACTAAATGTTAAAACACCTTCCCCCTACCCCTTCCTTCTTCCCGGGCTTAACTTTGCTCCCCATTTCTCTACCTCCTCCCCGAGTGGTGCAGGGGGATGGGGAATGGGGGCTGTGGTCAGTTCATCACACTTTTTTTCTGCCGCTCCTTCCTCCTCACAGGGAGGACTCCTCACACTCCTTCCCCTGCTCCAGCGCGGGTCCCCTCCACAGGGTGCAGTCCTTCAGGAACAGACTGCTCCAGCGTGGGTCCCCCACGGGGTCACAAGTCCTGCCAGCAAACCCGCTCCAGCGTGGGCTTCTCTCCCCACGGGTCCACGGGTCCTGCCAGGAGCCTGCTCCAGCGTGGCCTTCCCATGGGGTCACAGCCTCTTTTGGGCGTTCAGCTGCTCTGGTGTGGGGTCCTCCATGGGCTGCAGGTGGATATCTGCACCACCATGGACCTCCACGGGCTGCAGGGGGACAGCCTGCCTCACCATGGTCTTCACCATGGGCTGCAGGGGAATCTCTGCTCCGGCGCCTGGAGCACCTCCTCCCCCTCCTTCTTCACTGACCCTGGTGTCTGCAGTTGTTCCTCTCTCATATTCTCACTCCTCTCTCTGGCTGCAATTGTGCAGGGTTTTTTTCCCCCTTCTTAAATACATTATCCCAGAGGCACTACCACCATCACTGATGGGCTTGGCCTTGGCCAGCAGCGGGTCTGTCTTGGAGCCGGCTGGCATTGGCTCTATAGGACATAGGGAAAACTTCTAGGAGCTTCTCACAGAAGCCACCCCTGTAGCACCCCCCACTACCGAAACCTTGCCACACAAACCCAACACAACAGTAAACAGGTTTGTTTTTCCCAGCACCATCTTTCTCTCTGTTATGTCTGGTGGAGAAGATGGTCCCTGCATCCATCTTCCACAGCACTGAGGTTCCCTTGGGACTTCTCTGCAGGCTAGAATAATACTAATGAAGTACTGAAAGGTGGAGGGCATCTTCTGTAGGATACTGGGCTAGATGATCATTGTAGGTCCCTTCCAATTGAAAATATTCTATTCTATGAGTTAGGTGTCACCCTAGTCCTCCCAGGCATGTGCCACCGTGCTGATGACTGTCCCTCCCCTCAGTGCTCCCTCTGAGGGTGTCAGTGTCTGCGTGTTGGACTCTGCAGGGCAACCTCCACCCAAGCCTGAAAAGTAGTGGCTCTGGGATGAAAAGCGTAATACTGTTGTGAGGTTTTTTCCCTTGCTATAAGCAGAGGACAACAAATTGCCATTGAAACACACTTGCTGATCAGAGTGCAGAAGAAAGTCTTGTATGTACCCATTGCCTGAATCCTGCTTGTCCAAGTGTGGAAAGGCCTAATAACTGTATGATTCAATGAATTTCTGAGTAAGGGGGGTGGTAGAAAAACAAGTTTTGGGCCAGTCTGGCGGCTTCTCTCTTTTTACAATAGTCTGTGACCTAGCTTGTCTTTTGCTATTTAAAAAAAACCCAAACAGCTACTTACTCTATGAAACTCATTTTTACTATTTGTTTTCACAGTCTCACTTGACAACTAAAAGCTGTAGCAATTGCAGCTTTCCAGGCTCTATTGTACTGCATGCTGTATGCTGTGGTGCCTCAGAACAATTTACAATAAATAGGGGGATCCATGGGAAAGAGGAATAAAAACAGATGAGTTGTCAGCATGATATAGGAGCAAAGAGTTTGCTAGGTTTCTGAAGGAACTTCATTGCAGGGAATTCCCAAACAAAGGGGAAAGATGGGATGAGAAAACAGCAAATAGTGACAATCTCATGATGCATTAGGGATTTACCCACTTGAAGGAAGCATTTGGAGGATGTCAAGTTGTTTTGGGAGTTAGTGGCGTTCGCAGGGATTACGCCACTTTGCATCTGCATGGTGCGGTATAAAAGAGGTTTGGGTGCATGTGTGTGACATACGGCACTGCAGGTCGTTTTGGGGTCAAGAGAAGAGCTTTCAGTGCCTTTCCCTGTGACTCTACAAGCTGCATGGAATTGCTTTTCTCTTTCATGCCAAGTCCTTTCTTGGCCTACAAAATGGGCATAGTCCCAGGTACTCCCCTCTTCTGCCGGGGGAGAGGTCAGTTCCTACTCAGCAAACGTGGCTACATGCTCTCCTCCAGCACCTTGTGGGAGTGTTCATGCCACCCTGCTGTGGACATTTAGGAGCCTGGGCTGCCTGTGAAGCCCAGGGAGCCTCTGGAGGCTAATTTCCTTTAATTTGGTCCTTTGTGATCCTAAGGACTGACCTTGATAACTCCTACAAACCCACCTGCAGCAGGAGGAGTTGGGGAAGCCCTCTGGTTGTATTTCTTTGGTGACGTGGCTCTTCAGAGCTCAAGGACAGTAATTGAATGTAATGTCCAAACCAGCCTGCAAATCCCAGCGCTGTGAACAGGAAGCTTTAGAAGCTGCTTCCCTCATCTTATCTTTCACAGACAGCTACTGTGTTCTTGATGTAATTATAGTGATAAAACAATGTGACATAACTGCTGGCTTCTATCACAGTATCACTGCTGTTGACTTAAGTGACAGGGTAATAATTTTATAAGAGACCTTTTATTTTTCTTTCCTTGGCAGCCACTGGCAGTGTTTAAGCATAGGAGCTGATATCTCTGCTAAAGCGCATTATGCACATTCCGGTAGTCCTAAAACTTTTTATCGGTTTTATTTATGCACTTCTCTTCCAGGTGAAATTTCCATTTGTTCCCACAGCATCCAGGCAGTGGCTCTCCCCAGCTAGCACAGGGACTGGTGTTTGCGCTGTGGGATTGGAGCCACAATGGCAGCAGTCAGTCATGCTCGATGTTTGGGAGAGAAGAGAGAGAAAAAGGCCTTTTTTCGCCCTATTCCCTCACTTTCCAGTCGTTGGTGCATTGCAGACATGCCAATCCCCCTACTCAGCTGGAGGAGGTGTCCTTGGGATGGCTCCTGTGAGAGCCTGGTTAAAAATGAGCCACATGAAGAGGATTAGAGTGGACTCAGACACCTCCCTTTTTTAATATATCAAAGCCCTGACAGAGTATTTATCTGTTGCTTCAACTTAGCTGGGAAGATGCAGCCCAGAGGCAGACTGTGCGGGGAAACTTTCAAGCCAATGGGAATCTAATCATACATATTTATGTCCTCGCACTCCCTTGTCTTGGCTGTACGTTTATTGATGTGGTTTCACAGGAGTGCAGAGCTTTTCTGATCTATGCCGTTGTCTAATGCTGTCAACCAAATCTTACTGTGAAGCACAGGCCATTGGGTAAGGAGGGACATGTGATACTTCTGGTCCATCTTGCAGACATCCACACTGACTAAAAATACTTACAAGTGCAAAGCATAGATCTTCACAGTGCCTCACGGCATATGGAAAAAGTGCTGTTCTTCTCCATAAATATTTCCAGGTGATATAACAGGGCTGTGCACAAAGTGGGGCCCATGGGCTCCTTCCAGGAGCACTCGTGGGATCAGATTAGCTGGTAGATCTTGTTAATATTGCTGATGTTTCCTTACCCAGCCAGCCTGGGTGTGAAGATCCCTATGGGGGATCCCTGTGACTGTGCTGCGCAGGCATTAGTTCCCTGTCCATTTTGGTTGGACAAGCCTAGGTGTGCAATGCCGACAGCTGGAGGGGGAGATGCCCCTGTTTCACTGTGTGCAAAATTGGTTGTGCAAAACAGAGTAAAAATACATTTTGTTTACCTGTACAGAGTTGTCAGGGAGGATGATGAGCTCAGGCAATCTAGTTATAGGTAGACTGAGTGCTCGTTTGCAATATCTTGGATATTCAGATTATTTTTCTGACTTCCTTACTTTTTTATTCATTACAAGACAGGAGAATGTATGGAAGGAACTGGTGTTTGCATTTGGTGACAATCAAATAGAGGAAGGAATCATCTGAGAATATTAATGGGCAGCGAACCTTACAGGGTTTATAGTTTGAGCTTGTCAAAATGACTCTGTGAGGAGTTTTGACAGTTTGCAGGTTTTGAACAGGAAGAATTTTTCATTGCTTTAAACCATCCCAGAGTGTTCATATGAGGAATATGGTTTTTTATTTGGATGGTTCAGAATTTTCTAGGGTTTGCCTCTCCATCCACGCAGCAAAGGAGGAGGGAAAAACCTCAAACTTAGTGTAAAATCATTTTTCTGTCTTTGGTTTCTCTTGGAAAGCAATACCAACAAGTTGGGGTGGGGTGGGTGGACAGCTCTCTGGAGAGGCAGGATAGGGTTTAAAAAATTTCTACCAACTTTAAAAGCTGCCCATGGAAGGTGAGGCCATCGTGATGTCTTTCCCAGCATGAACAACTGGGAACTGATGAGTTTGCAGAATTGTACAATAAATCCAAAAGCAAACGTACAATAACAGTCTTCCTCTGTTGCACTGAGAAACTGCCTTCCCTGTGTTTTATCATCATCTTGAGGGGAAAAGGGAGGTCTCTGACTGATGCAAGGGTGCTGGTAGCTGTACCCCATTGCCCTGTGCTGCTGTGGAGGCTTTTCTTGCCGGCAGCGTGCCGGGGGAGCGGGAGCTGCGTTCTGCTTGTGTTTGTTCGTGCTGCTCATTTGTGATACAGTCTCCTATGCCAGGCCCTAATGACAGGCTGAGAAGTTGAAACAGGCACCAGGGGTAAGAGAGGGATGTAACTGCTGGTTTAATGCTTCTTTTGTAGTCTTTTTCATCTGTATTGAAGGTGTCTGTTTAATACCAAGTGATGACTGCCCTGACTGTCACTTCTTGGGAGTTATTGTGTTTAGGTGCCCTCCTGGGCTTTTCAGGCAATCAAATGGTGGCATATGACTGTGATAAACAAATGCCTTTAAAAATTCTCTGCTTTGCTATTGAAGTGCCGGTCCTGCCGGACGCTTGACCCGTCACACAGCGGAGCAGGGAGAGCTTTTCACCTAGCACTGTCATTCTTGCAGCCAGCAGCTTTTGTGTGGCTCAGAGCTGTGGTAGAGCCCCAGACAATGGTGAAAGGGATGTTTTTATAACAACCCTTTCCACGATCGACCTGCTGCTGACAGGAGCTGACAGGAAGGGCCCTGGGGCTTAGGGGTGGAAAAGGACCAGGTTTGTCCTGGATCTTGGTTGCACGGCAAGTGCTGCTCATTGGAAATTATGCTTGGCTGGGGACAGAAGAATCTAGGGAATGAGGAAGAGGGGCAGATCTGGACTTGGGATGAATTAATATCGATCGCGTGGGTGAGAGGGTACCAGACTTCTTCCCCAGTTACCCAAATGGGACAGCAAAGAAATGAGATTGTGCCTTTCCTTGTGCTGAGTTTAGCCCTTGTCATTGATGAGGAGGTGGTGGGATCATTCCCAAACCTTGGGCCTGTTAACAAGCATGGGCTAAATCTCCATTTAGCTCAGAGTACTGGCTCTTGATGCCAAGAGCCTGGTGGGATAAGTCAGAGCTAAAAGTGGGGCATTAGTTATTCCTGAGTGCACTTGCCACAGCTGTTACCACCACGTAGGTGATGGACACAAGCACTTAATGCAGCCTGGTGTGGGGACCCAGCTGTGTATTTGACTCTGGGCAAGTACTCTTGTTGCTTTTTCCCTGGCCCACAGGCAAAAATATCCCACTTTTCCCTACCCTGTCGTAGGTATTAAGCAACTGGTGAAGAAATTGGCTGCAGTTCTGAATGTCTAAAGGGTGAAAAACAGGTCTTTGAGAAGCAAGCAAGCCCTAAGGTGAGAGATGCTATCTTGCCAGGGTTCAAACACTCCAGTGAAGAGGGAGCTGGCAGCCTTTGGCCAGCCTGGGCAATGCTCCCTGCATGCACAATGCAAGGCAGCCTGTGGTTGTGCTGGGGAGAGCAGGGTAGCAGGAAGAAGATAGATGAGATTCCTGTTTCATTATTAATATCATCATAAAATATCTTACAAATAATATCATGTGTAGACATTTTCGTAACTAGTGCTGAGACCTAAGAGAAACATGGCTTGTGTGAGCAAGTAGGTGCTGCTAAGCTTGCGGATGCCTGGCTGGTTGGACAAGGGATAGGTGGATGGAGATTTCAAGTCTGTTGTGTAAAGGAGGCACATTAGGTGGGGACCAGCTTGGGGAGATGTGGGTTAAGATGCTGGACCACACCAAGTGCCCAGGGGAAGGCTTCTGCTGCTGCCTGGATTTTCTTCATTCAGCACCTCACCTGTTTTCTTCTCTCTTCATTTCCTCTCTCCTTCTCATTTCCTCCTCCTCGGATTAGTTATCACTGCAGGTCCCCTAGCCTCTCCCCTCCTGTCCCTTCCCATCATGAAGATCTGTACAAGAAAGGCCTAGAGCCCTGCAGGGATTTCTGTGCTGTTTTCATCTTTTTTAGACCCCCGGTTCACCTAGGAGATGGGCTGCGGAAAGGACAGGTCTCCAGCAGTGCTTTCTTCTTTTGGCAGCGACAACTCTCCTCTTGCTCCATTTCCCCTTTTCAAAGCATGGATGAGTTTCAGGGCCAAGATTTCCACTGCTGTGTATGTGATAGTTTTTAGAGTAAACCTCAACCATGAGTGTGTTTAATGGCTTATTGCAGCATCTGAAAAGGGATCCCATGCCTTCATCTTCTCTTCCCCTTCAAATGTAATTCTGTAGTACGGTCCAGCTGCTGGGGCGGGTGTATGGTTCTGTGGGAGAGCTGAGGGGTGCTAGCCTGTGTATTAGTTGTATTATATATTGCAGGCACACCTATGAGGCTATGCAGCCCACAGGGATTACATACTTCAAAAAAAGTGAAATTAATGTTGATTTCAAAATAACTTTTTGTTAAAGTGGAAATGGAAAAGTTTTGCTTCCTTCTTTTGAAGCAGCTTTCATATTTTGGGGGGAAGGGAGGACAGAGGAGGGAGTAATGGACTCAATCCTCTGTTTCAGCTAGTCCAAAGTAATATCTCAGTCTTATAAATATTTCAGCAGTTCTCAGTCACTCTGAGAGCATTATGCTTTGGCCAGGTAGTCCAGATTTATCAGGGATGTAACATCAATTAATTTGCAGCCACAGTCATCTATATTATGTCACATACTCAATCACAGGCACAGGAAAGCTGCTGACACAGCGCTCCAGCATCTTCGTTCCAGGGCAAGCAACAAGTCACTTCTAAACCTTTCAAACCTCTTTCCCTTTCCTGTTGGTTTGGGGATTAACTTCTCATCTGACAGCCCTTTGCTGTGCCATTTTGGTTCCCGGCAGGTGAAGTCCACAATGCCGAAAGAAATATGGTGTCTGTTCTGGTGCTTTTTATCAATTCTCTTTTTAAAAATAAATAAAATAAAAATCAACCTCTCTGTAGAACCAGTTTTGGTAGGTAGGTAGCAGGTGGAGGAGCTCAGCTCCTCTGTCCTTGGGTGAGGTGGTGGTGTCTAGGAGCTGGGCAGAGGGTCCTTTGGAGATGATATGGTTGATGAGCACCTGTTCTTGGAAGACTGGCACATGTCCTGCCAGAGAGGGCCCAAAACAAGGAGCACTGTATTGTGAACTGACCCAGGTCTTCAAGTGAGTCTTCAGAACTGTGCAGCATTGTCACTTCAGTGCTCCTTCAGGACTAGGAGTAGACCTGGGACCCTTGCTCAAAGCCATAAACATGAGAGCTAGTGTGTATTGAGGGGCATATTCTCAGGTGCAGATTTGCACGTGTTCAAAAGAGATGGACTCTTCAAAAGAGGCTGGACAACTCTGTGTCTGTCCATGCATGAACACAAGAGGAGACATTTGTTTTAGTAGGATGTTTTGTTGGGTTTTTTTGACTGGTGGATCAGCTGTTCCCAGTATCCCCAGGAAAGGCAGGCAGGACAGAGTCATCCTATGGCAGAGACCTGTCTGCAGACCACCATCTGATCTAGACTGCACTCCGGAATACTGCAGGGCAGTGCCTTTTATTTGCTTTCTCCTGCATTGAATGCAGGAATGTGTTTGGCTGAAGGATGCCTCCCAGGGATAATTCCAAGTGTCTTCCAAGTCTTAATTTGAAGGCATCAAAAAAAAAAAAAAAAAAAAGAACCTGTCCTTCCTTCCTATTCCTCCTTTATTGCAAATGTATGCTTAATTTCCCATTTGGGCTCATCTGGCTTTATCTTTCAGCTGCTGTTGGTTCTTGCTATGCCTTTCTGCATGTGAGCAGAAACCTCTCAAATATTTGAGATCTTTGCTGCTGGAAGTTGTTAAGTTGCTATCCCCCACAACTGTCTTTTTTGATAAAGTGAATTGAGCTCATCTTAGTCCCTCACAGCAAGGCGTTTTCTCCACTGCATCTGGTGGTTTTTGTAATTCTCTCCAACACCATCTCTAAGTGCTTCTTAGCAACCTTTGAAAAACGTATTTGTGAAAGCTGTTATCAGCATACTAGCATTGGTTTCACTCGTGCAGTCTGAAGTTACAAGCCACCTTCCCCATCCCTTTGCATGCAACTAAAGACTGTATTAGACACTACTGACTATATCCTTCTCTGGGAGCTCAGTCAGTTACTTCTTTATTAGGAAATAACTCCTCTTTTGTTTGTGTGTGTGCATTACATTTTTTTCTTGTTTTTACCGCACAGAGACTCCCTCACTTCCCTGCAGCTTTCCACCCACAGCTGGTAGGTAGATCTATCCTGCTTTGTTTGTTCTCTGGTGCATACCTCTGTGTTTGCCTCTATTAAGGTGTTTGGTTTGCACAGGTCCGGCATACCAGGAGGTCTGCAAAGCTCTGTGGGACCTCCTGCTGAATTGCTGTATGCTGCTCCACCAGCTTTTGTGTTGCCTGCAAATCTTAGTGGCAGGGATTTTATGCTGCCTTCCTGAACAGCACTGGAAAGGCTGACTGGCATCGGGTAATACTGGTCCCCCTGGAACCCTACGGAAACCAGCCTTTTCAGATGCTAATTTCCCCACACTTCCATCTGTCCAGTTTTATGATTTCAGCTCTTTGATTTATTCCCCCCTTCTTTTCTCAACCCAAGATTGGTGACTACTTTATAGCAATTGTGGAGAAAACAAGAAGTGTGGTTAGAAGGGCTGGGTAATGAGGGGGGTAAATGGGGAATGGGGAAAATGCCGGGTTTGTAGGTACCAGGCACAAATCTGTGTGTGTGTATGTGTACATATTACAATGCAGAGCAGAAAAGCCTGAAGTCTCCTTTAGCACAGCCTGTAATCCTATTAGAAGGATTACTCTGTTGTCCTAGGCTATCTGATCGTGGTAAGAACTCATTTAGGTCAGCTGTTTAGGAAATTTACACACACAAGAAAAAAAAATTAAATAAGCCTCTTGCTCTATTTCATAGGGATCGACAAGCTACTTTCAGACTTTCTCTGTGCTACTGATTATATCCCTGCTCCTGTAGTTTCTCTGCATCCCTCTTAAACCCTCATGTAAATGACTTGCTTTCAGGTTTTTACTTCTAACGGCAGATGTTGGATAGATGGTGTGGTAGCTAGACCCAAGGTACTTCCAGACCTTGAAAGGATTAGAATTTTAAATAGTAAAGTACTTTGGTTTTTGCCCTCCCTCTGTGCGTTTGTGCACATTATAACTTTGAGAGTAAGGGTATGGGCAAGCCTGATTTGTGGGCAGAACTTAATGAAAGCTAAATCTGGTCTGGCAGGGCCCCAATCAGTTTAATCCCTGGTCTGCTGATTATCAGCAATGTTATAATTTAATTTGAAGCCTCTGTATTTAGAAGGTCAGTGAAGCACTCCCATGCTTTCATTTATGGAGAGAGAAAGCAGGGTGGCACTCGGTTCAAGTGCCTGTCTGCCTTGGTGCTCCAGCAAAGCCAGGTTATTAAACAGAGGAGCGCTTAAAACAAGCAACCAAATAAAGCAGCTGGACACAGAAACGTAATTATACAGTCAGGTAGGAGGCCCTTCATGTTAGGAAAAGCATGGTGGGAGTCTTCACCTCCTGAACTGGAATAAAGCCATCGCTGTCCTGAGCTTCATGTTGTATTTCACAGCCCCCACCCAAACCTTTGCTGCAGAGTTGGGAGGGAGGTGTGTATCAAAATCTCACCTTTTGCTGCCAAACCACAGCCCACTCACAAGGGATTCCGCTCTGGTTGTTGGCAGGACTGAGTCTACAGCAGGCAGTTGAGCTCTTTCTTTCCGTCCAGTTGAGGTCTTTCTTTCCATCCAGAAGGAAATGTTTTCAATGCACACACAAAGGTGTGAAGCCCTGTTTTTACACAGCATTTTGGGACATTAAGCTCTCCAGCATCAGAAGAATCTGCCTGTAGTCTAACAGGGCTTTGAGGAGATCTATGCTTTTGTATCTGTCCAGGAGCTCCACATGTCTGGCAGCCCAGTGTGGATCATGTCTACCCAAGCTGCTGCACACACTGTAATCGCAGCCATTTCTGCAGGAAGCAACCCGATCAACTGTGCAACATATGTTTGTGAGGTGGGGACCCTTCCAGAAAGCATCCGTGCTACCGTGGATGGAACAGCTGGTCTGGTGTATACAGGCTACGTCTGTAGCAAGCCCTCTCCTCCTCAAGCACCTTGCCTCTCTGTGTCCCTCAGTGCATGGATCTCATTGAGGGTGGTCTGGGGCTTTGCCCAAAGTCTTTTCCTCCTCTTCCCCCATGCTGGGACCTGAGCAGCAGCCAGGTTGAGATCTTGTCAAGGTTGCTCTTCTCTTATACTGGCCTAGAGCTTTGGGGTAGAAGAGTGCTTGGTAAGGTGACGGGAAGTGAATGGCTTCTGTGAGCATGGAAGTCAAGGTGCTGATGTGCATTGGTAGGCTTTCTTCATTGGGAGATGTCAGGTTATGCTGGCAGGTATTTCTTTTTTGTACTGACAAGCAGGGCCCTTCTGGAGGGCCCCTAAGGCATGTTAGTATACAGGATTTGCAGGGGGAGGGGTGGCCTCCTCCATCCCACCACCTATTTTCTTTGGCAGTTGTTAAGGCTTATGGACTGTTGGATATATGGGAGATTCTTACACCATCCTTGGTCTTGCTTTTCCCTCCAAGCTAGGGTAGCAATCTCCTTTCGTCCTTTCCTTCACCTCCTCACCTGGGTCTCTTTTGCTGGATTTATTCTGGTTCTACAGTACATTAGATGATCTTTGTTAATTTGTGCCCAGCCAACACTTCTTCTTTTAGCTAACCAGACTGCTTGCTTTAAGAGTGGAGGTTTTTACTGCCAGATACCTGCTCCCTCCTCTGTGTTTCCAGTGGAGTGCTGGTGACATCCAGTGTCTAGTTTGGCTTATCACTGGCACGTGTGTGTGTCCTCTGCTGATATCCCTGGGGGATGCTATAGATCTAAAGACTTGTTTTCCCCCTCAGCTAGTCTGCATTTGAATGAGGAATCATGCACCATGTCGGAGGTGTTTGTGACATCTGTAATTCACACATGAAGAAAAAGGAACCTTTGAGGCCAGAGCTCCTAGGAAAAGCTGCCTTTAAAAGGAGAGGCAACTGTGTACAAAGAGAAATGAGAACTGAGAAACAAATCACAGCTTCCACTGGAGATAATGAGAATCCCGGATAGTAACACAATGTGCAACTTACTGAGGCCAGAGCGGTCCTGTCTCTCCGTTCCCCAGAGAGAGGCTTAGCAGTTTGTAATACTCACGGGGTCACTGCTTCCTTTCCCTCTCTGAAAGCAACACTGGCCCTGCAGGAAAAAGGCTGGAAAAGGTGCAGAAGAAATGCCAAGGGCCAGCGGCACAGGCGGCTCTCCACTTGCTGCTTTGTCACTGCCTGGGGCGCTCACAGAAGGACTCTATTTTCACAGGGTGGCAGGGAAGGATGCAGGTCCCTGTAGCCCAGATGCTGACCTCTCAGTTGGGACTCACGCTGGCAAGAAGGACTTTGCTGAAGCACTGATGGTGGGAGGTCTGATACAAGCCTGCCCCAAGTACTCCAGAGGCGCAGCACAGACTAAAGGCAATACTTACCCTCATCCCCACTTTCCACCCCATTTAGTTAACTGGGGCAAACGCAGGCTGTGCTTCTACAGTTTCTTCCCATGGAGATTCCTGAAGCTGTAGAGTCATTCCCTGAGAGAGTAAATAGAAGCCCTGGTTGCTTGGGTCATTAAACACAGGACAAAGTGCAGGGGAGCAATCTGTTACTGGTGGGCTAGGAGAGAGAGCAAATGGACCTTTCCATCCCTAAACATTGTGATTTTCTTCACTCATTTCCTTTATGAGATCCAGCCCTGAATGTAGTTGCTGCTCCTGCAGCTGTGTGCCCAACCTTGGGGGCAGAACATGCTGCTGCTCTCGTTCCCAGCATCGTCTCTCCCATTTCACACATCCTGTTAGAAAGTAGTCCTTCCTCAGCAGGGCTCGAGAGTCCCAGTTTGGTGTGGGTGCAAGAGAAGCCCCTGGAAGTCAGCTTTATACTTCAGTGCTTTACAGATATCTGAACTGCAAATGGTGGGACTAGGCTTTAAAGAAACAACTTCGTTGCACGTTAATGAACTTGGGATGGACTGTACCTCTCCTTGCTTTGAAGAAAACTTGAGATTAAGACAAGTGTTTTCATCCCTCGGGGTGAAGGGGCCCTGGACTGAGCTGCCAAAACCACTTGCTGCAGGACCTATTCTGTAACTTCACCTCCCTAGTGGTCCTGTTCTCCCTGACCCTTCTGGTGCAAGAAGTGCAGAGGAGTAATATGTTAGCCTGTCCAAGGCCAGAGGCAGCTGACTCCCAACAGGGTGGTTTCACTGTCATCTAGTTCTGATGATCTTAGTTTATACTGTTTGTTTTCTTTAACTGAATATTTTATTTAACATTATTTCTGCATAGTGTTTATTTTTCTCTCTGTGAGCCTTTATGGCCAGGATAGCCTGGAGTAGGCTAATTAAAACACTGAACCATGACTGTGTCCCTAGCCAAAGACTAAGAAGGCCATATAATGTATGTGATGCTGATACAGATCTGGGAGCTGGCGAAGCAGAGCACCAGAGGATCTGTCTGTGCCCATCAGTCTTACTTAAGAAGCCTTTTCTATTCATTGCTGTTGAGGCCTGTCTCTTCTCTGCCTTAAGTGGATGCTAAGATTAGGAGCCTCTGGGTGAACATCATCCTTCCAGATACCGGTGCTGCCAACGATGCAGTCAGGTACTTCTGCAGACGTTAGTGAAAAGCTCCCAGAATGCAGAGGCAAAGCTGCATGCCTTTACCGCCTGGAAGGACATTTCCCTCTGCACTTTATTGGTGAGCACTGCCTTGAGAAGCAGCTGAAGTTGTCTTCCCTGCCCCTTAAGATGGGTAGCTGTAAATGGCATGTTCATGCTTATCTCACTAACCAGAGACAAGGCTGCACTGTAGCTTTTCTAACCCTAGGTGCATTGAGAAACCTGCCGCTGTGGAGGCTGGAGGTGTAGGAGTTAAGTCTCCTATGTTCAGCTCCGAGGCAGTCTTAAGGGGACTTTTCAGAAGGCTGCCTCCTTCCTTTACAGGCCTTTTTTCACTATTGTTCTTCCAAGATAAAGAACTTGGCTCTGTAAAGGAGTAAGCCAAGAACTGTTTTATTGCTACCAGCTGAATAGTAAAAAGCCAAGCATAACCCATTTGCTGTTGTGCAGTGGTTAAAATCCAGCTCGGTACTTTGCATTCCAAGACATTCTGCCTCATCCTTTTTCATAGATTCCCTTGCAAGCAGTAAAAATATCTTGCAAACGACTTACGCCCAACCACAAAAGCCCCCATGTAAATATGCTGGTGCTCAATTACAGAAGGGAAGAAATTGCACAACAGCAGCTATAGGAATCTTTGTTTAATTTAAATGAGGTAATCGTTTTCCGCATCTGTAAAGGCACTCTAATGTTAACCTCAGACTGCAGGCTGGTTACCTGCACAAACAAACTCAGATTATAGCCCGGCTGGTGCTAATGCCTTAGGTCTTAATTGAACAAAAGCCTCCTCTGGGCATGGTCTTTTTAAATGTTTGTAGTTACAGCCTGTGCTTATAAATATCTGCAAGTATCTGGCTCTTGGACTGCATAACCAGACACAGGGTCCAGAGTAGCTGGGTATCAAAGCTCATTTGAGGAATTAGTCCTCCTCTTTCACATTTGTGGTCATCTTTACTTCTGCAGCCCATGTTCCTGTGCTGAACCTTGTCATTTTGGCAGCAAGCACCTTCCTCTGTAGGACACTGAGGCACGCTCTATATTTACACTTGCACTGAGAGGATGGACAAACTGGAGGCCTCAGGAGGTTGGAGGCAGAAGCTCTGCAGGGAAGCAAAGAGGCACTGCTGGGACAGATGCCCTCAGCCTAATTCCCGCAAAGCTGTAGGCTCAGAACGAGAGAGGCCAACCAGAGTTGTGATGGATGAATGGTTCCCAGTGAATTAGGGCAATGGGAGCTGCTCTGTTTAAACTCATTCCTTCCCCTCCACAGTGTTCTTAAGGTCTTACCTGAAGACCCTTAACATAGACTGATGGGTACAAATCCTTTCTCTCACTTTACTCTTTCTTCTTATATGGCTTAATTTCCAGTACAGATCTAGCTCCCCGATCTATTTTCCATTTACCAGGAGTGACTATAAGTGAATCTCCTTGTAAGATCAGCAAATCCAGTCCACTTTCCTGCTTGTCCTTTCCCTCAACCATTTCTGTATCGCAGTTTGAGCTGAGATTTTATTACTTCTGACAGCTAGGGTTGTGGTCTCTGCCGAATGGCTTCCCCAACCCCTGTAAGGTCTGCCAAAATTAGAGTTAGCTGTTCTCAGATTTAACAGCCTCCAGTTCCAGACACAGGTCTTTAGTATCCCTGGCCCAACACTCATTCCTGCTATAGCTCACCTTGTCAGCACCAGAAGCAACCTAACACTCATCCCATTGTCTCAATCGGACCCCACTCTCTGTCTTTAAAAACCAACAAAGTAATAACTTTCTAAGATGCCACTGGTGCTGCCACCCATGAGTGAGGCTAGTGGTAGGAAAATAAGATCACCAGGCTGTTTCCTGTCAATTTTTCCACATGACGGACTTGAAGTGCATTGGTAGTTTTATAATTCATGTAAAACAAAGAGGAAGAGCTAGAAGTGTGGCTCTAAACAGGGAAACAGCAGTTCGGCTCCTTGCAGACTGAACTGAGCAAGATGCATTTCTGATTGTCGTCGTTCTTGCAGGGACTCTGGGAGCCAGCAGGACAGGGCTTATAGGGCTACCTCCCTTCTCTGCTTGGAGCAGAGGTAGTCAGGATGTCTCCATGGTGTGTTTGGAGATGACAACTGCTGAACCCGTCAGACCTTATTCCACCCCAAGGTTTTGGCTGTAGGGGCAGCAAGTAAGGGTTAAAGCTGTTGGTGAGATCCCCAGCTCTTCAGTGTTCACCGCTTCCTTATGCAGATGGGGAAAGTTTTGGCAATCTTGCTGTGGTGCTGTCATTAGCATACATTCGTTTCAAATTAATTAAAGTGAAGATGAGATTCCCAAACTCATTTAACTTCCTAAGCTTTGTTCTCCAGGGATTGATAGTGGAAAAACAGCTGGGGACCCAACGTGTCCTTTAGAAGGGGATGAAATGCAGTTAATCCTGGTTATATCAAAGGGAGCGGAAATGAAAAGTAAATTCCCATTTGAAAAGAGGGGGTTTTTTCCCCTGTGCATTTTCCCCACTCTGTTTTTCCATACAAGAACTTTCTTGTCCAGGAAGGTTGGAAGATATTTGTAGCCCTGGTTGTTTAAATATTAATCTGTACTTTAAGATTCGTTTGTGTGCGTGAAAGAGAGAGACAAGTGCAATGGAAATCTTACAAGTGTACTTTCCATCCACTGGATAGAGTTGCTTCAGAGTGTGCAGTGATGTTAGTCAAAGCCAGAGATGTTATATGCTTTGACAGGACTAGTCTATTACAGGTTTCAGAAGTACTAACCTGCAGCAGCCCCACAATATTAGATGGGGTGTGGGGGGCCTGAGTTTGCCTAAAATCCATTCATTGCTCTTCCTAACCTGGAAAAATTCCCTTCCTGAGCTGAAAGTCTTTGCAGAAGTGATATCTGTGTTACATAAGGGAGGGTGTTTCATCCGTAAAGAGAGGAAGCAGAGGTCAGGCTGAGAGGGTGGGCTCCCGAGGTGCTGGCTCTGAAGAGGTGTAGGCACACTTTACTCTGCAAGTGAAATGTGTGAGTTGGGAGTTATGTAAATCTAGAGTAAAACCCTGCTCTTTCCCTCTCCAAATAACCCTCCACGTAGCTGGTTATTATTTTGAAGCAATTTTGCTCTCTGATGATTCAGTGAGGGAAGCTGCTGAAACAAAACAGAAGTGAATTGCAGAATAGTTAATATTGCAGAACAGCATAGGAGGCACACATCGTCTTTAGTTTTTAGGTCTCAGTCCTTGCTCAAGGCAGTTAACCCTCATCCAGCCAGGGAAGACTTGCAGTACCTGTGAACTAGCTGTTCACTCGTGCTCTGGCACTGAATATGGAGGACATATAATAAACTACTTGTAAACAAGCTGCAGTCCAAGAAGGTGAAAATTCATAAACAGGCTGGTGAAAACATTTGAATAATGAATAAATAGGGAAGAGACGACAATTTATGTCAAGGAGGAACAAGCAAATTTTCTTCACTACACATTTGTTCATCTTCCCTTAATTGGCATTTTCCACTAAGGTAGAATATGAGGCTGGAGAGCCAAAGACCTGAGATTTGGGATGTCCTGGTGGCAGTGGTTTTGGGGGCAGGCAGTTGAGCTAAGTCTGGCAGAGCAAGAGGGTGTTGCTCTAGCAGCATTGGTCTGGTACTGCAGAATGTGATGGAGCTGCACTGAAGCTCTGTATGAGGAAGTTTTCATAGCACCTGCCCACGGTCTGCTCAGCTACATCCCACAGAAATCTCACTTTCACACATCGCTTTTGTGGGTCTGCAGTTCTTCCAAGTAGATATGAATGATGGAGGGACCAAACGTTTCCTCAGAGCAGCGAGTTAATTAATGGCTCCAAAGCACATTACTATAGCAATGAGCTGATGTATTAGAAATCACTTCCAACCAGTGACTGAAGGTCATATCCATGTGCCACGGACCTTGCATATATGCACACAGTTTTCACCATCTTCAGTGAACGTGGCACGTCCTTAGCTGAAATTGGAATCCAGACCTTTAAAACAAGTGAGCATAGAAACCACGCTCCTGAAGTGTTTGAAATAAACCCTGCAGCTACTGCATGTCTGAGCTGTGCATCTAAATAGGTTCTGGTGAGGCCTCTAGGGCTTTGGAGAAGCCTTTCCAAACGGTTATGAGTCATATACCACTTAATCATTTAGATACTGATGAAGATTGTTTGTTTGTGAGTTTGTAAATTGAGTTGGCTTTTTTGGGAAAGGCAAGTGTTGGCTTTGCTGTGTGATGTAACTGGTCTGCACCTGCTTGTTAAAACCAAGCTGTTCTTCCTTGTATCTGTACCATTGAGAATCACTGGTAAGCATTGCTTCCTGTGATGGAAGTGCCTTCCATTTAAGACAAGAAGTCATGAGGTGTAGGGATACTGCGAGGGGAGAGGAAAGGGAAAAGTAGAGAGGAAGCATGTCCTAATTTTGGCTGGTAAATGGATTTATGCATCCGTTTGAATGAGAGCATAAATTTGCTGATCAGACTCACTATTTCACTAGTTTAACAGCATCATCCTCCTGCTCAGCTGTTGCGTGTTGCTGAGGGAGTTGGGGAGGTTTACAGGCATTACATCTCCTTTCATTATTCATGTTTCATTCTGCCCCATTTGTGATATTTTCCTTGGAAATAAAGTTATTTCCATTGTGTAGGCTTTTACTTTTGCCTTCTCTGTTTAACAAACATTAATTTTATACTCTCTCTGAATCCTGTGGAGAATGGCAGTCCACATAAAATCTGAGGTGACTTGAAAATTGCGTTAATGAGCAGTTGCCTTCCTTTTACCTATGCAGCTAGAACATCCAGACAGTTTCTTGAGACCAAATATATCACGGTGCCTGACTCTACTTAATCCAAATAAAAGTAGACTCCTTTTGCAAAACTAAGGGGGGTTTGGAAGTATTCCTGAAATGTAAGAAGGAACAGATCAAACTAAAATCTAGATTTCTGGATGGGGTAAGCTGAACTGGGAATGTGCTGGAGCAGAGGAGGGCAAAGAAGCAGTGCCAAAAGGCAGTGGGCTCAGCTCAAAAACTGGCAGCTGGTCCCCTTCCAGAGGCTTCTGCAGAAGGCAGGACTTCAGGGGAAAAAGAAATACAGTAGCCACACCACAATTAGAAGAACCAAGGCTCTAAAGGATGATGTGCATCACGTGTCTCTGTTTTCATCTCTTGTGACTAAGGTTTGCCATACTGAGGTTTTCATCTCTTGGGATGAAGCCGTCTGCACTTTTAGACCTTCAGGACCTTCTGTACCTTTTATCTTTGATTTGATTCCATCTCATCTTTCTAGCAGCCTTTGATTTCCCAAGTGAATTAAAGTTCCAAATGTCATATATCTGAGGATTGGCATAAAAAGGGGTTTAAAAGGACCTATTTTGGAGCAGTAGGAACCACATGCATCCAGCATTGAACAGCTCCCAGATGTTGCAGATTCATTTAATTGCTGAAATCAGAGATGTTGGGAATGGATTTCATCTGAAAGTCTGATCTCCTAAACTAAAAGGCATAGGACAACATTTGCTCATCCCCTGGAGATGCTGCCAGAAGTCTGTCTCTGATTAGCAATGTTAATGGAGTATTAACATAAGCCACGCCAGCAAGAGAAACTGTAGAACACATTATCATCAGGAGAGCCAGCTGTGTAAAGGCGTGTAAAGATGATGATAAATGTAGTTTGTGGCTTGGGGAGCCGGCTGCTGAACTGCTCCATCCCCTGATCCAGAAGGAGCAGAGCGGGGATGGACACGCCAGCCTGCTGTTCCCCATGCCATTGTACCAAAGAGGAATGGAGTAGGGAAAGAGTAGAACAGATGTTACCTTCATAGGAACAGGGAGATGAAGGGGACTTCCCAGCTGAGTCAAGACTTTTGCTGTCACAGGCTGAATACTTTTGCCTCTGCTCCATCTTTCAGCTGTTTAAGATCTGGCCTTTTGCAACCTCTGTGGAAGGTTGATCCGGGGTCTAAATATCATGATGGCCCTGATTTCCACTCTAAACATCTCCAGAGATACTTTGTACTGTTTGTTCTTGTTTTGTAGGGTTTTTTCCCCCTTGACTCAGAGTCTGTGAATAGTCTGGTCTGAGAGTGAGGCTCAGAGATATTATAAAGCTACTCATTTCCTTTATTGCCTTGAATTCTTCATAGTCAAATACTGGCCATACAAGTCCTACAAATCCTCACACGCTTGCCCCTCCACACCCCTCACGGTGTCAATATTGCCAGCTGACGGAAGTTTGTTTCTCTAAGTTTGTGCCTGAAATCCAGAGCCTTCAAGTGGGCAAACTCAGTACATCAGTTCCTTCCTTTATAAATTGTGGGGCTTTCTGCTCTGCCACGTGAAGAGAGCAGTGAGCTCTAGATCAGTAATATACAGAGCTCTGGAGCAAAATGCTTGTGCTTTAGTGTGACAGGACCAACAGGCACTTCGCAAGACAGTGCTAAATCCTATTGACATGAGCTTGTTTGCATAGTTTCCTGATGGAGCTACATATTTCACCCATTGACCTTTATGACATTTTCCTGGTTTCCCTCCTGCAGGAGCACTTCAGCAGTAAAGTGCCATACTCTGCTGAACAAACTTGGCATCTCGTCAGGCTGACTTATTTGGTATGTATTTACACTTGTAGACTTTAGTACTCTCCTGGCAATTGAGCTTCCTTCCTGCCTACATAAATATCATTTCATTATTAGCTTTGTTTAGTTGTTGTTCTGCATCTGCGTGTTTTCCTTTCCAAAGCTGCCAAAAAGAATTGCAGGTGTCGATCTCAATTTGCCCCCAAAGCATCCTGAACTCCCTACCCCACCTGCCAACTCTGATAATGAGCAGCACTGTTGACGTCCTACCTAAAACAAACCATAGAAACTCACCCCAATATTTTTTTTACATTGAGGAGCCCATAACTTCTGTTAGAGATACAGCCTGTGGTTTTGCTTGTTTATATTTAGAAAAAAGTATCCAGTTTCTCTCAAAGGTACTTTTCTGCCTTTTTCCTCTTGTACTTAGACCTGTGATGTTTGCTCAATACACAGTCTAAGCCAGAGAACTTGCCTTTGCACAAACAGTCCCAAAGTATGTGAGATTGATCTAAGTTCTTGTGAAGTGCAGGGGAAGGTGTTATGACCATGATCTGGACAGGATATAAAGATCTTATTCCCACTATAAATGCTTTCTATTCGAGCAGGTCAGATGAAAGATGTCATATGATTGCTCATAACATTGTATTGGCCCATCCAAGGGAGTTAGCAATCTCAGCTCCCATTGATAGTAGTGGGTGCCCGTGTTGATCAGGCTTTGTGGGTGCAGGTGATGACTTCCAAAATGCCTCCTAGGACAACAGGCTAACTTTCACTTAGGGGAAAATGAAGAGCCAGTGGCTGGATCTCCACTTTCTTCGGCAGTCTAAGCACTGCTTTGGCTGTTTCTGGTAGAGGCACTGCCAAGGTCTGACAGCAGCTGGCTTTGGCACTTCAACAAAGAGGCAGATGAGCTGTGAGCACACAACCTTCCACAATTCTGGGTTAAACCAGCTGCTGTGCCTTTGGAAAGGAACAGCACAACTTCTGGACGATTCCTGTTTACTGGAAACCAACCGTAAGACTCCTGTATGCCCTTATATGCCTTTTTCATCCAGGAAACCTTTTCTGGTTGGAAAGGATATATTTGTACGTACTGAATGAGGATGCACCGAAGATGTGCTAATGCCAGTGGTCTGTACATGCATTATTTTCTATGCAGTCTCACAGCCCATGTACCTGTAGTTGTCTCCAGGGAATCTCAGAGTCAAAGGAGAGCTGCAGGGAGGGTGGCATTCACTGCGTGTTCAGCCTTTCATGGGCAAAAATACTGCAGATGATTGTCCCTTTGATAGACTATTCTAGATCTTCTTGCAAGCTTTTAGAATTTTTCTGCAGAGGAAAAAATTTCCTGCATGTTTCTTGGAATTCATTTTCACTTCCAGTCGTAGAACTATGTTTGAATCAAAGCATTTCTCCTAGAAAAAACCCACAAATCTCACTTTACTAGGCTGGGACCTGGCTCCGTAGTGGATGGAGAAGCTGTTGGAATAAGGGTAGATTTGTTTTTCTTCTGGGTGGGGGCTGAAAGGAAAGGTTTCATGAGATGGAGGAGAGCTGAAGAAAGAAAGTGAAACCAAGCAGTCAATTTGCTAGCTGCAATCTTTGATCTGTGGCTGTCTGCAAACAGAATCGCAGTTCTGTGATTAGATGTACATGCTCATTATATGTTGTACTCTCCAAGCAGGCATTGTACCTATAGCACAATATATTCCGCTTCCTTCTGCCCAAATATCTTTCTTCATCTATATTGCATTAAGACCTTGAGGCCTATCATCGGGGAGAGAAAAAATACAATTTTCTTATTGTACAATGCATTTCATTCCCAGCTGCTGTATTAAATTTATTCCTATTTGAAGTGGTGTCTGCGAGTATAAATCATTTAAGTTTATATGTTTTTGTTGCTGTGGCAACTGTTTGACTAATTGAATTCCAAAGTGTGTGTGTCTATTTCAAAGCTATGATAAAGGGCACACGTATTCTTAGCAGCAGGAGCCTGAAATGAGAGGGGGGGAACAGGGAGCCCTGTCAAAATGACATGTCCTCAGTCTCCTGTGCACAGGCTTAGCAGCGGCACCTTTGGCAATTGCTGTGGAGGAGGGCAAGGGCTGTGGAGGAGCCACAGCTGCCTGTAAGCTCTCCCTGTGAGTACCATACTCAAAAATGGTGTTTGTGCCCTTAGGAGGATGGAGAAGGCACGGAAGCCTGTGACTGAGGCATTGGGAGCCTCAGTTTTACCTCTGTGTCTGTTTTCCCCATCATTCCTCAGTTCTCAGTGGACCTGAAGTGCTAGACTACTTCATGGTTATAAACAAGCCCAAGTTATGATACGCCCTATCTTCTTCCCCCGGGGACTTTGTATGAGCTCCTGGGACTTGTCTGCTAGCTGGGATCATGCATGTGTTCCTAAGGGATTTCTTTCCCTGACAGTTTTTAGCAGGAAAAGGCTCCTCAGAGCTATGGCAGAGGGCTAGGGAATACTGGGGTGTCCTGAATCTCCCCTGGGGGACTTGCAGGGGCAGTTTCTACCCTGCTCTGTAACAATTTTTCCAGCTGCAAAGATCGAAAATGTAGATAGATCTACAGAGGTGATGTCCTCCTAGACTGAGCCAGGAGGACAGAAACACTAAAACTTAACTCTTTGCAAGGGAATTTGTCCCAGGAGGATGGAAGGAGCAATTCTTTTGCAGGTAGAAATTTCCAGGCAGGAACTGGCCTGCCTGTGCTATTCCCAGCTTGTTCTGGCCACTTCTGTTAGCCTAGAGAGGGCTCCTTTTTTGTGTTAATTATGTAGCTGTTTATTACGGCCACAAAATGTTAATAGACAGCCTAATGGAAATCATGCTGGCTAATGAGAAGCTCCTGAATACCTGCTGCTTTTCTCTGGGAATAACAGCAGCCACAATTCAACAGGAAATAATTCCCCCCGCTCCCGCCCTGTGCTTTTACCTTGTGATTACATCGTGCCGTCAACCTTTCATCTGGCGCTCTCTGCAACCTGGGGGAAGGCCAGGACCTCTCCCTTCCCTCCACCGAGAGGGGACGCAGGCATCTGCTTGCCTTTCCCGCTTTCTAAAGGGTGATCTGTGAAGGGTTTTATGGAGCTTGAAAAGGTCACTGTGTGCTCCTGAGCTGATTCAGGGTGGCTGCGGCAGGAATGAAGTACAGGGAGCCCTGAGCAAATCCAGTCCTTCCTTTGCCCACCTTCCCACAAGGGATGGTGTCCGGTCTGGGCATGTGCCTGTAGACTGACAGCCCGGTTGTAGGCAGCCTCAGCTGCTGGGTTTTTTGGTGTGGTTTTATTCCCAGCCCATTAGATGCTCCACCAGCCGCTGCATGCTCATGTAATCACCTCCTCTCAGATAAGCAAAGACAAATTGCAACAGGTACTGGGAGGGCGCAGAACAAGGTGACTCCTAGGGAACTTGGTCAAATTGTGAGGGGGTTTTTTCTTCTTTATTGTATTTTTAATGAATTTCCAAGGACCTCTATCCCATATATGCCTTAAATCAATAATAGAAGGGAACCCTGTCCATCAGGCTGCCTGACCAGAGCTAATGTGGCTAAAATGTAAATCAACAGCTTCTGGATTATTATTCTGATGTAGAGAAAGGAAAGGGAGCTATGTTTGATGAGGGCTGAGGGTGCAGCCTGGTTTTGGGGCTCAGAAAGCAACAGGAACAAATAGCTAGGGCAGCATTTATGGGGAGAAGAGCAGGCTCCGTTTGAACAAGAGCAGGAGCAGTCAGAAGAGTGGTGGGTTGGAGTAGCGGGGTATATGTGCGTGCACTGGGTTAGGAGGGGTGTCACACTGGGAGGCCATTAGTGAGAAGGTGGGTTTGTGCTGGACTGGGGTTGGGATGTGTAGACTTCTGGGGGAAAGGGTGGGTTTGGTGATGACCAAGAGCATACAAGACCAAGAGCATCCCCTGGAGGGGGGCAGGTAGGCTTGTGTGTGCACCCGCTGGAGGAGAGCACACGCCTCTAATTTCCATGGGGGAGCAAAGGTCTCCCTTAGCAAAAAAATAAAAAACAAAACCAACCAACTAAACAAAACAAACAAAAAAAAAAAAAAAAAAAAAAAAAAGAAAAAAAGCCAAAACTTAGGAGGCAAAATCCATTGGAGATATTGGAAAGCTGCATAGTTGAAGCTGTGAATGAAATAAGAGACTCTGTTCACCGGGCAATATGGGAACTCCCAGCTGGGACCAAGTTTCACAATTTTTCCCCTGTGGGCAGAAATTTTATGCTTCTGTCTTTGCCTGCCAAAAATAATAATTAAAAAGAAAAAGTGGTCTTACTGCTGCAGAAAGAGCCAAACATTTCCCTCGTGGGCTGTCTTAGTGAACAATTGTGAAAACACCAGATTTCATCGTAAAGGTGGGATTTCTCAATGGTGAGGAGCTGCAAATGAGGTATGTTGCAGGGTCCGTATGGAGTTGCTGGTAGGAACTCAACACCAGGCTCTTGGAAGCATTTCAGAAGAGGCTTTTGGGAAACAGCAGAAAAGCAGTTCAAAAGGTTGGCTCTCAGTAATACATAATGCTATAAAAATAGCATCTGAGCATCTTCTGTTACCTGGGCATTGGTACCCAGATCCTGTTGAGTGATTTCTCTGGCATCCGTTGTCCCTGCCTTGACTTTAACAAGTTGTGCAGATTATTTTTTGATCAATAAATACCCAGGCAGACACTGTGAAATTCCGATCAGGAAAATTTACAACATTAAAGCAGATATTGTATAGCAGGATATAAATAAATAGAAATTGTCAGTCAAATTCCTGGCAGCTAGAGTCTGGTGTCAGTTGCAGTAAATTAAGTGTTACTTCACAAATCACATTTACGGTTTTGCCCAGTAAGTGTATCTGTGCAAAGGCTTTTTTTTCAAGTTGCAATGGTAAATATCCTCCGGTCCCTGTAATTTCAGCATGAAGCCACTGTCAAGGGTCAGGGTGAAGCAAGTGACAGCAGTGCATTTTGCCGTAATCCTGAGTCTCGTTCCCAGCCCCGAGATTTACTCGGGAGAGCTGAGTTTAGGTGCTGAACAACCCAGGCAACAACAAACCAACAAGACGACAAGGAAGTGACTGGATCCTTTTAAGTCAAGGAGAGCTTTCTGCACTGTGGGAGGGTTGCTTGATGTAACGATGTGGAGACCCACTGACAGAGGGGAGGAGCAGCACGGACTCCTGTCATCTCTACCAGGATGAAGTGAGCTATGGTTGGTGTAGGCCGTACCTGGGGGTAGGTGGGAAGAAGGAATCAGGTCAACAGCAAAACCCTCATTTACTTCAGTTGGGACAATATTTTACCTACAGATTATTACCTTTCATTAACAACCGTTACACTTGCTGGCCTGACCAGCAATACACAAGTCCTAAAGCATCATCTGGAGGTTCCTGCGCTATTTGGGGTAGCTGGAAACTGTGCTAACTTTCAGCATAGGCTTTTATGAATTAAAGCTGAATGTTCAGCATGGAACAAAAAGGAGAGGAGGACCTGCTAGTGGTAGTTTTGTACTTTATTTGAGAAGAGAGAGCTACATAAACTATGTCAGGAGGGTACAGGTCTACACACAGTTTCATCAATCAATAAATGGAGTTGTTAACATAACACTGAGGATATGATACTTTGAAGAAGACATAGACACATGACCAAGGAATATTTACAGCTCTAACATACAATATATTTATATTTGAGAGAGAGAGATTCGTGTGCATCTGTGCACACAGATACCACTGTGTACATGTGGTGCACGCACGCGCACACGTAAATAGGTATAAAAGGCTTTAAAAAAAAACTTACGTAATTCAAGAAATGAGTCTGCCTTTCATTTGCAGCAACTGACTATTTTCAAGGTGGAAATGGTTCTAGTTTGTGGTGGTCTGGAGTGGAGGTTTCGGTTTGAAATCTCTGTTCTCCAATGGTCGTTGGTTGAACCTGAAGCAGGTTTCTGGTGCGTGGTACGCTGTGGTGGGGTGGTGACAGAGGGATGTGTGAGGTGAATGAAAGGGAGGGCAGTGGAGTTATGGGGAAGAGGGGATGCACAGCCTCTGGGGCTGGGGCAGTAACACATTGATGAAAAAAATGACCTTTGGTGATGCCATTAAATCATCCTTTATACTAAACATAAATTATCGACACAGTTTTAAAAAAATAATTTTCTGTTTCATTTCAAGGCTGGGGAGAGAGGAAGGGACAAAGTGGGACAGGAAGGAAGGGAAGGTCTGGGGAGGATAAATACCTCAGTACTTTAAAAGGTCCCTTGACCTCACTGCAAATCCTTAATTTAAAAAGATTTCTTGTAAGTCTGACTAACACCATATCAGTCATCCCCTTCCAGGGTAGCAGCGTGCTTGATGCACATGATGGCAGGTAGGGGAGAAGCAGGGACCCTACTTTGGCCAATACCCAGATCAGGGTTGCTCATCCTCTGAATTGGAGCCAGTGGAGGTGGGATGCGCAGGCAGAGATCACAACCACCTTGCTTTTGCCAGGTTCTCCCTTAAGGGGTAACCTGGGTTGTTCCCAGCAGGGGAAAATGGTGAGTTTTGATTTGGAGAAGGGGAGACTGCAGGATGGAAAAGGTAGAGAACTGGCAATTCAGTTGAAAAACGGCAAATAGGATTCAAAGTGTGCAAAAGAAGCCCCAAACTAAGCAAACACATTCATCGGTGCATGGGATAAAAAAAGTCTGCCAAAAAAAAAAATCAATTCAGCAAACATCACCAGAGGATTTGTTTTCTGCTCATGCAGACTTTCAGTGACAGTAACTGAGGTTAAAATAAGCTGGTTTAAATAACAGTAACAACAAAAATGCCATCAAAATGTCTTTTCTCTGAGATGTAGCCCCATCCTCCTCTCAGTGCCAGCTCTCTTGCCAGAGTGAGCTGTGGACCAGCACCTTGTGGGCCAAGCCTGCCTGCATCGTTGAAGGGCAGTTCAGCTGGGAGTAGGAGTAGTTTCCTGGAAGTTAAGCCTACCTTTGCTTTTTTCTGGAGGGTGGGTGTTTCTCCTTGTGGCTGGAGTGCCAGCATGGGAAATGACAGTGGTTTCTCTGCCTAGGCCATCTCACTGCCACAGAAGCCACTGCTGGACAATACTGCTTCAAAACAGATGTCTTGCAGAAATCACCAGAGGCAAGTGCGCAACGCATCCCCTAAACAACGTCCCAAACACAGCCTGAAGGCCCTAAGACAGCCTTCACCCAAGAAGATTGTGTATCCTCAACCTTTACTTGGGGTAAGCTTGCCTCCTTGCCTGACCCAGAAGAGGCAGAGGGAGCTGTAACACCTACTGAAAGCTAAATCAATGTAAATCATTTGCCTGCACAAAAATCCTTCACTTCTATTGAAATAACTTACGTAAAATAGCGCTTTGTTAAGACAAGGTGGGGGAGGGGGAGGTAATTTAGTGTATTTATTTATTTATTTTTGTTCTGCTTTAAGCCTATCTATATGAGGCTCTCATGCAAGAAATTGCCTCCGAGTTTAGCTGAAAATTTAAAGGACACTTCTGAAAAAAAAAAAAAAAAAAAAAAAAAAAAAGGCAATTCTCCTTCACATAGGGAATTGGCTGGGTGTGGGTGCTGAGCAGGGGGAGTGAGGGGAACTAAAACAATCTGGCCTGCTTGTACTGAAACCAGAGCCATCAGTGAGCAGAATAAATGCAGTGAAAATCATGGTATTTGTATGGGTTTGAAGCAGAGAAGGTGGGCCTGGGAGAAGCCCAGCAAGGCTGAAGGTTTGGAGAAACCTTCAGGACTCATTTAGATGAGCACACATCATTTTGTAGTAACTGCTTCCACACATCCATAGGTCTTCCCTGACCAGGGCTCTCCTCTGCCTCACCACAGCTCACATCTGACTTTCACTACCCTCATGATCACTGACCCCTCACTGGGAATTAAGTCCTTGCCATTTCCTTCCTCTCCCTGTATCCCAGTAGGCTTCCTTGCTTCCTTTCCTTAGCACCATTTGCTCTCTGAGCTCCTTATTAAATCATCTTTGCCATCCCTTGCAAGCTCTTCTTTTCTGACTTCCAGATGGCCCTAAGCATCACAAATCTGACCTCGATTCTTCATTTTCAGCATTGCCACTTGCAAGTTTTGAGGTCCTGTGTCTCAGGCACTTCCCAGTCCTCACTGTCTCTGAGTGCCAGTCCAAATGTCCCGTAATAGGAACTCCCAATCATAGCTGCGGAGTACGTGGGATTTGGGATACAGAGGAAACTGCTTCTAGGAAGCAACAGGGGGAGGCGGGGGGATAGCCCAACTTTCTGGCCCACTTTTCTGGCTTTTTTTCTTCACTGTAAGTTTTTCAGGGATGGAATGGGCCTGCATGCTCCTGCCCAACAGCTTCTTACCACAATTTTGAAGTTCACGAGATGTTCAGTTCTAATTTGAGGGTTCATCCTCCTCAGCGTGATCTGGAAAAACAAGTGGCGTGACATCCCAAGTATGCAGGCTGAGCAAGCTGGATACTGAAGTACTTGCCTTTTTTTGTATGTGTGATATGACTACTTCTCCATTTGGAGCCTTGCCTGTTGATGCCTGCTTTTCCCTGCATGGCTCTTTATCTTTGGCTGACTCTTTTCTGGCAACTCTTCATTACACAGTAATGTGACTTTTTTACGGATTGATGTCAAAATAGCTTTCAGGGACCACACTGTCACTTATATGTCCCTTACTTTGAATTTTCCAAGAGATTTTTTTGTTTACCCTTTACCAACAGTAGATGTAGTTAAAGGCCAAAGCTGAATCACATGATGCTGCAAATAAAATAAATACTCTGTTTCTAAAGGGCTAGCAGTATAGTATCTCTGCTTTTGTCAAATTGTCCCAATAGATGAGAAGATAGGAACCTTTTACAGTCCAAATTAGAGATGGAGCCTTCATAGGTGGAACACCAGTGCAGGAAGAAGTGGGGCAGAGAGTATAATTCTAGAGGAAAAAGGGTCCTCTCCCACATTGGATTGATTGTTTTGCATTTTAAAACATCCCGCCTCCATCACTTGAAAACGAGATACTGGGTAACGATTTCACACTAGAAAAACAGGTGGGAGAAAAGAATGAAGGACGAGACAGCCGTGCCCTGACTGGTGTGGGCACGAGGTCCCCTGGTCCTTCAAAAGTGGAGCTCCTTCTCCAAAAGCGGAGCTGCTTCAGAAGCGGAGCTCCTGCAAGAGCGGGCAGAGCACGGGAGGAAGCGGCGCGGGCGGCTCCGGGGGCGCGGGGGGCGGCGGCGCTGTCCGCGGTGCTGATCCGCAGGGGCGCGGCTCCCGACGTCTGTCCGTCCGCTACAATCTCCAGCTTACTTGGGGATTTTTAATTACTATTCTTGGGGAGTGAACTGGTTTATCCTCGTTGTGAACACTACTTGCACCAAGTAGGGGTTGTATTAAAAAAAAAAATTAAGAAGGGGCACACCGGACACTTGCTGATGAAAAGGTGCTGGGCTACAAAGCTGTTGCGTCATCCGGCAGGATCTGGTCTTTCTCTTCCTCTCCCAAATCTGCCTCTTATCCTAATTTCAGTTTTTAAGAAAACCATAAGCCAGGATTTGTTCTGTATTAGCATAAGAAGGAGAAAAAGGAAATTAAAAGTGAGAGGATGTTTGCAGGGTAGAGAGCTGCTCCTGTCCTGATGGCCAACGTTCTTGGTTGCCAGGGTGAATATTCTGAGTCTTTTCTCAGTACAGCAGTGGATTTGCTTGTATTATAAACCAACCAATGTCTTTTCTGATATAATGTTTGTTTTTTTCTTGTAGCATTTCTCTTCATCTCTCCTGCCGTTCTGTTCCTAACATCATAGTGATCTTCAGTGCCTTTCAGTATCCACAGCCTTTACTGACTTCAGACAAAGTTGTGGGTGCTCAACCCCTTCAAGGTTTAGCCTGGTGTTGCACAAGAAGGTTTAGTTACACAGGAACAACAATTCAATCCCTTGCTGATTATTTCTATTGTCTCAATCTAGCTACATAAGAATGAGGCTGGACTCGAACAGATCACAGCCGGAATCAATCCCAACCATCCCTCTAGCAATCAGAACAACCTGCTGGGAGCTGAGTAACAGCTGAATTCTTGGTGAGAGAAATTACAGGCATAAAAACAAAATCAAATAGACTCCTTGTGCTCATTCAATATTTCAAGGCATATTTATAGGTACTGCTGCATGGCATCTTAAATATCTGAGTTTAAAAAGAAACTGGATCACTCCTGTTGGGGAAAATAATTTTTCTGTTCTGTCACTTTCACTATCTTTGCCCCTGATGAAAAAGGGGGAGAAAGACACTGAATTACACACCCATTCAGCCCCTGCCATCTCTCCTTTGGGCTGTTTGGATACCCCTGAGATGGATCTGTGAAGATAAGGAGATCTGAAGGTCATTCCTCAGAACTGGAGTAGGAACAAGAGAGCTGAGCAGGAAGCTGCTCAGGAAAAGCTGGGGGTTTCTTGCTCTATGAAGCTGGGGAGGGCCTAGTAGGTGAACAGATGACCTTGCAGTCCAGGTCCTAGTTGAGTCCCTTTCTTAGACTACTCCACTCTATCCCTCTCCCCCTGCTCCCAAGTCTTGCTGTCACTGGAAGAAAAAGCTGAAAAGAAATCTTACCAGTGACGAAAATCCCTACATGAGGGAGATAATTTCACCCTAGTTTTTCACGTTTACTTTCAAGAAGACAGAAGACTTGGGAAGAGAATTTTTTAGACTTTAAAAGAGGGACAATATTCTTCCAAAAGATTCACAGGAAAATTGAACAATGGATCAGCATGCGTTATAAAGAGGTGAGGCAGAAAGCATATGGCTGCCAAGGCCAGTGCTCTTTAATGGTCTGGGAGAAAAAAACACTGAGCAGCTAATAGTATTTTCCTTGGGAATAGTAGTCAGTGTGCCTCAGGTGGGAAGGAGTGTGGGAACCAAGCTAAATCAGCACACTTGCCATTGGTCCATGACTGGAAGGAGCTAAAACACCTCTATTGCGTGCCTGAGGCTCAAGTGCTGTGTAATCTCTGTGGCATAGACATCTAGGAACCATTATGGATAGCAGATGGCTGCTGAATGGTGAAAGCAGATGACTGAGATTCTGGGCAGTGAAAAACCAGAAGACCTCAAATCCTGATCACAAAAGTCAGTTCTTGAGATTAAATCAAACCAGCCACCTGAGCAGAAGGGTGTCACACGGCATTGCACAAATCCAACATATTACCAGCCATGGGAGGGCTCTTGTAAAAAGCACCACCTCCTTTCCCCCACCAACACACATACACACACACTGCCACATACAGAAAAAAATATCAAGGTTATGTGTTTCCTGAAATATGGTTGGCTGAATACATACACTTAAAGAGAACCCTTTGTAAAGCAATAGCAGAATGAGTAACAGTGCATCACTACCATGGGAAATAAAAAGAAAAGTAACCCAACTGCAATTCAGCCAGAATCATTCCAAACCCCAAAGGTTGGCCTCTTTTTTTTTTTTTTTCTTTAATGTGTCTGACATTTTATGGCATCAATAATGCAAACAAAGAGGAAATCATATTTGCAGAACACTAATGCACGGATGTCTAAAGCGAAATACAATACTGATTACTTTTTAAATGAAGCCACCAGGTTTTGATGTGCTGTGGTAGTTAAATTGGTCCATCAAATTCCTTCCAAAGCAAATTCCAGTCCAAAGAAACAGCCTGACCTTCTCTACAACCTTGGGTAGCCTTTTCAGCTGTATTCTGACTGGGGATAGTAAATGTTAGTTTGAACCAATCTTCCTGATGGTCTTGATTACAGAAATGCCAGGGGCACACAACTCTCTCTGAAGATGAGGGGGAACTACAGGCATGTCCCCTCTTCATAGGCTATCCAAAGCCTGCGACAAATATAACACTAACCCTACTATGTAGAGCTGTGGGTGGGAGGATGGGTGGGCCCTGAAAGAGATTTCTAGAAATACTATTGAGATCTTGCCCTTAGGGTTAGTGGCTAATCTGTTCGGCACCCAATAGCTTGTCTCCTGCCTAGAACCTCCTGCAGATGACTGCAGAGCAATGTCTGAGTATGAAAACAAGTGTATGAATAAAAAGGTGTGGCAAAGCCACACAAATAAAGAAACCTTACCTTCCTCTTCCTTTTTTTTTAGACACTGATGTTTTTTTCACAAAGAAGTGCATCTCAGAGATGCATCTTGAGAACCACAGACAGGATTGTCTCTACCCACGCAAGAGTGAAGAAGCTCACTTCCGTTGCTGTCTGTTGCACTACTGCTCACTGAAGAAGTCAGTGCTCCTGCCTGGGAAATCTTGCTGCTCGACCTACTCTTACAACAAAAGACAAAGGGGCTTGGGGTCTGGCCTATGCTTCCAACTTAACAGGGCGACCATTCAGTTCAGGAGCCAAGAGACTTCTTTTGCAATGTCCTCTGACTTGCACTGAATGAACTGTGTGAACTTCTTTAATTCATGCAGTTTTGGTTTGGTAGACAGAGTTAATAGTGTGCCTATGGGCTGGCGGGTAGGATTGGATGCCGCCGCCTCACATCAGCTGGGAGTTTGTCTGCCATTTAGTCCTGGATCACATCTGATCAGAGCATTGTGTGTGGGGATTGTATGTGTTGGACTTAATCAGTGCAAGCAGCTAATTGCCACTGGTTAACTAGTGCCTTTTAATTAGGTCTGTGTTGCTGGGTGGATATGTGAAGGGAGCTGTTTGTCACTGGCAAAAAAATGTCAGCTTTGTGATGTAAACCTCTTTGGGGAATTAAAAAAAAAAATACAGGCTGGAGCTACTGTCACTTAAGCACGGTAGAAAATCAGTTTCAGCAGAACTGGCCTGGATGAGGTTAGAGTCATGCTCTGTTGGGGTCAAAAATGATAGCAGCTGCTCCCCGACCCTTTCTCCTGTGCAGAAGGGTGGGACACTATGGGCTTCAGCTGGGATTTACAGGAGATACCCCACATGCATTACAATGAGCTTTGCTGTAAAATTCACTGCACAGAGGTTAATCTAGATGTCAACACTGCCTGACAGCAGTGAAATTACTCCGGGGCAGTGCTCCTTCTGAAGTCTTAATATAACAGTCAATTCCATCCTGCCTGCAGGAAATGAAAGTTTTCTGCTTTGTGTGCGGAATCATTCGGCGCCAATTTTCTCACCGTTTGAAGTCCAAACTGTTTGTGGTCTTGGGATTCACCTCACATTAAGACTTCCACTTATTTAAAAACTCTGCTAGTCAAGTCCTGAGAACTGCAAGGACAGGAGCTGCGCAGGGAGAAAAAGAAGAGGGCAGGGGGAAGAAATCTTATCTATCTCACCTACCACATCGAAATCAAACAGCTTCACCAGCTCTCTGTGCTCTGAAAAGAGAGTGAATGCAGAAACTCAGCCACCTAAGTATCAAGGAGCAAAGATTGGAGAGGTTGGAAGCCAGCAGTGAGTGAGAGAAAGCGTGCAGGAAGACATTCAGGCCTCCTAGAGCTATGATTTTCTTTAGAGGTATTTCAGTCCTTCCCTGCTGGGACCTTGTCCTAAGAAGCCAGTAGTTCAGCAGTTAAACACTCCCTCAGAACAACTGCTCAAGTTTTCAGCTGTAGAATCAGTTGCTTGTGCTGGGCGGGAGATCAGTTCCCACAGAGGACTCCTGACAGTGTGAGGAAGCGATGGTTATATTTGTTGTGTCTCCTTTCCCCTTGGAGAGATGCTAAAATTTTGGGAGGACGGACCAATGATCATTCCTTTAGTCTGAAAAGACCTGTCAGATTGGGTCTGTGAGAAACTCAAGCTATCAAGACGAAACCAACCTATCAGCTCACTTAGTTCAGCCCCTGAAGAAAGCTGGAAGATTGTGTCCTTCTTCCTGTTTGGTCTTTTATCTCTTTCCTTGGTTCAGTTTTTCAAAGTTGCAAGCAATGGGACTCCTATCACTTCTCTCAGGGAGCCGTTTCATGGCTCAGTAGTGTACTGGAAAGGGATAAGAGGCACAGGAGAGATGGAATGCTCCTGCATTCCTCTTGGAGCAGCGACTGACGTCTCTGTCTGTGTCATTTATGACACTGCCAGCCAGAACGGATGTTTTGAAAACACCTACTTTCTCCAGGCTTGAAACACAATATCCCTGATTGCAGGGAGAGTGGCAAAGGGAAAAGATTTTTTAGGACTTACTTAGCAGCTACTTAAAGAAACGTTATGATATCAGCATACTGATGTAAGAGGTGCCTCGGGGTGGGAGCACCTTAGAGTTAAGCAAGTTTGTCCACTCCTGGAAAACAGTGCCGAGAGGCAAATTTTCTCTTTTTCTGTTTTTGGTATTCATTTGGAGAGAGCACTGTTATGCCAAGGCTCCATGACCCTACCATCCGTCAGAAAGCCACTGCATCTCAATGGAGAATAAATGTTTTGGGTTGTGTCAAAGCATGCTTGTGCCTGCTGAGTCTCATAGCAGAGGAGCCCTGTTGATGCCCATAGCCTTCCAGCTATCAGAGGAGCCACTACAGCATGGTACCACAGCCAGGATCCCATTTATTCAGCTTGCTTACCCTCACCATTGCCTTACGACCAGAGAACAAACCTACAGCTGTTATGAAAACATGGGATATGAGCCACGGCCGTAGTGGTTCAGCTGAACCCTGGCCAGATCAGGAAGCAAAGATGGACATGATGCACCAAAATTTCAGCTACTTGCATTGCCTTTTCATTAACCATTGGGAGTCACAGTTGGGCAAAGGATGTAGACACTCCCTGGGGGGACAAGGGGGGAAATGAGAAAGATTTAACAAAACTTCTTAAGATGACATTGCTGAACAAAACACTGTCTCCACACAGACTGGCACACGAATGCCTGCTCATCAAGTGTTCAGAACTACTTCTGGTTTCGTGGGCTAGTGGTAACCCAGGTCTGCATTCTTCAACCCATATCCTGAGCTCAGGGAAACTCGTGCATTTGAGTTCTGGGAAATAAGAGCCTTTCACAGTTCATGTTGTATTATACTTCTGTCTGTGGCCCTGAAAAAACATAACTTTTTCAGGCCTTCTTTTAGTTGTATTTTCTTATAGGATAAAAAAAAATAACCCACAAAAAAAGCACAAACCCTAGCAATTTTGTTTTCTGCCTGGATAAATGGTCCCTTACTTTTACTGGTTTCTGTCTCCTTTTTAAACCAGTATTTGCCCAGCGTTATAGCTAACTTTTCCTGGAGCTCTAATATGGTGCTATTTTCTTTTGGGTTTTGCTTGTATCCATTGTGCTACTTAAAATTCTACGCCACACTCCAGAAACCAGTCTCGATTTCCCAACCCAAGATACTCACTTGCCTTCTAAAACCAGCCTTTCCCTTTCCTTGGCTTTTTTATTTCCCCACATATTTTCTCACCCTGTTCCACCCACTCCAGGGGACAAGCAGACAGCTCAAAGCTAACGATGTCTCTCAAGCAAGCAGCCTCTCTAAAGGCATTCCAGATTTTTCACGTTTGTCTGTGCAGTACATGTTCCCAGAGTCACCTGTCTGCAATTCAACACCTTGTGGACCCAAGGACAGGCCTGAAATGAGGCTCTTTTTCACCCCCAAAATACATGCATTGAGGGGCATTTAAAAAGATCAGATGGGCAAGCTTTGTGGGAGACAGGGTGGACTTTCAGTCTGGCAGATCATTGCGTGTCTTCCCTTAGCTGCATTTCAGCTTTCATCTTGCAACCTGACAGGCTGGGGTGGAAGGAAAAGTAATGGCTGGAGAAGACAAGACAGGTCACTGATGAGCCCCTAAGGCTGGAGTCACATTTACTGCCCACAGTTTGCAGCCGTGGTGTGCAATTACCATCTGTAGTATGCACCAAAACAGCAGCTTCACCTCCAAGAAAGCCTCATTTCAGTGACACCCTTGGGTGACTGAGCTGGTGCTAACAATTTTAATTTTTAGGGAGCAGGCTGCAGCTGGAACAGGGAAGACCCCATGGCCCCTTCTCAGCAGTGCTCAGACCAGTGTTCCTCCCAGCTCCCTTTCACAAGCCCCTTGAGAAAACTGCAGATGGAGGAGTCTGAGTGGTGGGAACGTCTGCCTGGGCATGCTGGAGATGAGGCCTGGCTTGCCCCAGAGCTGGGTGAGACCTGTCAGTGTTCCCAGTGTTCCTCCTCTTGGTGGAGGCAGGGCAATGATAAGTATCCCTCCTGGAAATGGAGAAGGAGCATGAACTCATTTCTCTTTGCCTCCAAACAGTCCCCACACTCAGATTTATGGCACTCGCTGAGGTTTTCCCCCAAAACTTGCTCTTCCTCCTCCCCTCACATGCAGTTGGGTGGTGGCAGGGCCACCCCAGATCCCCTCTTCCTACAAGGAAGAGCATCATCACCCATGCTGATGAGCAGCTCCACTTCTGGTCCAGGGAAGGTGCTTCTGGAAATGAGGTCTCAGGCTGTTCACCAGGAACTCAGCACAGCTGCTTTAGCTCTTCCCCTCCAAAATTGTCATGTCAAAAAAGACTGTAGCAGTTTCCATCATGTCTTCGAACACAAAACAACCTCCTCCTCCCCCCGCAACAAACCTGCATCCAGCACCAACAGGCCAAGGGGCATAAAGCAGCAGCAGCAGCCGGGGAGACGTCACGCCGCAGAACTGCAGCTTATCCTGCTCTTCTGAGCAATTGTTCACAATTAACTTTGACAAAAGGACCTTTTTCCGAGGCAGTCACTGCACTTGGTGGGGCTAACAGTAAAGCAGTCAGACAGCCTGAAACTTGGTCTCAGCCACTTCACATCTTCTGGGGACCCATCTCCTTGCCTCTCATAGACTGCTTATTCCTAACCATGCGGCACCAAGGCTCGGTGTCATGCTCAGCTTCTGAGCTTGCCTTGTCGTGACCATACAAAGAGGTGGCAAAAGGGACAGAGCGGTGGTGCTGGGGAGGAGAGGAAGGAGGAAAGAAGGAAGGAAAGGAGGATGTAGCTGCTGTGCAGGATGGTGACAGGGGAATCTCATCGAACATGGGAACACAGTGTCTGTAAGTGATTTGACAGTGTAAAGCCCCATGACATTGGCCAAAAGAGAAACGAGAGCATGAGAGCGAGAGAGACGGGTGGACAGAATGGTGGCCTTGCACAATCTGGCGCAGTGCCTGGGAGCCACAAGAGCAAGAAGCCATTTGGGGTAAGAGCCAGGCAGCCCCAGGGAAAGGTTTTCTTTTGGAGACACTGGGCCACTAACAGCCATCACTTGTTCTCCCCTTTTACAGAATCTCCAGTCCTTTCAGCCAAAGCAGGCTGGATACAAAGGGAGCCAGGCCAGGGCTAGCAAACCTTCAACTAATCCTTTTCACTTCCAAAGGTGGACCTAAGTAGGCAGATGGAGAAAACTGGATGTCCTCTCCCAAAGGAGCGAGATTCTGTTATTGAGGGGCGGCATGGTATGCTGTTCCTGTGTGCCGACTCCTGGCGCTGGTCCACACCCTTGTCCCTGATCATGCCATCTTTGTTGTCCATGCCTGTGCAGCAGCAGTCCATCCAGCCTCCACTGGCACGAGCCTGTCCCACTAGCCCAGATCTCTCTAACATGCAGAGGAAGGTTACATTCTTATTCCCACATGGTTAATGCCACCCAACATCTCTCACCCCAAGCTTGCACTGCTCTGTAGACAAGCACAGAATAAACCCACAGCCACTGCTGCCACCACAAACCTCCTTGTAGCAGTGTCCCCTGCCCCTGTCTGAAACCATAAGCCAGGTCATGCCAGAGCCATGGATGGGAGGTAGAGATTGGCAAGAGACAAGGGGGATGAGGAGAGGATGCAAAATCTTCCCCTTTCAGTAGCTGGCCATAACCAGGTCTCAGTCAGAGTCACCCATGTCCCCTTGCATCCTGGCCACGAATACTGCTCTGGCCATGGGGAAGGAGCCAAGATCCCTTCTCCATCTCCTCTTCCCCCATCTGCATTCCCTTCCAGGCAAGCACCACATCCAAGCAGGCTATTTTTGTGCCAGCGGTTGTTGCCTTCTCAAAATTGCCTTGACAATGCCTGTGGCGCCCACTCCCTGCCTCCTGAGAGCAGCTGCCAAGCTGAGGTTCCCACTCATCCTCCATTAGCCACATGAACAAAAGACCCAGAAAGGTTTTGTATTCTCAGCCCAGTCTGGAAGGACGGGATTCAGCCTGTGACTCTGACTCGGCCTTTCCCCAGGGCGGGATTATTTCCTGCTCAGAGGAGATGGTCTACAGGGAGGATGCTTCTGTCTCTCCCTCGCTGTCCCCACCACCCCCTGTCACTGCCTGTCAGGCCTTTATCCTCATTGAGATGCAAGGCTGGCTGCTGCGGCCATCCGCTGAGCCGTCTGCTCCTGAAGGCACCTTCCCCTCCTTCCCCCCCTTCTCCCGGGGCTGCCTGTGGAGCTATTCTTCAGCCTCTGCATTTCACAACAGCTCAAAGGCAGATGCATCAATCCTTTCAGGGGATGGGGACGTGAGGAGAATGGCAAGGGGGCTGCAGGCAGGTGTTGGTAGGTTCCCAGCCATCTCGCAAGCCTTGTCCCTCTCCCTGTCCCCCACTGGCTTGTGCCTGAGGCTTGGACTGAGGCATGGGGCAGGGATGGGGAAGGGAAGAGGATGGGGAGGAAGAGCGCTGGGATATCCTGACCCCATAGGCATGCCCAGCCAGGACGCAGGCACGCTCCCAGCTGTCTGCACGCTGCAGCCTTTCCCCCATGTGGAGAGCAGGGAACCAAGCCTATCTGCTGAAGGTTTACACCAGGGACCGATTTGGCCCTGGTGCAGACAGCTGAGGGAGGGGGAACAACCCCATGGCCGCTAGCAAATGTGAAGGGTGGGGACAAAAAGGAGGGGTGGGGATGGGGAGTTGTTCCTCCCAAAGTCGCCGCCTGCACTGGGCACCCTGGACAAACAGCACTCCTGTCTCGCACACTGAAATGGGTTGGAGATGATTCAGGACCGGGTCTCCAGGACCTTCCTCGACTCCCTTGCGCAGCCACTTTGGTCCTGCTGCTCTCCCAGCCCTGGCAGCAGCCGGCGTGGGGCAGTAGGGAGGTCTGGGTCCAGCCAGCTCTCCGTCTGTGGGAGGGTGGCTGGTTCCCGGTGTGTGTTTTACCCGTAGGTGCCACAATCCTTTGACTGTGTGTTTGAAAGCCTTGAGTCTATACATTTAAGAATCAGCAAATTAGAAAAATTGTCCTGAAATGTTGGAGGGAGGAAAAAGGCAGGAAGGCAGAGAGGGATGGGGAAGGACTTAGAGGGAGGGAGGGAAAGGGTTGGTAAAAGAGAGTTCACCCAGGGGCACTGCCCTGGCTTTGCGCCCATCACCTGCGGGCTGGGAAGGAGGGAGGAAGGCAAGGACTAAAAGGGAGGACTGATTTCACACATTCAGTGCATATCATACAACCAGGGCAAGGCTTTCCTCCCAGGGCTCCCACCTGGGATGGCATTGCTGCCATAGCCAGTCTAGAGCCCTGCCCAGCAGCCCGAACCATACTCACAGCAGGGTTACATTTCACTGCTTCATTGCTCGGGGGAAAGATACCTTCTCCTTTCTTTTTTTTTTTTTTTTTTTTTTAATTATATATATCTTTTTAAGTACTTTTTTCTCCCTTTTTTGTTTCTTTTTTTTTTTTAAAGTCTTACAATTTTCTGTAACAGCAGCTTCTTTCTGTATTGGTGTAGAAGTTATATATAGAGAGATATCTATAAATATATATAAGCCAAACTGCCTTACAGGTTGTTGTTTTGTGGGACTGTTGTTGGTTTGCTTTTTGTTTTGTTTTTTTCAGTGTTGTATGTGTAGCAGGCACTTGAGTTTATATGAAGATGTTTGCTTGGGAGCTGAGGGGCAAAGGACTTGGGAGGGGGAGAGGGAAGGAAGGACAGAAGGAAGGAGCAGGGACTTTCAACAAGTGGCCACTGCTAGCCAAGGATGTCCAGGTAGATTGGTGTGGCCTTGCCCAGAGCATGAAGGATCTTGTAGATCTCCTTGATGTTGAGCCGTTGCTGAGGTTCTCTCTGCCAGCAGCCCAACATGATGTCATAAACCTCCTTGGGGCAGACTCGAGGCCTTTCCAAAACTCGGCCTTGGGTAATGCACTCAATGACCTGAAAGAAAGAAAGAAAAGAGATGTTGAACACCAGTCGGGCCGTTTCTGGAGGATGTCTTGTCCCAGCTACTTCTTGGCTGATGTGGTACCGTTTAGTGAACGGGAGCGCTGAGAAGCCAAGAGGTCTGCAGATCCTTAGCACTCAGCTCTTTGTGTGTTGTTAATGACAATTTTACAGTGAAAAGTTTGTCTCCAGCTGCAGTCTTGCAGTTCCCAAAAACCTTCCGCATTTGACACCTACCTACCTCAACACACTCTCCACACAGGAGGTCACAAGCAAATGAAATGAAGTTTTAATTTATTATGTCAGTTTTTCCTGCTAATTGAAGAAGGAAAAAAAGCCTTAAAATCCCCAAACTAAAGAAATATTTTGCACAGCTGAAATGATATTTTTCTTCCCTGAAAATCAAGAGTCCTTTCCATTGCAAAGCCCAGGAGACTTCTACAAGGGAGAAATCAGAGCATCTTTTCCTACCTCCATCTCCAAGGGCAGCTTTCCCTCATTTTGACACAGAAAAGCAGCTGAAAGAACGAAATTTCATCTCAAATCACATCTGTGATGGAGAAAAAAAATTTGCAGTGCTAACACTGTTCTGGGTCAGACTGGTGCTGCTAATGAGAGAAATGTGAGCTCTTGGATAGCATTAAAGTCTCTTCAGAGGGATGCCACAGGAAAGGACTCCCCTAAGTGTCTGTTTGTGTTTTGTTCACTAGAGGAATAGATGCAAAGGGAAGGGAGGTATGATTTGTCAGAGAGCTGCTATTACCGTCTGGCCTCCTTGGTTGGAGTTGATGAGTCCCAGCATTGCAGTGTGCGAGTGACCTGCTACGCTCTGCAGATAAACACAGATCCCAAGCAGTGTGTTGAGGGAAGCCACCCAGCAAGGGGTGTTTGGAATTTATCATTTATGAATAGTAATGGACCTGCCACACAGCTCAACGGATACTTATTGCTTTGCTGTTTGCATATAAATACAGAGGGGAGAGATTAGGACCTGCTGAAAGCAGGGTGAGGAAGACGCAGCATGCAGAGAAGCCTGCGTCGCCATAAAGCTGCTGGCAGCGGTGACTTGTGGGAGGAGGTGAGTTATGGTTTCTGACAGGACATTCTGGAACCCTGCGGTGGGCCCTTTCTCTCCAGGGCAAAGGAAGGACATAGACAAAAGTTAATGGACTGGCTGAGGATTTCAGACGAGGTGGTGCCCTGCCTCATTCTTCTGCTCAGGCAGGGTCTCTTCCAGCCTTGAAAAAACCTGCTAAAAATGCTCTGGGGGTATGAGGCCAGGCAGATGACACAGGAGGGAGCGGGCATCCCAGCCTTGCTAATGCCCGCACCCAGCAGCGGCGATGCTCGACCAGCCTGGTGATTGTTCATGGTCCAGTCCTGACAGCCTGGAGCTTGGCACAGACTCAGTTAACCTGCCTCTCCATGGGGCTCTGCAGCTGCGGCCAGGCTGCCGCTAAGACTTGCTCTGACGCCTCACCATCCAGGAGCTGCTGGAGGTGTCAGTCTTCTGCAAGCACCCAGGTTCTGCCCACCTCTCCACAAACTGTGAAAAATGAGCTAGATGAGAGCTAATGTGGCTCTCTCCCACCAGGATAGCGTGGTCTGGGGTGGGAGTCCTCAGCTCTCAGAAAGAAGTGGATACAGCAGTAGGAAAGGAAAGGAAAAGATTTTTCCACGGATGGTGGCAAAGCCTATATAGCTGTATCTGTGCGGATTTTAACCAGCCCTCCTCCCTCAAGGTTAGGGGTGACTATTCTCAGTCCTACTGCCCTGCAAAGGAAACTGAGGCAGAAAGCATGGGGATAGCTGAGCTGTCATATTCCAGCGTGCCTATCACCCATGTACAAGCTACATGTGCTCATTTGTGTGTGTTTGTATTTACCCTCCCAGGGAAATGCAAGAGCAGCTCATTAAATAGCGTGACAAATAACTTCTGTTGCTGTCGATTCCATTGTTTGTGTCTCTAAATGTTTGTGTGTGCTACTTTGGGATATACAGTCAGGCACCATTGAGCACACGAATGGGCAAGTATTAGAGCTGTAAAGCAACACCTTGGATTTGCCATCTCTGCAACTCACTTAATTAAGGGATCTGTATCCAGAAAGCAGAAAATGCACATTTCTCATTACAAAAGGTTAAATTTCTGAAATCCATTAGATACACAGTAGGATAAAAATGTGCAAGGTTCCCACACACTGCTATGTCAATGCATCTTGTTCCTCTTCTATAATCCCCCCCGCTACTCTGAGCAAAAATCTTCCAATGCATTTCTGCTGATGTGCCTCAAACCTCAGCTCTGACACTCTGCTAATCCCAGCAAGCCTTCCCTCAACGTTTTTACAGTACAGCCCTATACCGATGCAATAGCAACTTTTGCTATTCAAAGAAATAACAAGGATGAACCAGCTCCTTGGGTCTCACCCTCAATGAACTGGGGCAAACCACATAATAGATATCCCTATAGGAAAAAGCCTCACAGAAATTTGCCACATGCTATACAACAGGCTTCAAACACTTTCTCGTAAACTGAAGACTGCAGTAAGAGCCTCAGCTATAAAGGAAAAAGAGAGCAGAAGAAATGCAGAGCATGACAATAACTTAGACGCCAGCAGTAATTTGGGTATCCTCAGCTCTGGCAGCACCCCAAGAGTTTATCAGATGTGGCTGTTAGGGGAACTTAGAAGGGAGAGAGTGAGGATGAGCCAGCGCATGGCTTTGGCAGAGCCCTTTGATTCCTGCATGCCTCAGTTTCCCCAGCTCTTAAATGGAGATAATAACACTTCTCCCATGGTGAAGCCGTGGGAGTGCCAAGGAGGGGACCATCTATGTACGAACTGCTTTGCAAGCAATCTGGAGAGGAGAGATGGTAAAAAGTACAGTTTCCAGCTGAGGTGTCTCAGCACTGTTGTACCTCTGTGTTTGAGAGCTGAAACCATGGCTGCTTCCCATACGTGAAGATCTCCCAGAGGATCACCCCGAAGCTCCAGACGTCACTCTCTGTTGTGAACTTCCTGTACATGATGCTCTCTGGAGGCATCCAGCGGATAGGCAGCATGGTGTGTCCTCCAACCTGGGTGAGGGCAAAGGCATAAGGAAATCTGAGTGGTGAGAGCCCTGAGGAAGGGGGTCAGCCCTGACATGATGTGGACAAACTCAGAGCCCCCCTGTGAGCTACATCAATGAGGAGCTGTTCAAAAAAGTTGGGCTGGCTACTGCCTCCCTGACCGCCCATGGGCTTACCCGCCAATCCCACCTGGTTAACATGATGGATAGGGAGTGAAATGTATGAAGATAAATGATGTCCTCTCCTCCCAAAATGGGCTTGTAAAGAAATCAAATGACAAAATGCCAAGAGCATACTCCAACCCTACAGTCTAATGAACCATGAGGCAAGGCAAGAGACAGTGTTCAGGAAAGTATTGTGTTGAGTTTTGCAGGGCCTCAGTGCTCTGAGGCACCCATCAGAAATACAGCGTGAGGTTTGTCCCTCTTCAGTAAGGTTTTTTAAAAGCCATGCACAGGCATCTGCACATCACCTAATTGCATGAAAGATTTTGTGCTCATAAAACTGTGCTACAGGCCTTTTCAAAGAGTGCTTTGAATATGTAAATGACTGCAGGACCGCACTGCAAAAAGGCGGTCTGCTTGTAAAGAACAGACTCTTACAGGCAGGGATATGCCCAGCATTTAAGGGAGGCAGGAAAGCCAGCCCCTTTGGAGGGTTTGGAAATGGAAGAGCCCATGGGCGAATTCCCATTGGGGTATGCCAAGCCAGGGAAAGGCACTTTCTCAGTCAGGGTCTACCCTTCTCTAGGGCACATGAATCCAGCAGGTATACAGCAGGTTTGCAGGATACATGCAAACAGTTTGAAAACAGATGGATTTACCTTTGGATTCACTAGAGAGTTCTGAACAAGTGTCTCTGAGCAGGACAAGCTTGTCTCTGTTCTGTCCTTCTACATAAGAAGCACCATCTGTGGGGAAATAGCTAATTGATAAGACCAGCCGGTGCTGGAAGCAGTATGGCTGCAAGTCTCCAGCACTCGTTTCTGCTGAGGGTAAAGTGTCTGAGGTTTTAGTGGTGATGAGAAAGAGTGCTTTTTTGGTACTGCTTGGAAGACTGCTTGTCTCATTATGGACACCAAAAAAGCAAGTGTTAATAACTTTGTAGCACTGCAACTGAATCAAACAGGCAGAAATCTCTCTGGTCCTATGACAGATCAGGGGAGAAGGTATCTGGTATCTAGGTTTCCAGCATATGTATGGCTATTCAAAATAATGAGATCATTGCGCTTGCTTGGATGAAAATGTTTCTTGAACAAACAAAAGCTCTCCTCCAAGCTGCCAGTTTTCCCAAGCTGCCACAGGTTTCTTTGCCTGATTAAAGCAGAACTAGCATGGGGAAGGGTCAGTACAGAGACACACTACAGTTCTTGGAAGCAGGAGGGACAGTGCTGGGAATGTGTGTGTGTCGGAATAGGGTGTGAAATGGGTATGATGCTTAGCAGGCTTTCTGCATGGAGGGTGCGAGTCAGACTTCTCTGGGGTTTGGCAGAATTTGGACCCGGGCTTGCAGTGTTGTACTCAGAGGTCTGCACACCAGCCCTTTTTCTAACTCTGAAATAGCCTCTTGCTACAAAAAAGAGAAGGGATTTTAAAGGTCCCAGGAACACATTCCTTTCCTAAGTGCAGAGGTGCTCAGAACTGCGATGCATGAAGATAAAAAGCTCATTGCAGCTCTACACCTCCTATTTAGAAATGGCTTGGCTGGCGTGTTCTCAGCTTGCTGCTCTGAACTCCCAAGAACGTTCTCCCGTAATGGAAATTGAAATATGCTTTTCTTTGTTTGTTCCTTTGAACCCTGGCTGCAATTTCAGCTTTTTCCTGCATTCCCAGCTTTTACAAGTTGCTTTCCCTTCTTGCGAAGGGCTCTGAGGAAATGTTATCGACAGAACAGCACATACATCAAACTTGATTGTTGCAAAAACTGTTTTGTGCTAATACTTATTTTGTTCTCCTTTAAGTAGCACTAACTCTTCAATTTTCCAGTGATCTCAAAATGATTACTCATTGCAAAGCTCTCTACATTTGCAATATCCTGAATCTTGCAGGATCATTTGAGATTACAGGTGCTACAATGTATTGAGCACACTTAACTCCCTTTTGAACAGGTCTTATGGCAGTTCAGAATCTATGAACCAGGTCCTCAGCTTACACAAACAGTATTACAGCAGTTTTGCTTGAATGGGAGGGCCCTGATTTATACCGCTTGGGAATCTGGACCTGAAAGCAGAACAGAGAAGCCAGTAGTCCCATCTCAGTTTTAGTAAACTAAAATAAGCTCAAGGTCTTTGGTCTCCTCTAGACGCATCTGGTGAAGAACTGCCAGTCAAGTGACATACACAGTCAACGGTTGTCCCAAGAATGTGACGACACAGACTTGGCTTAGCTCACATGGTAGAGTCCAGGGACTGCCAAAGCATTCCTCTCAGCCCTGTATGTCATGTGAGACATATCTTTTACTAAATATTAATCCACTAATAATTAATAATCAAACTAATTTGGGGGGAAAAAACCCAAGCAATGCCCAGAAAAGTGTGGATCCCAAAACATGGCTCAGCTATGCTCATAGACAAGGAGGTATTCTTTGCAGAGGTATTCTTTGCATCTCAAACAAGGTGCCATATTTTTGAGAGGAAATGTTAAGTCTTGCACTTACTAGCTAGCTATAAGCAGAACAGGCATCAATTAAACTGTACCATAAAACCACTCCAATGTCTAGCTTAGCACATACGGCTGACTATTACATTTTAAAGCATCACCTTTGAGTATCCTGTACTGCTCCCTTTGCAAACTGATTAGGATTAAAATTCCCATTTAACAGATGAGAAAACAGATGCAGGAAGGCAGGGAGAGGCCCTGCTCTGAAGCTGTATAGTAAGTGAACACTAAGTTGAGTCTTCCTGGTCTGCAGTCAGCCGTAGCCTGTTATTTGCTGATGTAGCAAAATTATTTAGAGCTGAGCACAGAGGGATTGTGCTGCTGATGCCATAGGAAGCAGAGTGTGTCCAGGGTGACAGAAATCCTTTGCATAACATGTAGTGGCTGTGATCTGTGTTACACCAGCGTAGACTTGCACATGATTCCAACAGCTACATACTTCTTTTACAGGACCAGCCATTGCCAAAAGCTTAAAAGCAATACGATGTTATTAAATCAGGCTAAAAAAAAAAAAAGGATGCTGGTTTTTTCTTTTCCAAAGCCACTTTACATGGCATGTCCTTGGCTCTGGAAAGAATTGTTATCATGTCTTTAGAGTGAAGCTGAAAGTTTGCTTCAGTCAAGCCCCTGTTTGCTCAGAGCTGGGCCTGGCAGGTTTCAGAAATAAGTGACCACGCAGGACTGATGTTTGTCAGGAGAATGCTACTTCTGAGTCTTTTCTAAAACAGTCATGTCATCTTCCCACCCCGCCTTCCTCCTTGAGAGCCAAGGATGGGGAAGCCCAGCCATCATACAGGTTTATTTTCTAAAGGCCCCTAAGGGTGATAGGTCCTCAAACAGCGGCATTGCAACAACTCCCCTGGAGACACTCCACAATTTAGAAGAGGGATTTGCTTTCAAGCAAATAAGGCAAGTAAATCCTCTTCTGTTCCTCCCTTTAAATCCTGTGATGCTGCCAAGCTCGCCCTTTCTCCTTGTTATTTTAATGATTCATAGATCTGCAGACTGGCCTCTTTAGCCCATTGCCACGGCTGTCTAGCTTTGCTCAACATTTTTAGCTCTCTAACTTTCTCTCCCTAGGTCAACTCCCCATGCCCACTGTGCTGGTTTTGGCTGGGATGGATAGAATTAATTTTCTTCATAGTAGCTAGTATGAGACTATATTTTGGATCTGTATTGAAAAGTGTTGATAGTTCAGGGATGTTTTAGTTATTGCTGAGCAGTGCTTATACAGAGTCAAGGCCTTTTTTGCTCCTCATACTGCCCTGCCAGAGAGTAGGCTGGGGGTGCACAAAAAGCTGGGAGGAGGCACAGCTGGGACAGCTGACCCCAACTGACCAAAGGGCTGTTCCATACCTTGTGGCGTCATGCTCAGCATATAAACTAGGGGGAAAGCTGGCCAGGGGGCTGCTGCTTGGAGACAGGCTGGGTATCGGTCAGTGCGTGGTAAGCAATTGTTTTCATTTGCATCACTTGTCTTTCTTGGGTCTTATTTCACTCTGGTTTTGTTATTTTCCTTTTCATTACAATTAATAATAATAATATTTATTATTATTATTATATTTTATTTCAATTATTAAACTGTTCTTATCACAACCCATGAGTTTTCTCACTTTTACTCTCAATTGTCTCCCCCATCCCACCAGGGGAGTGAGCAAGCGGCTGTGTAGTGCTTAGTTGCCGGCTGGGGTTAAACCATGACTCCCACATTGACATGTTATTCCCACTGCTTTGTTCTTTCAGTTTGCAGTACTACCCTGGTAATAAGTAGAGCAATCAGTGCATATCCTCTGAGCGGCCAAAGTTACCTTCTTCTGTCTTCATTTCAAGATCACGGTATCACCTACTCTGTCCCTTTCTAACGGATACTCCCAAGTGCATGACCTGGTCTACAGCCACATGTTTCTGATACTCCAGGGCACCTGGCCTCTGCTCTAAAGTCTCATTACACATCCAAGCCCATAGACTTGCAAGATAGATAACCAGCCACTCCCTTTGAGCAGCTTATAGCTGTATTAGGTATGAACCTTGGGGAGCTGGGGGAGGTTCGTGAAAGACCAGCATTAATGGCCATTAGGGAGAGAGATAATTACTTAATGCTAGTACAGCACTTTGATGATGTAAAGCTATATAAGTGCTATGTACAAGTAGTATTACAAGGCTTGAGGTTTGTCTGCTACCAAGGAAAGCTGGTGTCTGGGGAAAAAGTTCTCCTTGTCCCAGCTTTCTGAATGACATGCAGCTGATTAGGAAGAGAAAAGATGACATGTAATCCCCAATGAATTCGACAGTACAGCAGCAGGTAGTGGAGCAGCAGTGTATAGTGAGGACTGTGCAATACATCCACAGTTTGGGCCACTAACAGAGATACCATGGAAATCAAAACCAGAGTAGGGCTGAAAAACCCTCAAGAGAACTTTGGACTGGTGGGAATCCAGATCCTAACATGTTAAAGGCAGCTCTTGTTGGGCAGCCCTGTTTTCCCCCTCCCGGCTCACATACTAGCTCCAGGTTTGTAGCCCAAAGTAGCATTCAGAGGGGAGCTACTGAGCCATCCCCTCCATGCTCACAGCTGAAGGTTGCTTCATGGATCTCAGCTAAGAATGGAATTTGGTCTCTGGCGTACTCTAAGGCTGTGTTTTAGTTTCCTTTTTGTGCCGTTTCCTTCCCAACTTTGAAATTTAAAAGAAAAAAAAAAATATCAGTGCTTTTGTTTTCCTTGGTCATTTGACATTTTCTTTCCAAGGTCATTTGACAGCTTTCTTCCTGTTCCTGGCATACTTCAGGGAGGCTCTGCTCCTGCTCCTGCCTTGCAAAAGTCACAAGAACCACCGTAGGTGTCTTCATATGGTGCAGCATTATTTGAACTTCCCTTTTATGTGCAGGAAGCTGAGATAGCTGAGTTTGTACAGAATCACGTAGCAGTAGTGGAGACCTTGGCACCATTTCTCTCCAGGAAAATCCACTCAACACTCCCTCCACACAACCTAGTGATAAGACACACATTCTCTGATTGCTGTCTCTGTTCCTGCTGCTGTAGGTAGGGATGACCTGGGATCTTCTAATTGCAGACCTGGCTGTCATCCCAGGGTGGGCTGCACCAGAACATAGGTTCTTTAGACCTCAGCTCTAGGAGCTGATTGATCACTGGAAGATACTTAGCTCTGAACCTTCCCCCAGCAGCCAGATGTATGTCCCCATCAGGCCACATTAATTCCTGCTGCGGGCAGGATGTGTTATTCAGCAGTTCTGGACAGCCTTGTATGAATAAGAGCCACAGGTGGTTGGGTCACCCGAGAGGACACAAGGACAAGAAAAAAGCAATGCAAGCAAGAAGCAGGAAAAGCTTCTCTGTTTGGCTAAGTTGAGCTCTTGGAGAAAAACAAACAACAAACAAAACTGCTGTAGATCACACCTTTGTGAGTTGAAGTTTGTCAGATCAGGTTGGGGCATGCGAAGGCGGCTTCTCGGGGTGAGACAAAGGGCAGTACGTGCTCATGGCTGGGTCTCCAGGAGGAGACACTCCTTCCCTGCCTTCAGCGCTGGGTCCAGCAGCACTGAGAGACATTTCTCTATCAGATGTGCCAGTATTTTGCCTGTGTGAGTCCTGGCAGATTCCTGGGCACGTTTTGCAAAGCAGAGGGATTAACTCTGACATGCCAGACAGAGATGAGCTTTGCTGAACATTGGCTGTCCCGCACTTCATAGTTTTAACTGTCACCTTACTAGGCTCTTAAGTACCCAAGTAGTTTACATCAGAGGTAGCTGAATTTAGGTGCAAGTTGTGACTGGATGTGATTCCCAAGTGCTTTATCTGTAATTTCCTTTCAGCTTATCCAGAAAGAAGGGTGCTAGCTATATCTGAGATTGCACCATTGCCAGAATTACTCTGGCCTCAAAAAATCCCCAAGGTGTTTCCCTGACTGAAAGACATTGTGTGTTATGGCCATACCAACCCCGAGGCTGAGTCTTTTCTAAGCGACTCAAAAGCCATCACTGCAAACTCTCAGCATAGCCCTGTCCTTGCCTTCAGGCCTTGTGCCTTTGCTGTCCCTGCTGTCATAGCCAGTGCTGAGCGTGAGCTTAAAACCAGTCAACAAAAACCAAAAATCTTCCGCCAAACATTTTGACTCACTTGACTTCTTGTGTCCTCGCCATGCAGCACCCCGCGTGTGTCTATTCCACTTTCTGGGAATGGCAGATCTGATCCTCTCCTAATCTGCGCTTTCTGCACCTAACCATCTCCTCTGTTGCAGGCTCTGACAGTGCCGCAGCATGGGGCTTGCTGCTCCCCTGCATGCCAATGACTGAAGACATCTCACAGCAATTTGCAAGGGATCACACAGGGGTTTTGGAGATTTACAGAATGCACAAAGCAACCTGTAGCTGTTTCTCCTACTTGCATGCAGCTGTGCTGGGTGTCCCAGCATTGCCCAAAGCAGGGGAGATGCTGCCAGAAGGGACAGGGCTGGACTTACCCAGAGAGAGCGTGGGGAAAGGAACCAAATGTCCCTGTTGTGAGATGATGTAAGGAGCCAGATGGACTTGCTCAGGAGCAGGAAAGACTGACCAGGCAGGGTTAATTCAAAACTGAGAAGGGGGTGAGACCTTCCTGCTGTCAGTAGGACTGTTTGGCAAGGGACTGTTTGTTCCCCCCAGATGCACATACTGTGTTTAAACATGAGTCTAAAAATAAAGTCTGCCATCGACATTGTTTTCCCTTACTTCATTTAACAATCTGGTTGCTTTATGACCTGTAATTCTGAATCACATTGAATCAAGCGGTGTAATTTGCAAGCAGGGACAGCAGCCTTTCTCCCCCTTCCCCTCATCTCTGCTCCACTGAGTGTGTTTTAATCCCACGGTTTTCAGCATTCCTAATGAGCCATTAACAAGCTGCCAATTACTTATGCAAATGAGAGGGGGCAGACATGGAAGGGTGGCTGTAGCTAGAGGTAAATTCTGCTACCTCAAAACGGCCTGAGATAAATCACTGCTGCTCTAAGAGCTGCCTGTACCCAAGAGTCCTCTCAGTTATATTATCTGCTATCTAAAAATGCCAGAGGTAATGCAGAGGATGGCTAAGAAAAGGGAAACAGAGGAGTAATCGCACATATATTTTTAATTATGTTTGCCAATAATCTATTTGGTGTGCTCCTTACCACTGTTCATCCCTCCCCTTTTCTTCCCAGAACTCAAAGCAGCAGCACCCACTGCTAGAAAAGGGCTGCACAACCAGCCTGCAGAGGAACAAAGGCCAGTTTCTCATTTTCATATAAGTAAAGGCTCCAAAAGCTGTGATCTCCAACACCGGGACATAAACTGTGAGAAACCCCAGCCATGCCTCATTCAGCTGTGGAGACGTGGGAGCAGAGCAGCTGTAGTTTGCAAAGCACCTAGTAAAGAAGTCAGCGAGGCCACCACCAGGTCCTAGCAAGTCCTAAACCCTTGTCCTAAGAGTTCCTGCTAGAGCTTTCCCAGGTGAAGGAGAGGTGACCAGCCTCTTGATCCCCCTGGGCCACCTACTGAAAGGTTCTTGTGGCCCAGAGCAACAAGACCCCACACTAGGATCTCAGAGAGCGGAGGAAGGTGGTAACACTGGGGAAGGATTCACTGGTGGGAGACCCAGTGGCTTCCCAGGAGTCCCACTGCTTGGCTATGGGTTGGCACTGGGTGGCTGTGCAGAGCGGTGCGTGCAGATGGTGGCCTCTGCGGTCTTCTGCACCACAGCCACAACATGGGCACCACATCTGGGCTCTTCAAAAGCTACCAACTAAGCCACCTTTCTCCTGGTCACTGCCCAGATAACAGCAGAGGCTGGGAAGGCCACTAAACCTATTCAGACTACAGCCATCAGATAGCCAGGCACCATATGGATTTACCAATTTGTCTCCATCGGGCTGGAGACGCTTGCACCACACCACGATTTTTTAGGACAGGCCTGCTCAGAGACATGCAATACCCATGAAACAGTACAGCTGTCAGCTGGTTCCAACTTCAAAGGGGATCTGTAGTCTGCAAAGACTGCATGTGCCAACAGAAATTGTCCATGACTGATCTGCATTATCATTTTGCAGTGAGCTGGTAATACTACATGAAGTGTTTAATAGCTCAAAAGCTAATCAGATAGAGGCTAAGTTAAACCATCACAATGCAAGAAACGCGTCCATCAGGATTCCGCTCTTTTGGCGACGCAGAGAATGAAAATCAGCTCAGTTTCTGGCTTCAGAAAGTAGGAAGAAGATTTGCCCAATAAATCTTAACCTGGCGATATAAAAGCAAAGTCTCAAAATGGCCTGAGAAATGCAGCTTAGGAAATAGGACCAGTACAGCACTTGCATGTGCGATCACTCTATGCTAAAATGCTTTCAGATTGGTATCCCATAATCTCTCCTTCCATCGTGCCTCTCTCTCTGTCCTGACAGTGACTCCCCTCTGGGTAACCAATAATGCTCCGTCTTTGTCTGCAGCCAGAGCCATTCCTGACTGACGACTATACATGATTTAGATAAGGCTCCATTACTTAACTTCTGGATGCTGGATAATCAGTTCAACTGCCTTCGCATTAATCATAATAATATTCAAAATTCATTAGGCTAGATTGTTTGGAAATCTATTTCTTGTTAATGTCAGATTCACTGAGCATAGGCCTGGCAGCATATAGACAGAAATTTAATACAATGCAGGGTACGGGAACTCCCTATAGAAGCAGACCCTTTCTTTACGTGCAGCTGGACCATGATCTGGCAGCTCCTGCCTGGTTTGTCATTTGTGAATCTTGTTAAGTAGCAGTGAAATGCTGCGAGCAGGCTGCCTGTTCGTTGATCAAGGGGCATCTATAGAAATATATAGCTGAGTATGGAGTTTTTAAGGGGGGGGGTGGGTGTTAGATGCTCAGATCTGCACCCGCAAATCTTAATAGTGTCTTTTGCATCTAAAAATTGGGTAGATAACCCAGAGACTTTTATGCGCCATCATGGTATGGAGGTACAAAAATCGAAAGTCTTTTTAAAATAGAAATCTGAAAACTTCCAGTACTTTAGACTAGAGGCTGGGGCCTTAGTGCTTTACCAAGATGAAAAACTTTCAGCAATAAAATAGCTGCATTGTTCCTTCTAGCCAGTTTCCTGTAGGCCAACTGAGGACGGTTCGCAATGGTGCGCTTCCTAATGGTTTATTTGGCCTGTTTAAGCATTTTGGGTGATGGTGCTTTCCTTCAGGTACGAGTTCTCACCCTCTAGTTGAACAGTGGTTTCTCAGCAGTGAAACATCACAGAAATATAGAACAACTTCAGAAGATGCATATGCTTTCTCTCCTAATGAAGGCAGTGCAGGCACAGATGGCATCTCAGACAAACACATTGCAAGCCGTGTTAAAATAAAGAGCTCATCATCAGAGGCTGTAGTGTCACACCTACTAATGATGTGATTAAACTCATCAGTGCTGGTGGGAAAGCTGTGCCAGCTCTGGCACTGCTGAATGGAGAGCTGCATTTCACGGCGGAGGCAAACATCAACCTGCCCCACCGCCATGAGTTAGGCCACTGTAGAGACACATTGAATATATGATGGTAATGGCTAAACTTCCTGAGACCTAAAATAGGGGAGGTTGCCCTCAACATGCCCTTCCCATGCCTGCCTGAAGCATCCCTGTCAAAAGGTGTTGTGGCATGCAGAGGAGAGGCTGCAGATGGTGACAACAGGCAAAGAGGAACAGGCACAGGAGAAGACAGCGACTGCACTCATCTGAGCACAGCTGCCATGGGGGAGCAGCAGCAGCACTGGGAAGTGGCAGAACTAAACCCAGCAATAGCCAAAATGGTGGCACGTGCAGAAGGTGGGGCTGGTGTTTGGCTGCAGGATTCTGCTGGAAATCAACCTAAATTTGAAAACTTGAAGGAATCAAGCATTGCATCCTCTTTGACTCTATTTTTCCACCTGAGACCTTCTGCGCATTGACGTTTCCTCCATTCTTTATCAAGTTTTCTGGATGCCTTTGAGTAGGACAGAGTTGCTGGAATCCCATGCATTTTAACCACTGTGTTAAAATTCTTCCTCCCTACTTTATTTAGCCAGAAGCGTAAATAAATAAGGAAATCCACAAACACAGGAACCTGGTTCCCAGATGCCATTAGAGCCCTCGAGCACTAAGTGGCCGTTGCAGATATTACTAGTTGTCTTCTGCTCCCCTTCCTGCAGCCAGCCAGACACTCCACCCCCGTGAGCCCGCTGGGACCATTTCACAAAGCCAGCACCCGTTAAGACACATCTGACTGTTTTTGCCATAATATAGGACTGCTTCTAGATGGCCAGCTCTCCGAACCGGATGAGTTTTCCTAGAGGAGTCTTTAGCCACCAGCTCTCCATTAGGGTTAGCCACAAGAGGAAGGACGGAAGGAGAAAGTGAGTCTAAAGAAACCGCTAATGTTCTGCAGTGTCTGATAGGATGAATGACCCCTGCAGACATATGCTGAGCAGACAGGACAGTCCTCAATTATGTCATTGCTGGAGCATTTACTTCAAGGAGAAACGTGACTACAAATGCTGGGCATAAAGCCTTGGCTGGTTTCACTGCCTCTGGATAAGCCGCTCTAGTCCAAGAGCGTTAGGTATGTGTACACAGCATGCACAGGCAATGACACGCATGTCTGCGTATGAAACAGCTTTACAGCCCAAAGAGTAGAGCTGAAAAAAAACCCCTATTACATTTCATTCTGCCCTCTTTCCTTTGTGAGAGAGGGCCCTAAAGGATTTGCTAAGGTATTGATGGGTGCCAATCCATATATCCCAGTGGGCAACCCACAGCCTCCCTCAGGAAATCGCAAGCAAATCTTGCCTACAAGATGGAAATTTCCTGCTTGCCACACTGATTTTCCCCAGCCTCATCCTCACCGCATTATCCCCGTGCTAACTTCTATGTACTTCTCTCAACGTTTTCTAACCTTCAAGCTCACAACTTTGTAAATATTTGCAATCAGCTAGCACATCTCCTCACTCTGGTCATTCTTTAGACAAATTATTTACATACAGCTCTTTCTATCCCCAGCAATCAATTGCTTCACACTGTCTTTGTTTCTGCTGCACCTCTCCAGAAGCTGTCGACCTTATGAATACTCTTTGTGGGGCTGAGTCAGGGACATGTGGCTATGTAATAAGAGTATTTAAAATAATGATTGCTGTAGAGGCACACACTTTGCTCTTTGACTTGGGTTCTTTACATAAATGGCTTCAGAAGAGCACTTGTTTCACTGGCACACTGAAAGCCACAAGCTTGCTGGGGAGCTGCCACCCCACAAGGGACTGTGCTTGGTTCGAAGAGGACAGGGTTTATAAAGACAAAATGCAACGTGGCCTGGGGCAGGCACAATCTCACTTTACAGCGGTACTAGCTGTATATTGATCAGAACTGGCTCGGGGCTTTATTAGCCGCCCGAGAGGTGCAATGAGCTGCTACTGGAATTTTGTGCTTGATAATCAAAGGCATTTGTCATTCTTCAAAATGCTCCATGAGTAGGTGTTTGATTTGGGTGTGTGTGAAGAACAGAGGACATCAATCTGGAGCAGGAGGCGGGAAGGCAGCAGCCACAGGTAGGTGTCCTGCTGCCCGCCCCTTGTCCTGACCCACAGGGCATCCCCACTGTGGCATCCCACATGGCCCCGTGGACACCATCCCACAGGGCAGGACCCAGCAGCCATGCAGCTCTGTGGCTCAGCAGAGTCCTCCACCACTGGCAAAGCTCTCCCTGATGAAGCTTGAAGTGCAGCAGCCGTCGCTGCTGTTCAGCCCCCAGCCGCCCGGCACACGTAGCTCCCTCAAAGCCCTCCTTTCTGTTTTGGCTTTCCCGCATTTCCTAGACAAACTGCTCTGGTTTTTTTCCTCCCTCTCGCGGACAGGTACAGGTGGCCTTGCTGCCCTCTCATTGCACCTCCCCCAGCTTGAATTTTAAACTATTTAACAGCTTTAAATGCACCTAATGAGGTTTCAGTCTGCACTTTGCTGCCATCCTTCTGCTTCTCTGACACCAGGAAGAAGAGTGGTTTGGAAACCTACCGTGGACTTGCCTGCGTTGGAGGTCTAATTACATGGTTACTGGTGACCTTGTAAGTACAGGGTAATCTGCTCTGTAATACCAGTGTAAATTATCCCACTACTTCTGTCTTTTCCACTGCAGCCTTCTGCAGAGATGGAAATACAGCCAGTTAAATGGTAATTAAACTTTGAACCATTTGACACTTGCCCAAGCCGGTGAGGAGTAACCAGCAGAAGCCCACTGGCTCTGCATGGGGCAAGGGACCGGCTCAGGAGCCACCGCTCTGGGAGTGTCTGCTGTCATCTGGCCAAAGCAGGGGCTACTTTGTCACCCAGCCTCTCCGGGTGCCGGCTGCCTGGGGCTGCGGGTATGGGCTGCTTTCTCAGAGCCAGATGTGGCTGTGTCCTGCCTGCCCTGCATTAGGCATCACTTATTTGGAGGGACACATCCACAGTCATCTGCAGGAAGAAGGGGGCACCAGGGGCATGTGAATGCCCGAGGGGAACAGGCACCCACCCTGTCTGCGTTAGCAAGATGGGGCCAGAGGTTCAGAGCAGCTCATCCGTGATGGGGGTGAGCCATCTGGAGCGCTTTCTTACCCTCACCACGAGGGAGGTGCATGGGAACGGCACCAACGCTTTCCTCTGAAACCATCCAAACCAGCCAGGCACAGCCCCAGGCATTCACCCTGCAAAACTCCAGGAAAACCAGCCAAGAGATCTGCTTTTCCCTCCCCGCTGTGAGATGCACTTCGTTCCTTCCCATGCTAACAGCCTGTCGCCCCGGGGCTGGGGGCTGCCTATCTGACCCCTGGTACCTTTATGGCAATGAAATATATTTGCACACATTTTAGACCTGCTGACATCATTCCCTCTGGAGAGCTTTGGGTTTTTATAGTAACCACGGTAATGATTTTCAGATTATAGACTAATAAAATATTCTAATTTGTTAGGAACATTAAGGTGGGCACTGTAAGATTCTTATGACATTTAAATAGTGCTTAAAAAAAAGGGGGAGGGGGAGGGGGTTCTGAGTGCATTTCTTTTCCAAACAGGAGCACTGAAATAGAAAGTCAAAATCCCACACGCTGGTACCAAGATCAGCTCTGACGCCTCCCCTCTGTGCCTGTTTCACTTGAATACCTGCCAAGTTAAATAAGCAAACATGGGATTTCGGCATCCTAGTTGCAAACCTGTTTCTGTCAAGTGAGCCCTCCTCCTTAGTCACTCTGGCCGATTATGCTGCGCGGCAGTGGCCTGATCTAAGCGCGTATGACTCCGTGTGCCATTGCCCTCTATGGGCTGGGTCACAACCAAAAGGTGCTGCAATGGGTAACACGGCAGTTTTGCACCCCTGCCTATAGTCACCTATTTCTTCCCCCCTCTCATTCATTGCACACTCTGATTAACTAACTGGACAAGACTGTAAAGCAAGTCATGTGTCTAGAGCATCCTATCGTTTCCATGGCATGCAACGTACATTGTGTGCCACAAGGCAGACACACAGACCAGCCCTTTCCTCTGGCTGAGTAGTAATTGATTGGTTTGGAGTGAATAAGACTGCACTGAATAAAGCAGGGGCATTTTGGAGGAGGAAAGTTGCCCTTGCAGCTCTATGGGTTGATATGGCTGATAGCGCTGTGCTTCGTTTCCTAACCTGTAAAATGGGGCAATGCAACTCACTGGCTTCTCAAAGATGCTGTGCAGGTAATGACTTGTACAGTAAAGTAATAAATGGCATGGAAAAGCCTGCCGAGAAAGGGAAAAATAGTCAATGGGTATACCTGGCAAAAGAAACAGAGGGTTACACAATAAATATTACGGAGAAGAATAACAAAGAAGTTCCTGTGTTCTGTGAGTACTTTTGCCTTGTACCTTAACTGCATCATATAAGATTAACGGCAGGTGATTATGTAAAGTCTGTACTACAAGGCAGAGGCAAGTGTGAGCTCAGGCCTCCCCATTATCATCACCTGACCTTGCATGTTCCCTTTGCAACATCAGCGTTTTTTAACGGATAGGATTTCTGGGTGGTTATTTTAAGAAAACTGTGTTAAATTTCTTGCTTCTGTGCCAGGTACCTGCTGTTAAACAAACGGGCCATGACTGAGCATAGACTGGAAATTAGAAGCGACTACGAGTTAAAGCAATGAGATTCTGGGACTGTCTTCCCTTAGGAGCACATTTAATAGTGGTGCTTGATTATGAAAAGGATAAATCTGATGTGATTGATGCAACAGAGGATAGGATTTGATGATCCAGGGAATCCCTTCCAGCCCTCTCTACTCCTAATGAATTTATTTTTTAAGGGCGAGGTGGGGGATGCAGTGTTCTACTGATAGCAAAGAACGGCGAAGCACATTGATACCTGCTGATGGTTAGTGAGTCTCCATCCCCAGATTTAACCACTTCCCATCACCAAGAAGGTGGAGCCGGTCTCTCTCTTGGTTCTGCCTATCCTGAACATACCAAGCAGAAGTGGGCGCAAGGATCCTACCTGCTTCCCTCTTTGCATTTTCCAACTCCTGAGGAAAGGAATTCACTTTCCTTGAACCGGTACCACAAACGTGTCAGCTCACAGGCTCCCTATGTATTTCTAAGGTACTTACCTGTCTCCTAACACCATAATGACTGTGTCCCTTGCAATCTTTTTTTCGTGTGAATCTCCTCAGTGAAGATGAGCAGGGATCACCTTCTAACAATGGGAAACGGTGGCACAGAAGGACTAAATGAATTTCCTATGGCAACGGTAGCATGGAAGGGACCTGCAGCCCAGTCCATGGCTGGGATCTCACTGCTGGACTCTTCTTCTCCGTACACCTAACTGAGCTCTCCCTTACAGAACAAGAATAGCAGAGCAGAAAGTATTTTTCAGCCCAAGCATTCACTGGCCTGGGATTCCCATCCTCTGTCAAGCCAAGGGGGTTGAGCCTGGGGTCTCTGAGGGCACAGTGCAAGGTTGTTTCAGAAGGGATGCACAGAGAGAGTGGTTATGTTCCTTTTCCCCCCCCGAGTAGTTTTAATTCTTTAATTCCTACTCACTAACAAGATAAAATGCTGTGATTTCTGCAGGATCAAATGGTGCAGGATAAGCTAAGGGAGTTTATTAATTAGCATGCTTTCAGGGCTAGGAAAAAAAATAATAAAAAGAAGCAACACGGTTGTAGATGATAGCTATGACTCAAGCATTACCTGCCATGACATTTTAGCCAAGGGGAGGCTGTCATGTTAGTGCTGGGCATGGCACTCTGATAGCAAATAAAAATCATAAATGAGAGGGCAAGTCTTTCTCTCTCCAAAATGTGACTATTCACAGACACGTGCTACATTTCTCCAGCACCTGATCCTGCAAATAATACCAGGTATAGCACTTGTGTGTGTGAGTGCTCCTCTGGCTTCCCAGGGATTGCTTGGAGCAGTGAGTGCTAAGCCCAGTGGTAAGCAGTTGCAGGATCAGATTCATAGTGTGCCAAGCATTTTGGATGAAAAGAGCTATAAAGAAGTCACATATTATTACGTCACATTGCAAAGGTCAAGCCCAGTATTTGTTCTGTCATAAGGACATAATTGAAAGGCAAAAAAATAGTGTCAGGGCACAGGGGAAAATAATTTTTTAAAAACTGCCTTCAGGGCTGAGGATACAAAATTACATCAGTGCTTAGAACTAAATTCCCATCCACACCCCGCAATTCAATTTTGGCTCAGCAAGGCATAAATGTAACAAAATCACCTTTCGGTGGCACATCTTCTTATCCGCTGACATATCCCTTGTAAAATCAGCGATATTTAAATTCACACTCCTGTGTGATTCTGGCAACAGGAACTGCCAGAGCCCTGCTCTGTCACGGATCCCGGAGGGCTTTGTGAGATCCACTCAGCTGCTTAACACTGCGTAGGCATTCGCTTAATCCCCATCGCTGCCGGGGCAGAAGGAGTGGTGGTGACGCTGGGAGGAGGCTGGGCAGTGGGACAGCTAGTCCTTCATCACCTGGCCAGGAGCATACACCTCACCCAGCCATGTCACAGGGAGGTTTGGGTAATTGGACCCCAGTAATCTGTCCCAGTCATGGCTACTTTGCAAATATTTATGTCCATCTCTCTGGGCTTGCTGGCACAAGGAAGCTATTGAGAAATAAAGTGTGGAAGCCATCACTTTCCTGCCTTAACTTATGAGGGGTCATAACTGCTCAGCACAGACAGTGTCTTTAGGTAGATTAGCTCAATCCACTTCCAAAATGAACTCAAGCAAAGGCTCCCCAACTTTCTGGATCAACAGAGCACTTCCTTGTGTGCCAGCAGCAAAATCACACAGGACAATCAAGTTCAATGTTTGTCCCTCTCACAGGCTTCTGCAGCTCACCTCCAGAAGCTTTGCAGCTTGCTGGCGGTAGCTTCTGGGAGGCTGTGACAGCTGGGGACCCAGTGGGCTGAGCATCCCTACACAGAGGCTCCAGCATGCAGCAAGCACAACGGGATGATGGCTCGCCTCTATGGGAGTGAGGGCAGGGCGAACAGAGGTGTTACCAGCCCCCAGCTGGCTCGCACAGCTCCCATCAGCCACCACCTTGGCAAACCCAAACTCCTTTGCACTGCCAGAGCGTCGAACCCACACCGGTCTCTCACTGCCACTCTACTGGGCAAGGGATGGGAGGAGCAGTGGGGCAGTGATGGTTGACATCCACTCAATCACAGCTGCAAGCACCCAACTGGTCAGACACTGAGGCTGTGTCTAGACTAGCAGACAAAAGGCGTCAGGGCTGGCATGCGGTGGTCCAACTGTTTGAGTGGTCTGGTTTTAGTCCACGCCAATTTGACAGCATCCAAACAACTGTTGAGAGGACAACACAAGTCAAGGACAGTTCCCGGTGAGCAGTGCAAATGCCACCCTCCTTGGAGGCACAGAACGGTTCAGCCGCATGGAGACAAACCATGCTGCGTTCGCCGCCATCAGAGCCAGAGGGCGGCCCATGCTGTCCACTAGTAGAGACACAGCCTGAACACCCACGGAAGAAGATTGCACTGAGGACTTTTGCATTCATCCCATATTATTTCACCGTACAGGTAAGCCCCACAGAGTTGCTATAGTAGAAACATGTGCAGTTTCCATCACGCACAAGAGCCCCTTCACTGCCAAATGCACTAGACCCGAGCTAGTCCCAAAGCCACTCAACCCCATGTGTCATTTCATGCTCAAGCAGCTCCAGTCCCCAGCTTCCAGCTGCCCCAGGGGTCGAGATCCACTCACTGTTGCAGCTGCCGGCGGTGCCAGTCTCTGTCGCTGCCACGCTGCGCTGAACTGGCCCTTCGGACGCGGCCCTTCCTGACAGTGAATGGGTGAAAACAAGGGAAGGAGACAAACAAAAGAGAAGGGAAGGGTGAGAGAGGGAGGGAGGGATGGGGGAGATGAAGCAAGGGGACAAGAAGGGAAAGGGTATGTCTTTAACCGAACCGTACGTCTTTCACTGGCTACAACATCCCAACACTGCACAACCCTTGCTGCGAGGGCACAGAGCAGGTGAGACCCCCTGGCCCTGGTTACTGCCACCTTGCATCCCACACCACCACCTGCACCAGTACAGAGGGAGGGCAAGGGGTGAGCACTGGTGCTGGGTGAGAGTCACAGGGTGCTCTGGCCTCCTGAAACTTCTCCTTGGACTGTGAAGCCACATCCCTTGGGGGACCCAGAGTCCCTCTCCAACAGAAGTTTTAGGAGGCTTGAGCGGTTTCTCTGTATCTGCTACTGCAGCATCCTGCTCCTTGGCCTTCACCTGCCGTCCTGGGCACAGTGCAGGGACCCATCTGCCTCTGTCAGCAGAACAAGACCCAGGCCTGATGTCTTTACTCAAGCAAGCTTGGGCTGGCCAGAGTTAAGGGCATCGTTGGCCAGACATCCCAGTGAAGAACTGGTACATCACCCTACACTTCCCCAAAAGTCTTTGTCCCATCAGTACTGCCGCAGGTTGGAGAAGGAAGGAAAAAACCTCATCCCACAGCTTCCGATCACTCACAAACCTGCCAGCACTTGCAAAACTGAACCTTAGGAGGGGACAAGGGCAGCAAAATGATGGAGCAGAAAATACAGCACTACTTTTTGCATGTATCAAAGTAGGAGAGATTTGGGGAATGGGAGGGAGTAGAAGGGGTAGGGATCTCAGTGTGCAAATTAAGCGTGAATGATGAGCATAAGGTCCACTGACTTTCTAGTAAGGTGTTCCCACCAGGAGAAAGAGAAAAAATCCCAAGATGAAAGGGCAGTTGGTGAGCATGGTGATTTGGGGGGAGACTTCTGGCTGTGCTACTTAGGAGCTCAGGCTGACAGCTGCCCAGGGAATACCAAAAATATGGCCTCAGGGTGTGTTCAGCTAGTCATCACCCTGGGCGCCTTCCCACCCCACACCAGAGGTGAAAGTTGAGCTGCTAAATGTAGCCGACAGCTCATTCTGCTCAGGGAATTGCCCCGTGAATGACTGACTCACCTCCTTTCCCAAAAAGTTGAGATAGGAAATGGGTGGGGGAAAGGCTTAGAAAATTGTTTCATGATGGTTGTTTAAATTGCCTCTGCATTACAATGTTACAGTTAGGGAAAAAGAAAAGAGAGATCTGTCACATAAAGCTGCATCCTAAAGCCAGCTGTGGCAGAGGTATGGACACTGGAAAGAAGCAGAGCAAATGAAGTCATCCAGCAGTGGAAAAAAACATCAATATAATATAGTGCAGAACAAAGCAAATCCTACCTCAAACACAGAGCTGAAAGAGAAACATCTTCCTCTGTCAGATCTATTACCATGCATTTATTCCAATAACAAATAACTAACCCAGAGAGTAACCCAAACCTGATTTATTCCTCCATCTAAGTAAATATGAAGAGGCAGCTGAATCTGACTGTAAAAACCACTGATCTCATATGTTTTCCTTGTATGTATTGGAAAAAAAAGGAGTGCAGTTTCTGCCTTGCTGCCAGGGGATGCTGGCAAAGCATTTGAGCTATAGATATTGTATCTTGTCACTAATGACTGCAGGGAACTAAAAGGGATTTGGATTTTTTAATGCTTCACATTAATTGATAATTTGGTCTCAGAATCCACAGTGGAACACAGGATTTGCTATATTGGATCAGTCTAGTGGCCCATAAAATCTGGCGCCTTGCCTCAGTGATGCTTAGAAAAATTACCATCCAGTGTCTTTGGTTATAAGGTTGCTGGCCATTTCTGTAAGGCCATACAATTGTAACAGAGGAAAGGTCTTTCTGGCCTGCACAGAAAGCCTCTTTAAAACCCTGAAACATGGTTTTAGCAGGGCTGTATTATATCTCTTTTTTTTTTTTTTTTTTTTTTTTTTTTTNAACATTTTCAACAGACATGCTGCTGTTTTTCCTCTTGGTCATCACAGCCCAAATAGCAAGAAGGTGAACTTGTGTTTTCAGAGGGCAAATGAGAACAGGACTGGGGCCAGAGTGGGGGAGATGCCATGTACTGAGCAGAACAATATCGATTAGGCAGTGTAAAGATTTCCCTCACTAATTCCTTTAGCAATCTTATCATGTGTTGACTGCATAATTGGATGGGGAAGAGAGAGGTGGAATCACTTAAGCTTCAAAGCTCAACACACACCAAGAAAAGATTCCTATTTTGTGTGTGTGTGCAATTTTGTGCATCGTTGCCCCTTGATTGTACACTGAACACGCTCTTTGACAGCCTAGCCCTAAACCAAACCGCCTGTTTATTAAAGACAGCTGCTTGCAAATAGGGGCTTTCTCCATCCAGCTGGCGTGGAGAAGCAGCTCACTGTGGCTGTGAGAGAGGCAGGACTATGAAACAGGGTGGGAGCAGGAGGGGAAAGCCTGCAGAAACTCTGACCATGCAGGAATCAGGAGGAAAAAAGAAAGGTAAGAGTTTCTCTCCATGCAAACAGCTTAATTAAGGAGGACAATGAAGATATTGGCATCTTAATTTTTCTAGGGAGGTCTTCAGTGTGCCTTGAAGCAAGGCTTTTCACACTGGGGAAAACCTTTAAGTCTATCTATCTCACTCAAAAAGTCACTACTCCACTCCAAAAATCAGGAAAAAAAAAGCAAGCCAAGTCATAATTTATCCATGCTCCCACTAAACTGGCTTACAACTTCTCTGCCTCCAGTTCTTTTGCTGAATGAAACCTCATACTGAGGTTTGGGGGTGCTCCCCACCTTACCCGACTGATGTGTGATCTCATGGCTGTCCCCATGGTGAAGGAGAGCTGAGATCATGGTTCTGCAGGTGGGAAGGCAGGAGGAGGCCACTGGCCAGCTGCGATGCAGTGCGGAAATGGGTCCAACGACGTAGAGAAGGTGAGAGAGGAGGATTTTACACATCCAAGTCTCCCTCAATTTTAAGTGGCAGTGCTCCTTCTAAAGCATGAACGGTTTGTTTCCATATGCTCAGGAGCACACACGCTGTTTCTGGTCCACCTGGGGCTAGAATAATGAAGCTCACTGGCATATGGTTCTCCACCTTCTTCTGCTCTAGCTACAGTTTAAATCAGCCATCTTGGTAAAACCAGCTCCTCTGGCCTGCCCTGTACAAAATCCTTCCTTGTTTCTGGTGACACCACAGAGGAACATGTTTTTGCTGGATCTCCACCATGGGAGAGGCTCTCCAGCTCAAAACTAGGCACTGTGCTCTTTTCCATGTATCTCTCAGCTTTCAGGCTAATGGGATGTTCAGTGGGAACAGCGGGAGGAAGGGAGCACATTGCATGCAGGCAGCCTCTAGCAGGTGGTTGGGAACCACACTTGGACAATAATAGAACAGGGGAAAAAAACAGTTTCACAGTCAAGGGGGGAAAAAACTACTCAAGGATGGGTGGGGATCACCCTTTCTGGATCTGTTGGCTGCACTCAGGGAACACTGAAAATGGAAAAGAGTCCTGCCCTGCCTAGTTAAGTTTTCTGGGAAGGGAATTGCTTTGAAGGAAAGGGCTCATGAAATCCCTGCAGGAAACTTGCTGTCTCAAGTTTTCACAGCAGAGGGGAACAGGCTTGGGTAGTTTGGTTATGTCGAGAAACAATCCCAGCTTTCTGAACTGAAGTGAATCTCTGACTTCCTGGGGACGGTGTCACGACCCCTCAGCTGGGTCCAGCATTTGACTGGTTACTCCCAGTACTACCCCCAGCTCCCAGTAAAGCCAAGATCATCCTGGACAGCTTTTAAAAGCAGCCAAAGTCCAGTCAGCTGGGACCCTGACCTCAGTCAGAGATGCATAGGGGAGAGTATGGAAACAGAAGAGCCCACAGCATATGTCCCACAATATCTTCCAGTCCTCAATAATCAGTGGCACATGTCCTGAAATGTCCTGAATGTCCTGAAACAGGGGAGGTATTTTGTGTTTGATAGATCCTGACAGATTACTTTGCTTCTACAATTCTGTTCAATCACTTTTTCAACCCATCTCAGCTCTTGGGACCTACCATCTCCTGAGACAAGGAGTCCCACCACTTTACTACCCACTGTAGCATCTCTGTTGGATCGGAACCTGCCATGAACATCACCAGGTCTTTTAGGTCAGGAAATACCGAACAACAAACAATTCTTTCCTCCCTGACTACATCTATGATCTCCACAAATGGACAGTCAGGAGTTAAAAACCATCAGGAGGCTAAACTGAAAGGCTTTGAACTCCCAGCTCTCTGGAGCTCAGTCCAATGGTTGGGAGAAAGCAAAAGCCTCAATTCAAATGTCTGGGAATGGGGCTGAGCTTTGATTGAAAGAGCATAAGTTTGATTAGCTCTTGGTAAGTGTGTGAGGGTTTGGGTGGTTTGGGGGAAACATAGAGGGGTTAAGTGTGGAGGGCAGTGTTTGGGTGAATATTGAGACTATATTAAACAAAAAATCTGCACCAAATGACTTGCAATGCAGCAGCAACATATCCCGAGCAGGAGAAGAGGTGAGCGTGGAGGTCAAGTACCACAGCAGGGAGTTTTTATTTCCCAAAAACAAACTGCTCTTTTGTGCCTGTGCTTCAAAGAAGATGTCACCAGATTGTGAGATCTCTTCACCTGCCACATCCCTCTCATTACTGAAATGAAATAAATGACAACAGCATGAAAACAGCAACTCAAGCAGGAGAAAGACAGGTAGACAGCAAGGAAAAGGGGAGGGGGAAAGAGGGTGCAGGTGGAGGTCTTGGCAGGGTGGAGCATTAGGGCAATTACCATATCTGAGAAAATGCCAGAAATACAACACAACCTAATTTCCCCAAATAATTCCTCCGCACTTGAGCTGCTTTGTGTGAAGGGCTCTTAATGTTTCAAACAGGAGGGAGGGGGGAAAAAAATGCCTCAACGTTTGTTTTTCCCTCAGTGTAGAAATGGGGAAGTGTTGAGGAAAAATGTCTGGCTAAAACACAAGATGATGCTGTTACATCTTCCTTTCAGGAGATAAGGAACTGTGCCGCGAATTCAATTTGCAGAGGTTTTTATAGGAGCCACAGAGATATCAAAGACCAGCACGTTCAATATCACACTGACTTTTCCTGCACGCAGAACACAGCAGGACAGGCACAGAGACACTTAACCCACGCACCCACATTCAGCGGTTTCCTCACCTCCCCTGTTTCCAGCCCTACTGCAAGTTAGGGGGAAATTTGTTCTTTTGTCCCCAAACCACCAGTCAGAGCAGTTGTGAGGCACCGTGGCATGAGCCTTCCACACCTCATGGGGCATAGAGGTGTCATCTAGAGGGAACAATGACAATGAAAACAAGGAAAGAAATAACAAATCAGGGGTTGGGGTGATGGGACACGTGGGGTAAACAGGTGCCGAGAAGGGCATGTAATACTTTCAACAGCAGACACAGGCTCCTGCACAGAGCAAGACTATGGCTCTGCCTGGCTGGCCCCTCTGTATCAGTACTAGAGGTCTCCAGGTCACATCTCCAGGTCACCATGAGACTTTCCTGCCCTTACTTATGTAGGTATGACAAAGCAAGACATGTTCTCCAGGATCCCATTTAATACAGGAGAAAATTAAAGTACTTTTCACTTCTAAGTCCTTTCCTTACTGCAACATATATTTACAGATATTAAACCTTCCTAATACCCTGGCAGAAAGGATGGAGAGAGAGTAGCACATTATATTTTTGACTGCAGAGAAGGGGTAGAAGAGACAAAAGGCGATGCTCAGCTGCTTAGCATCTGCACAGCACTTAGGTGCTGGAAATGGTACTGATGTTGGAAGCTGAATGTGGCACACACATTGCACCATCTACACAAGATTACACACAACAGTCAGCACAGCCAGGGACTGAACTTGCTTTCCCTGACCCATCAACATTGAAACAGAGCCTGAGCACACTGTCTGGGTGCACGGAGCCTGGATCGCTCTCTGTCCAGAGCTGACTAATCCTGCCGGTGTACACCACGTCTACAGTAAAACCTGAGAGTGGAAGCTTTTTTTCCCCCCAAAGTGAGTCAGTACCATATCCCAGATAGAAATTCAGAGGGAGTTTTCCTCCCCTCTGTCTGTTGGCATTCCCCTTCGTAGGTGATGGTGCAGAGCCCTAGCACACTCATTGCAGGGCTCCTTCCTGGTGCTAACAGGGCTGGGCAGCAATTTCCCTTTGCTAGGCTCCATCTCCCATACTGTAAGCGTGCTGCATGAGATGGACAGCAGAGCAACAAAGAGAGCATCAGGGGACACAAAAGCGGGTGTTGCGCAACTGAAGGATACACACGGGCATTAAGGAGTCCTGGCAAGGATGCACAAAAAATGCCAGTGGGAGAGTACAGCTAAACCTCTGCAGTGAGTTCAAAGCTGGTGGGAGCAGAGCACTGTTCAATGATGGTGTGATCATTTAGGGACGCTCTGTCTAGGAGAGTGTGGGTCAGACTAAATTTACTTTCAATGTGAGGCTTGTCTATTAGTCTTATCTACCATCCTGAATGAGCCTTCAAAGAAGTATGACCCAGGCAGCTGCTAAACCCTGGTGATCTATTACTTGTGTGGAAACTTCACTGGAAAAATAACTGAGTGTACCCAGGAGAAAGAAAACAATTTTGAACTCCAGAGAAGAACTAAAGTAAAAGATGGTCTAGATTGGAGATGGTCATCAGGAAGCAACCTGACAATGGGTACTGAAAATTATAAAGAATATGAGTTTTTCTCTAGCCATTTTAAAGAAAGAGAAGAAAGAAAATGTTTACACGGTAAACCTTCATGTTTCAGAGGAAGAGGCATCTGCCAGATGGATCCTAGACTTTTTAAAGAACACTGACCTAAGGCCAAAGTCATAGCAGAAATGTTGTTTTGGTTCTGATGGTCTAAGGATGTGAGAGCCAAGGTTCATAGGAAGAGATATTAATCTTTTATTAAACCAACTGATACTACTGAAAAGAAAAAGAGCTCAGAGAGGGTTTGTGTGTCTAAAATTCATTCTTTTTTTTCCCTCCAACAATATTGTACGTTCTAATAAAAGATATTACTTCTTCCTGCAAACCTTGTCTCTCCCAAATCCAAACAATGCTCCAGAGTGGTGAGGACACAGAAGCAGGGAGTGGGTTTTGTTATTATGTTTAGCTCTGTGTTGCTAGAAATAGAAATATATTTTCAGACCCCTTTGCAAATCCTGCATGTGTCTTTTTTTTGACAAGCAGGTGTCCTCTGCATGATGAACTGTGACCTGGAGTACACTCAGGACAGGCCTCTGGGAAAGGATGGAGCTAAATCCCCTAGAGGTTTCAAGCACAGCCCAGGATTTGGGGCAGGATGCCAGAAGGGTAGGACATAGGAGACCCGGACAGAGGGATGTCTTAATGAGGTTTAATGCCTACATAAATCCTTCCTCTACTCAACATGTGTCTTCATTGCTGGGTTCCCACCCATGTCAGGACATTACCTTGGAAGTTATTAAGGACTGTTGACTATGACTTAAGACTGTATTCTCTTCTAAAGATGAAGAAATACTGCCCTTTCCTGGGCAGCTGCCACATGATTTTGTTTTGGAATTGAGTTACACATTTTGGGGGAAGAAAGGAAAATGATCTGGATTTTAATGGAGCACAGGTGAGTTCAGAGCCACAGAAGGGCTCTGGGAGGAACCAAACCCCAGTCTGCTGGGTGAAAGAGCAGCTGGGGGTCCTAAGCCCAGCCCCAGCCCCCCACCTCTGGACAAACGCCCCAGCTGCTGTGACAGCCTCCAGCTCCCCAGGCAGTGGGGCGCAGGCACCGTGTGCCTGACTTGCTGCAGTCTCCATGCCACACTCAGCTTGGCTGAGGCACAGTGTCCCTGACCTGCAGCGTCCCACCACCTGCTGTCACAGTCCTGAGTCATACCTAAAAAAATCGCCTACTTGCACATTTTTTTAAAGAAAACAACAAGGAAAACGAAATCCGCCCAAACCTTTTCTCTCCAATATGGATATATTCCATCCTGCCTTCCCACAGAGACCCACACAAAAGATTGCACAGCACATTACACAACACATCACAGAAATGCTTCTTCAGCATCCCCGCCTTTACTCTTCACACAGATGCTGGGCTATATCTCCTCAGTCCCTCCACTTTCCTCCACTTTCTAATCAGATGCTGTTTCACCTCTCCCCACCACCTACACCTCCACAACCATCTTTTCTCCATCCTGTGTTCTTGAAAGAAGGTTTAAAGGCACCAGGTGACAGGATCCCTCTGTGATGCACAAGGAAAAGGACGCATCTGTCTTCAGGCAGAACATGGAGAGCCTTGCGGAGAGGGGAAACAAGCCTCTCTGCTGCTTTTGTTACGCAAATGTTTGTTTTCTGTATCCAAATGTGTAACAGGAAATTAAGCAGTTCACCTTTGTTAAAGCACTTTTGCATCCCACAAATGCAGGAGCCAGATGGTGTTCTTTCTTTGTTTTAAAAGATTAAAAATGGGAAAGAAAGGAAATGGCTAGGAGCTAATCCTCAGCCTGGAACACACTCACACATCCACATGCCCAGTTATCCATGCTTGTGGGGCCTGGGCAGGAGCAAACATGGGGACCCAGTGGGCTGAAGTGAGTCTGCTTGCAGAGAGCTCCAGACCTGTCACTTTGTGTCAGCTTTGAGGTGGAATCCTTCACTGTGTTCCCAGAAAATGACAAATTATGGTATTCTCCCCAGGCTGAGCTTGGACATACCAAGCAATATTTTGTAGAAACCACCTGAAGCAGAACTTTACTCCAGGTCCTACTGGTGGGAATGGCAGGCTGTCAACAGGGGAGAGCTGCTGTGCAGAAACACTGAGAATCAGACTTGGGAATATCACCAGGCAGGTTGTAGACGTGACCAGGGACAGCACCAAGGAGTTTCAAAGTTCAACTCTTCAGCTACATTGCCGCCTTCCATAGGTGACACCCAGGAGCGGTTTGGTTCTCACACTTGAGCTCATTTGCTCTCTGTCTGTATCCATTTGAAAGCCCTCACTTGGGTTACCTTGGTGGATTTTATGATAGGTCTGTGGATTAGAAAGGATTGTCTCAGGATCCTTGAAGAGCCAGTTTTCATGCAAGGATTGTTAGGAATTAAAATTGCAAGGAAGATAGAGCACAAATGCACAACTGTTGTGAAGCCATATTATTTTTCTCACCTATGTTTGCAGGAGAAAGTGAATGCTTCTTACCAGAATTAAAGTCAAGTCTAATACAGTCAATTCACATGAGCCCCATGTGGCTTCATTAGTGTCACAACCAGGTTTCTGTTCAAAGGGTTGACTACTCTTGTTCATAGGGAACTTGGAAGTGCAGGTTGCCACATAGAAACCAAATAGATTTCTCAGTCCAGAGACAGCAAGGCTCACACCAGTTCTTGCAGAGAATGAATGCAGCAGTGCTGTGCAAAGGGAGAGGGCAAGGAGAGGACAGGTACAAGACAGTGGTGGATGGGGAAGGACAGTGACTAGAGAGATTGAGAAATGAACCTATTTGGGTTCTTCTAGTATGCTGGGAGTAGTGTGGCTGGGCTGTGGCTGGAGGAAGGATGAAGGACACTTGGCTCCTTGACTTCTGCTCTTTGCTGGGGGGAATAAATGGCCTGGATGGGCTTCCCAGCTCTGCCACTGAATCCTGCTTTGGCTTTGGGCAAGTCATGTAAATCCTCCACCCCTCATGCCACCAATGTAAATATAGGCAATCAAAACCTTAATTTGCTAGGACCCCTCTTTGGGCTGTAACAGGAAAAGGTCTCCATGCATGCAGAGCACAGACTTACTGATCGAGAGTTTTAGAAGTACCAAAAGTCAGTGAAAACAGAGAAAGGAAAATCAACTAAGAACAAAAGGCTGTGCTCGTCTGAAGCTCAGCTCTTGCTCTGGTAAACAGGTGATAACTAGCTATTGCTTTGGTCATGCATGGCAATTTGTGTTAGCAGAGAAAAGTCCACTAGAAAAGCCTTACGACATTGCATGAGATAGCATACAGCGGTCCTCAGCAAAGCGTTTTGCACAGACAGGATGAGGTCTACAGGACACCACCACAGAGAAGACAAAAAATCCCACAACAGTAAACTGGCCTATGGAGATCTTCTCAATTCTCACTTTTTGGAGGCCCTCCCAGCCTTCTCACGGCAATAGCAGCAAATTCTCCCATTGCAGAGAGAGCTCTTGGTGCTGCAGGAACACAAGCTTGGCTGGGATTGTCTCAAGCGGTGTGACACTGACTGTGGTTGAGGTAGGTCTAACACAGCTGAAGAAAAGGAGCCAGGCAAGAACATGGGTAATCACACAGGCTGCTTCTCATCCTCTCCTGGGTCTTCTCTTCCCTACTCACTATTTCCTGAAGTTTCTGCAGTGATGGGACCGTAATCACTTCTCTTCCCTCATCACTGCCCAGTAAGTGCACCGAGACCTTTTCCCAACGTGGGCTTTTGTGCTGCACAGTGAAGATTGGTTCCCTCACTGGTAATTAAACTTAGTGATAACCCAATGTCCTGGGCTGGGAGAGGTGATATGTCTCAGCAGAAATCTTATCACATTTTTCTTCCTCCCTAACACAGTAACTCCATTTGGCAACTGCCTATCACGTAATGAAAACCTTCTGAATCAGATCAAGTCCATAGGTCAACACTTTCTTGGGTAGCTGATAGAAATCATCCTCAAACCAAACATCCATGTCGTAACCAGAAATAAACCAGCCTTAGTCCAAGCATCAGGCTAGAAATCACTGCTCCTTAGCCTGAAAAGCCCTCCCCTGCTGGTGGATGGCCCAGTGACAACTGCCTACTCCAGTGTGCTTCAAACTCTGTACATCACAGCTTCTCCTGTAGCTGAGGAAGGGTGAGAAACACACTGTCCCCCCAGGGAGGCTGCCATCCTGGGCAGATAGGGCAGTGCAGACAGGTACAAAGGGATTGTGCAAGACAAGGGGAGCGTGCGAGCACATATCACAGAAGAAAAGGCTGGAAAGGCATTCCTGACTCATTGAGTCTGTCCCCAGAGACAAGTGCAGGATTAGCCTCTGCACTAAACCCAGGCATTTTTATCTAGTTGCTTCCTGAACTTCTTTAACGACAGGCCCTCAGCAAGCTACCTCTGGCATATTATTCCATTGTCTAAATGATGACCCTGCTGGAAAAAAGTGTTTTGAGGTCAAACCTAAATTGCCTATTATTTCCTCTTCCATATTTTATGCACTTATCAGTCAGTCTTTCACTTGCTTTTTCTCTAGGTCCCTGTATTAGGTTTCTTTAATCTAACACCAGAGGTCACAGCCTGTAGTCTTTGTCATCTTTTTGGATTACCTTTAATTTATCAATGTCTTCAAAAAAGAGGGAGAAAAAGTAGGAAGGAAGTAAGAATAGGATGACTTCAGAGCCATCCCAAAGCATGTGACTGTGTGCTGGGGTATCACAGAGAGCTCTGCGTGTAGGCATTTGCATGCCTGTCTGAACTACAAGCATGTCCGGGACTGAAAAGGAGTGAGGACAGTGGTTCAGGGAGGCCTGATCGACATCTGTGTGCATGTTTCAGTGAGGGAATGACCAAGGAAGTGAGCCCAAGAGCTCCAAAACCTGATTTATTGTAACATATCCTAGTCTCCCTTTGCTCTGAGCATCAGACTGCTGCTGGAGCTGCCTTACCCTGTAGTAATCAGTGCTGTAGACATCTCTTGACATCCCAAAGTCTCCAATCTTCACCAGCAGGTTGGCTCCGACCAAGCAGTTCCTGGTGGCCAGGTCTCTATGGACAAAGTGCTGGGAGGCAAGGTACACCATTCCAGAGGCGATCTGGCTAGCGATGTGGAGCATCTGGGATAGCCCTAGCTCCCCTTTGGCTTGTCGAGGCTGCCCATCCACGAGGATCATAGCATCTGGGCCATGTGCCCTATAGGGAGGAAGAAGCAAAAAGCATAGGGTTGGGTCTCAAAAGTGACCAGGAGATAGGAATCCCACACGGTCGCTGTTCCTGCTGGGGTGAGTACACACAGCTCCGGTGGAAAGAAAAAAAGAAAAGCTTAAGAGAACAGGAGGTTGGGGGAACATTTGGTGGGTGAGCAGGTGCCATACATCCTTCTCCTATCCTTACTCTCCCACAAGCAACCTCTTATGGCCACAGATGGAGACAGACTGCCAGGACAGAGGGACCATTGGCCTGATGCAACGTGGACATTCTTCTCTGGCAAGACCTATGCAAAACTAATGAGAGTCCAGATATTTACATGTGTGTTCCAGTTAATTCTTACACCTTGGAAACGTTCCCAGAGGTAGAGATATCGCCCCCTTTTCTTCTACAGCCATTACATTCTTGCTACCTAGTCTCTCTATTAATCCCAAACAACCTCCTCTATTTCCTCCAAACACCATATCACCAAACAACCTCCCCGTGATCACTACTAATACAGCCAGAGATCCCATAAAAGGTTTCGGAGGAACACCAGCAGCTTCATCCCTGGAAAATACCTTTTATACCCTTAGCTATCCCAGAGGTAACACAGGTACTGTAAACTGTGAAGGCACGACCGGAGGTGCAAAGGCTACACCTGGATGTCCGCAGATGCAGAGAACATCCTGGGCAACAAAAGGAAATATTTTGCTGAACCAAGTGCATTGTAAATGCAGGACTGAAGGTCAGTCTCATTCCTGTCCTATCCCCTTTTTAGTCCCCTCCCTTGCTGTGTACCAAGCCTGTCTTTGCTGTGCTCCCTTTGATGTCTCTATCCCTGGTAGGGCTCACCCTCTGATAGCCTGTGTGAAGGTGGAATAACAAAAGCCCTCTTATTTAGGGAAAAGCAAGAGATTTTGCTGTGACCTTCCTCCTTGTGACTAAGCTACAGTACAGCATTTCCTCCGAGGCTTTCATACTGTTCTCTTTGAAATGATTCTTGGCATTTCACCCCTGTCATCAGCAGTAACCCCACGGAGAGCTAGCAAATTGAAATTGCACGTACAGAGCTTTGCCTCCTTCTTGACATAGGACTGAACAACCCACAACAAGATCCAAACTGTTTCTCTCCTTTGTCTCTGTTCCCTAATTGCTGTGTTGGACTTGAGGGTGCACCAAAGGGATTAGCATCCAGGCATTTGGGGCTCAAACGATAGTTTTTCAAATGCCCTTGTCTTCAGCTACCTCCTGCTGCCCTACCACTGGGAACATGGCTCTGAAGGTCCCCTCCTGGTAGAAGGACAGCTGGAAGAGGAGAGGAACTCCAGAAATGAGTGCTGACAAGCCAGGAGTGTTTTTTAGGAGCCACGAGTGGGTGATGCTGCAGTGAATGTGGGATGAGCTGGCTGGGAGCTGCACTGCAGGCGGCAGGGCTGGGGCTGCCAGGGGAATCTCGAAGGCTCGCAGGCATGGTGAGAGCAGCAGCACACTGGAAGAACTGCTGGGGACAAGGAGGAGCTGCAGAAGAGTGTATGCAGAAATGACTGCTTGATGTCTTATTTAAACAGCCCACAGATGGGTTTACCCCAGGAAATTACCTGGTGGTGACAACAGATGTAGACAGCAGGTGAAGCTGAGCCAGGACTGAGCAGGTTAGCTAAAAACAGCAAAGCAGGACAAACAATAGCTTCTAAAACTGTGCTGGACAGTTTGTACCAGTCATGCCTTGCAGTTACACCATATTTAGCTGCAGCTGATACCTGTTGTCATCAAAGGTAAACATTCCTAGGTGAGAAGTGAAGGATATACTACTATCTCATTACTGCCACCTTTTTCAAATACAATAATGGTCCCCAAAGAAATGTCTGTGTCTGAAGGAAACAGGTGATGTTTAAAAAATGATCAGCCAACACCTTTATTTCACTGGCTCTTTTTACATCCTACTATACAGGACACGTCTCGGTATGTCCTATATAATACATACATCTCCCTCCCTCCCTTTCTCCATCCCACGCGGGTATAGTCCAGAAGAAAGAAGTATCAACACATTTATGAGATTAACAGGAGGGATATTAGTACATTTAGTTGCGTCAAGAAGCCTGCAGGGAATACAAGAGGGGTCTGCTCATCTCTTCTTGGGGAAAGGGGTTTAATTCAGCTTTACAGAAAGGCCCTAAGATTGGGTGGATCCCCTGTTAAAGAACTGTTGGGGGTTTTTTTCTATTATGGAGTGATGGAGGCTTTTGCCAAGATGGAGAAGAAAATCACCCCTCTGGCTTCCTCTGCTGAAATGCCTCTTTCTGTCCCAAGACAGTCTAACTGTGGGAGCTGCTCCACAGGAAGGACTGACACAAAAACATCAGAACTATGTAACTTTTCTAACAAAATCTATTGCCTTTCTGAGTTAACAGCAAATGGCAACAACTTACTATAGACTACAAAGAGGGTTTGTAATGGCAACATGCAAACATCCCTACTTCAAATTTGCTGCTGCCACAGACAGAAAACAAAAGCTAGAAAACCAGTGACAGAAGGAAAGGGAGGAAATGATGGAGATATTTGGTGAGCAGAGAGGGAAGGCGGTTGCTGCAGACCCCTGAGCAGCGGGTCTGTGTGCCGGGGAGCACCCAGCCTTGCCACGCACACAACCTGCGGGCAGTCTCCAGCCCCTGTGTACACCAGCCCTAGGGATGCCATGCTCCCTGGACAGCAATGCCTGTATTCTTTCACGACAGGATCTTTGCACTACCCCTTTTCTATTAGCCAGGACACCACAATTGCAGTCTCCCCTGGTGTGGAGAGCAGGGTAAGTTGTTGCACCAGCAGCAATGGTCTTACACGCAGGGGCCCTGGGAGGTGTGTAGAGCCATCCCAATACATGCCACCTCTAGCCCAGCTGGTAGGTGTTGATCTTAGTGCTTCCCCTTGCCACACCAGTTAATATTACAGACCAGTAAAATTCTCTCTCTTTTCTGGGAAGCCCACAAAGTCAAACAACACTTAGGGGAATTTATTTACAGTGCTTTTCTCTAGGAAACTGGGTCTAAAGTGAGCCTCTTCCATTTTACTGCTTTTCCAATTTCTGTAGTTAAACCGGGGAAAGTCCATCTGAGTGTTTGTTACAGACTCCCAGAGCCCCTGGCCTCCAGCGTCTGCAAGGAACTGTCTCCTGCTGTGGGCTGGGTGAATCATGTCACAATAAAAACTGCTACTCACCAGGGATGCCAGGCACTCCTGCACCACCGACCTTCTCTGACCCCCTTGCAGCCCCCATCCCTCACCATCGCCGCTGTGAGGATAGCAGATAGGTGACCTGACAAACAAAGCCCAAGACTCTCTTTCCCTATGCCCCCTTAGGCGTTTTGCTGGGTATAAGCTCCCTTGCCCCAAAAGCCAGCTTCTTTTGGGACACAAAGGGATTTCACTGCCTACCACACACCAACATGCAGAGAAGGGAGCTCATAGCTGCTTGCTCCACAGCTGCATGAGAAGGAAAAGCTGGCAGCTAAATACAGCTGGAAGATGTGAGGCTGCAATCCCAGGGACCACACATCTGGAAAGTTTCTTTCCCTTCATAAAGGCCAAAGATAATACAACAAGGAGCTTTCTTCTCCAGTGACACCGGGATAGGCCTTAGCCTCCCAGGGCATGAGCATTTCTCAGACATGTCCCAGGGCAGGGTTTGGACGTGGGGATGAGGGGGCACATGGCTTCAGCATGATATCAGCCTTAGGACCACACTGTTGTGTGAACCAATTACACAAGGCATTGGCAGTGGCCACAAGACATCCCTCTGAGACAGCGGGAGAGCCTGTTTTGGACTATACTGTTTGGGAGGTCAATTAGAGCAGTGAAGGAGGCTATGCCTCAGCTGCAATCTCTACCTCCTCTAAGGAGAATAAGGTTGCTGGTTCTGCCAGGAAAAAAGATGGGTCCATTTCCTGCTCTTCCTTGTGAAGCACTTCAAGAACATAGTCTCTCATGCTCTACTTTAGACTGGCCTCCTCCAGTCACAAGGCTGAGGCACTGTCCTTAACACTGCATCTCCAATCTGCGCTAAAACACCGCTTCAGCCTAACGCACAGTTTCATGCCGGTAGGCAGAGTTCGATCTGCTGCTGCTGGGAGGTTGCTGAGCACCTCCAGGACAGGATACCACAAGAGAGGGTCCCAGGGTAACCAAGGCTGTTGCCCTTTGAACGCGGGTCTGAGGAGCTCTGCAAAGCTAGTGTAGCACCAGCCTTCACTCGTCCTACCTTGTCAAGGATGTCACCTATCCAGATCCTGAGACAGTGACTGAGCTACAAAATCATATTCAATCTACCCACAACTATGCCGAAATGAGGAGAGAAACCAATGCAGGGATGTTCCCAGCCCAGCCACTGCCCTGCGAATGCCCCAAGGGAGCTGCAGACAGGTTGGCACTGCTTGGCAGAAGAAAGAAGAAACCTTTGAGGTCCTTCCCCATAGCTCTTCTGGTGTAGGTGATGATTGCTTAGAAATTAAAACCTCAGGAAAGGACCTGTGTTTCCTGGTCAGAAACTGACTGTGATGGTGGAAAAATAATCACTGAGTGTATCCCAACCCCAGATCTACACCTGCTGTGCTCAAGCTTCTTGTTCCTGCTGCAATCATGTTCACACTAAGCAGTCAAAACAGGAAAATATCAAGGGCCCAATTTTCTAAATACTGGGAAATAAAACTACTAATTATTTCAAGAGGTAAGTAGCACTCCACTTGCATGCAGGTTTCAGAGCATAATTTCTGTATCGTGGGAGAACAGTACCACAAACATCCTCCCACAGTTGCTCCCTGCCCCTCACTGCTGGCGGATTCAGGGCACACAAATGATCTGCCTCACGCTGATGAAATGGTTGAATGATGACTGGGGGGGCTCCAGCAATTTACATCTCTCTAGAGGCAGGGAAGGCAGTTACAGCACTTCGTCAGGCCTTGCCTAGCTTCTTGAGTAGCATGGTGCCACAGGTTAGGATAGTTTGAATCTCAGTCAGCATCTCTGTCTGACGAGGCTTAGGGAACAAGGACAAGGGATGGACTCCACAGGCACTGCCTGAGGTCCCTCCAGCATTTCTCAGCTCTTTTCAAAATATAGGAATGAGAACTAGAGATCAGTAAATGCCCAGGATACCAATCAGACCAAGGACTCCAGCAAGTTTCTCAAGGGATTATTTTGGTTATGGTGTTATTGAACCAGGAGATGGGTGACGCAGGGAGTGATGGCTAGTGGCCTTCCTGCTTCAGCAGGGCATGTCTTTGCTGGGTGGATGGAACTTGGAGCTGCTGGCAGCCATGGCTTCGCATCTTACCCCCACAGGACAGAGAGGGATTGCAGCCACACTTCCTGCAGCTTCAAACTTGCTGGGGTGGGAGAAGACAAGTCTGGTTTCCATAGCTCACAGGGAGTACCTCTGGGACTACCTAAGATGAAGTGTTAGGGTAGGGTTAATAAAGCACCAAATCTGGTGAGGACCATCATCTCCTACAAGCTGCCCTTGGAACAATCAGCTCTCATTACCCAACCCACCAGCATCCACATGGCGGTGGTGCCACTGGTACACCACAGGTCTATAACAAGCCACATCAAAGCTGCAGAGCGGCTGTACAGCATCTCCCGTGCCCTCCTTCGCACGTACCTGAGGAACTTGTTCAGGTCCCCATGCTTCATGTACTCAAAGACCATGATGAGGGGGTCGCCGTCACCACACACGCCATAAAACTTGACAATGTGCTCGTGCTGCAGGTTGGTGAGCAGCTCTGCCTCCCTCTGGAAATCCTTGCGGGCTGCTAAGGTGGGGTCTTTCAGTGCCTGAAAGAAGAAACACAGATACGCACAGGGTGGGCTCAGGAAGGGGCAAAGCCAGAACAAATGGGTCGCAGTATCACAGAGGAGCTGATGAGGAAGGGAGGGGAGAGGCACCGCTGCCGCTGGCCTGGTTGCGCTGGAAGGGCTGGCAGCAGGTGCCAGTGGCACCACCTTGGCGTTTCATTCATGTAGTTACCAGCCCAGCACGTTCCCCAACTCATTTCCCAGGCAGCGGCAAACATACCTCAGAGGGTAATAGCTTCCAATTATTCCCAGCTTGGGCAGGATTTGTACTGGTGACCTGGGGATGAATGGCTTCATATCTCATTATTATTAAATTCCTGAGCCAGCCAGTCCTTGCTATCTGTCTTTTATTTTGAAATAGCTGACTACACTGCCTTTATTCAGAAGATGGATTTGCCTGGCTGTGCAGTTATTGTGTGGATTTTTCAAACTGCCTCTGAAGAAGGACACTGTCAAGTCTTTTCTCATAATTTTTAAAATCATGTTTTTATTCCCTGCTGTTTATAACAGCTCCCCTGGCAGACTGATGCTGAAATCGGTATCCTTATTGAGAACACCTCATCTTCCACATCTGAGCACACCACTTTGCCATTGCAGGGTAGCTTGCAGGCTCCAGGCTGTGTGGACCAGCCCGACATCGCAGGCTTGTCATGAAGATGTTGCTGTGGGTGCAGCCGGTGATCGAGGAGGGTTCCCCAGCGTTGGAGGCCATTTGTTCATGCATTATTGTGCAGTTGCATCGGAGAGCTAGTTTGAATGCAGTATGTTGTCCCAGGGTATCAAGGGAGGGCTCTTCCATGAGCACTTAGTAAAAAACTTGAAGTCCAGAACATTTGACAAGATGGGATGGCCATGAGAATCAGCACAGTCTTTGCAAACATTTAAGGAAATGAAGAAGCAATTCTGGTTTTGAGTTGCTAGGTCGCAGTTATATTCTCCCCATCCTCCACATGCCAGGACTGTTTAGTACCAGTTCTGGCTTTAACCGTGCAGCCTAACGGCAGTTGAAATGGATTTAAGGCAACTTGTTTTAGTTACCCCCAGATTCAACCTGATGTGCACCGGTTCCCCCTCAGTGGTGGGGAACATAGGTAGGTCTCCCACAATACGCCTGCCCCCTTTTCCCCATGCCTTGAATCTCCCCATGCTGACAGGAGAGGTGGCATCAGCAGGTGCAGGCTCCAACTTATGGGCAAAAAGGAATGTTAAGCATCAGAAAGCTGTGCACAGAGGAAAGGATCGAATATGCTGCTAATGCACCTCCAGCTGGTCCATGGCATTGCTAGGTGCAATGCCATGCACAGCGAAGCAGTGAGTCCTCCAGAGTAGCTGCTTTTCCCCTTGGAGCAGATCTCCTGTGAGGTTTTTACCCAAGCCTTAGGACACTGCCTCATCTCCTTCTTCCGCCCCCAAACTGCTAGTCACATGGCATAATTTTATTTTAATTCTATGTCCTCTGGGATAGCTTGACTAGAGATATTTAGATGGATGTTACTTACACTGCACAGATGGCAAAGCATCCATCCTTATTTCAGACACCCAATTACTTTTAGTCATTTAGTATCTTCATAATGTGGAGGCTACCCTATTTTTCCCCAGGAAAACAGTCCCCCTCCCCCGTCACTCTTTTCTCCCCCTTTTTCCTGTAGTTGCATGTAATATTTCAAGCTGCAGTGAGTTTACGTTTCCCCTCCTTCACACACAATCATTGCTACAAGGTGTTAGGACTGTAACTGTGTAAATATCACACGCCAACAAAAAAGAAAGATATTAAAAAACCCACATTGCTAAGGTTGCACAGCCAAGCATTTAGAAATAAGGGAAACAGGAGCTGGAAGTGGTGGAACAGGGAAAGAAGACTAGGACTGGAGGAAGAGAAGGGATGTCTCAGCAAAACCACTGAAATGTCTCTCCTAGGAAGGTTTGGGGTTGTTTGTATTTGTGCCTCCATCACACGATTTCTGCGTGACATCTGACAAGTCATTCAGCATCTGCAGGTTGCAGCCATTGTCACAAAGTGTCAGTTGTTCCAATATTACCTGGGAAATCCCCTCTCATGCGGCATCAGGGCCAGGTCTGCACAGGCTCCACGTGTTTACTGCAGCAGCAGGGGTCAATGTGGGTCTGGTACCTGCTGTCCGTGGAGCTGAAAGGCAGGTTAGTAACTCCTTCCTCCACCTAAGCGGATCCTTTCAGCTCAGTTTCCCTGCTTATCCATCTGCCCTCTGCAAAATGGGGATTATACAACCCCAGCACCTCACTGGGAGGCTGTGAAAACAAGCGCACTCACACCTGGGGAGCTCTCAGATACAGCAGTGATCATCACAATGAAGCAGTCCATAGAAAAATGAAAAATACCTGTTCGGAGGACATGCCCTGAATACCAGCCCCTCCAGCATTTCTAGTACTTGACTTTGTAACCTCAACACTCTTTGCTGAATATAGTTTTTGTGCATTTCTTAGGATGTTTTTAGAAGCAAGCTGAATAAACCAGGAAGCTTGTCCATGCCATCACATCAAAACTCAGCTTATCTGCGGAGCTGCAACCTTTAGATCTGCTGAAAATCTGAGTCCATTTAACCGAGTGAGTAACACAGCCACTTTCTTCGGCCCTGGGAGGGAGTCCCTGAGAGCACAGCAGAGGCAGACTCTGGGCTGTGGACCCAGCTGCCCTAACCAGCGTGTCCTGCTGCTGCCCTGAGCTGCAGTGACCGGGTGGTAGTTCTCAGCCTCTGTCAGGAGCATAAGATCTTCGGGAAATGCAGCCAAATCTCAACTTAATATGTAAAGTCTTTTTTCTTTCCTTTTTTCCCCTAAGACTTACAATGTGACCCAAATTAGAGGGATTTTTCCCTGACCCCCCCCCAAGCTGGCAAGAAGCCAGGTTTCAAGGCCCTGCTCTAAAGATGGATCTGTATGATCTTACAGGATGAAAGGCACTCTGGAGATGTAAGCTCATCGTAGCAATTAACAGAAACAAGTTCAGATGCTGTTTCTGCCTACATGCAAATGAAACTCAGTAGAGAGACAGGATCGCGTAAGGGATGGCTGACACTGATAGGCAGGTACCAGCCATATAATCAGGCAATTAATCATATGGTAGCTGTGCTACCTTGGCTTTACCAATCTCAGAGGTGAAAGGTGCAATCTTGCAGTTCACGGTCAGAGCATAAGGGGACAAAAAGAGGCTTGAACTGCCAATGATTAAAACAACTGTCAAGTAACTGGATGCCTCCAGCATCCTGCAGACAGCACTGGAACCTTTCTCCCTGTAGAGCATTGGTTCAAACGCAAATCTTCTTCCAAGGAGTTAGGAGGCATCAATTAATTCCCAGGGATTAGACTATGCGTGTCTGCCAACTGGTGCCACTTGAGAGGAGAGCACATTTCTGCACTGAACGGTCTCCCCTGCCCAGAGCCACACTGACGGGGCGCAGCTCACATGAGGACCCTCACAAGGATGCAAACAGCACAGCACAAGCCAAGCTGAACTTGTGTTGGCTCAAAATCACCAAAACAGGAGCAATCTGTGGCTAGGCAAGCAGGACCTGAGTGGAGCTCAGCTGGGTTGGTTCGCTCATCTTGCAGCAAATTGATCCCAGCAAATTGGTTTGCCATGCTTAGCTTTTAAGTGCTCATTTTTGCCGAGGCCTTTTTTTGTTTCAGCTTCTGCATGTTCCACAAAGAGACAAATCCGGAAAGAGAAGAGCCCCGCTCCCTTGCCGAGGGAAGGTGGACTCCATACTGCGCTGCTGCAGCTGCATGGGAGCTTACAGCTTCCAGACCAGCTTCTCCTCCCCGTCTGTCTCCTGGCCACGTCGGCAGGAAGAGAGGCTTTGGCATTGGCGAGAATAGACGACCTTGAAGCAAAACACTGAAACTTTGTGTGACTAAGTGGATTTACCACAATCTCCGGCATCAGATAAATCTCTGCCCCTGGCCCCCAGCCCTCTCCTGCTTCCCTTTCCCACGCAGGCTCATCCAGCCTTGCTTTGCCAGCCAGCCCCTGCCCTACTCTCTGCCATTCGCCCTTGGGATTTACCTTCACTGCCACCAGCATTTTGTCGTTGGTGGGGCTGAGGTTGTAACACTCGGCCAAGAACACCTTCCCAAAGGCACCTTCTCCCAGCTCCCTCTTCAAAACGATGTCTCTCCTCTTAATATGCTGGACATCTGTTGGAGGGAGGGGAGGAAGAGGGAGAGGGTTGAGGGAAGAACGAATCAGGGTTAATTCAGGGAATGGAAAACAACTAATTCAATTTTCTAGCAAGCTGCAAAGGATCTGAAATTGCTTTGCAAAAATATCTACGGGATCTTTTTACCCACCCACGGAACGCAGCCATCTCTGGGATGGAGCTAGTCTTATGCAAAACATCTGCGAGGAAAGTACTTGAGGTTTACCACATTTTTCACTATAAGCTCAAGGCAAGCTTGTCCTCAGGGAGAGGAAACTTTGAGGCAAAATCTGCTACAAAGACCTGAATCTCTTTGGAATGTTCCTGGAAATAATTCATCTCCTGCGAGGCACAGCAAAGGTCATATACTTCCGATGCCAGGCCAGGCGAGATTAGAAGGTCCCGTTGAGTTTTGCATTTCAGTCAGGATCGGTTTAAACCCAAACTCAGGCAGATTTTTGAGGCTGAACCTTGGCAAGTCAAAGCATTCCCAAGGGGAGGAGGACCCATGACCCCCATGCACCTTGGGGCGCGAGCAAGAGCCAGTTGGACATGCCAAGCGCTGCCCCGCAGCAAGACCCTGACCCTGCAGCCATCTCCTATGCGACTGTTCCCTCAGAAACAAGGTCATCCCAGGGTAAAGTCACTGGCACAACAGGCAAACTCAACCCATTAGTTTCAATGATCCTTTCCACTGACATTTAGGATGGTGAGGACTGACAGAGAATAGCAACCGAGGTTTCAAGAAGAATCAAAAAAGCAATAGCTATCAATTTAACAAAGGTACAGAGGCCTATGAAGATTGGTCTGCTCAGCTAACAGGGTCATTCATAAGGGCTAGATCTACCCAGGTACTAGGCACCTGCAAGGGTAGATAAGTGACTAGCAGGATCTCCACAAATGATGGGTCATGATTAAATGCCACTGGTTGCTGGGAGAGCTTGGGGGTCTCCGTACTCTCTTTTGGGGATGACACTAGGGCACAGCTACTTGCTGCCAAACCTGTAAGCACCCTTCTGGCATCACAGCACCCATACAGCTCCTCTGGCAACACAAAGAGGCTTTTTTTAAATGCCTGGAATGAACTGTGGAAGGAGCTAGAGATGCACAGCCACCATAGCATTTTCTGCAGGCACAGTACCCAAAACTTCATCTTTCTAAACTGCACTTCACTGGAGCTTACTGCCTCCCTTGAGAACTGTGGTAGCATAGACCACCCCCAGCTTCAGCCTGATGGTCATGGCAGGGCAGTGAGAGCTACACACTCTTCTCTAGTGCTTGGTGAGCAAAAGCTGATGCATTAGAGGTCTCCTCAAGGAGAGGCTTTAGATGGGACAGTGCCCTCTTTCCACTCCTACCCTGGGGCATTCATAACTTGGGCTTGCATCTGTTTGCTCACAAACTGGATTGCTTTCCAGTCTTTTCCATCTCTTCCATGTGCCACAGGAGCTGTACAGGTATGCACCCCTTAGCTCAGATGCGTTTCCCTTGGAGCACTGCAGATGCAGAAGGTGGAGGTGACTAACACTGGGTTTCAAACTGGCTGCAGGGAAGCATCATTAACAGTGACCACAATCTGCCACCAGCTCTTACCACCCACGTGCCCAAGTAGGCACCCGCATCAACCCGAGGAAGCATATGCCCCACAACAACATAGGTACCACTTAATGCATCAAAAAGCCAATGGACTGGAAGACTAACATCCTAATGGCTTTCATACAATTAAGCTTTTTAATTAGGAGCTCACAGGCAGGTTTAAGGAGCTACGATCTCTGGCTCTTTTGCTTGTTTGGGAAGACGGATGCTGCGAGATTGCATAAGCAATGGGCCTTGTAATGAACGATGCCTCTATAGAGAATTCCCATTGACCTTTTCATTAATTGTTCAATAAACTGAAAACAGTTAGTTACCAATATTAATAATATTAGTAACATTAAGGCACAAGATGGTAGGCACATCCAAAATGACTTTGGTTTTAAATCTGCAGTGACAGCCAGGGAGAACAAATCACATGTGGACTTTGCCTTCTCCACCTGGTTTAGCTGAGTGTTTAAGGAGTACCTCGAGAAATCTGAAATATTATGTGTTGAAATGTTAAGTGATGCACTTGGGTGAGGAAAGTCCTAATCTAAGAAAAGCTCAGATGGCACCAATTTACTTAATAGAGTAGAGGAAAAGGGTTTTTTTTCCTCTTTCTCTTGGCAAGCATTTCTATAGCACTCATCACTACAGTACCTAGGATTTGCTGTATTGACAAACCATGTATTTGCATTCTTGGTCTCCTGAATAGCAGCAGTCAAGAAAGCTGCGGGGAAATGATCTTGTATTAAGAAGAGACCACAGTCAGTTTAAAAAACTCAGAATCCCAACAGAAATGTAACAATTGCAATCCGATTGCCCCATTTGATGTGAGACAAAGTTAAAAAGGAAACTATCTCAGAACAACCAGCAATGCTATTTGAGAATATTTAAACTTCTGATGAGTAAGTGGTAACATCATGAGAACTGAAGCAAACCTCTCTTTCTGAACTTCCCAGGGTCTTGCCCAAAATTTTCAGCTCCCAATTTTTCCTCCCAACAATATCTTAATAAATGATCAGACATTTCTGAGAACTGGCATCCAGACTGCGTAATTATGTCTACATTATTAAAATAATATCCCATCTGTCTTCAAGACCGGATTTCACAGCAAGTTGTTAGGGTCACCGGAGAGCTTCAGGGAAAACTTCTATGAAGAATTTAAGGAGATATTGTGGCAGACAGAGTTGAACTGAGGGAGGAACAACCCTCTTGAAGTAGTGGACTCATGTAGTACTGCTGGATTTAAAGTAAACTCAGATGGTTACAAAAAAAAAAAAGGGTTCATGAAGTTCAGCAGTTTGACAGCACCTGGACAATCTTAATGTAGAGTCAGAAAAGTACTTTTGCTGATCACAATTTCTCTCTACCTCAAATGGCCATCAATTTTGCTTCATAGTATTTTAGGCACAAATAGAATAATAAGTGAGTTATAATAAATTGCTTTTTCACGTTATAGGCTTAAAATACCGAAGTTTACATCAAATTCTTCCATTCATGGTGAGATCAGCACTATGATTAGTTCTACATTATTATTAAATATGGGCTTTAGACAGAAAGCAATGACAAACCGCCCTGGCACTGTGCGAATGGCTGTGTTATTGTGCTAACCTTGCATCTCTTTGCTCGTCTGTCCTGGCTGTAACTCATAAGGAAGGCCGAGTAGCCATGAAAGATGCTGTGCTGCAAGGGCACCCGGGAGGTTCATCTGCATAAATCTGTTTACCTCCTCCTGGAGAAAGCTGAGCCCTGTCTGATAAACAGCTGGTGTTTATTTGTTTTAGGCAAGCAGTGGTGTGCTAATCTGTCTCGGCTGTGTTGCAGTCAGCCCTGCCGACAAGGTGTACGCAAACTGTCTTCCCGTAAGTACCACTCTGTTTTTNCCCCCCCCCCCCGTACCATTAACTTATAAAAACAAGCCAACAAGACAATTCAAAAGAAGAATCTATGCAGGAGCCACAGTAAGACCTGACAAGAAAATAACCAGACTTGACAGCATGATGGAAGTCATTCAAGGCCGTGCTGTATCTACAGGAAGGATGTGAGTGCCCAACACTGAAGTAATTCCAGTTTTAAATGAAACATCTTGCAGTCCTTGTTTTGGGATTACTGTGTTGCTGCATGACACAGAAGGAGAGTTGGGCAAATTCCCCACCTTCCTTCTTGTCTATCAAGATTTAACACAAGGGTAACGTGTTTCAAGCTCTTGCCTTCACTGTTGTTCTGAATAACAACACGTGAACCACATCTGAAAACACTCAACCTGCAGCTGGTTGGAAATGCCCCACAACTTCAGTTCAATGATGGTAGCATGTGGGTAAGCAAGAGTATTAACAAGAGGGTAAGTCTGGGACACTGCACTCACCTTTACAAATTGCCTCCAGAGCAGAAAGCTTTCCTTTTCTCTGGAAGAGTCAAGGCAGAAGGGTTGCAGCTTTGGATCTGCAATGAGATCTTACCTAACCTCCTCTGAACCTTTTGCAGGATGGCTTACTTGATCTGTGCTTAAAGTGCATTCAGTCAGAAAAGTGGCTGTCTAAAACCAGCAACTTCTTCCTCCCCGTATTTGCTCCCATATGTCCCTTAGTCATGTCTGCTCCTCTTCTCGACACAAACATATTCTAGTTTGCTAACCTTGCGAACTCAGCACAGCCATGGGATAGAGGGGAAGAAGAAGAGGGAACAAGATTAATTCTGCTTTTCTCATACATCAATCTATCATGTCCTGATGGGTCACTTCTGCACTGGCTCCTGGGATGGACCCTGGAAAAGCCAGAACTTTTTAGTTTAAATCACTGATTCCATGACTCTTCACCCATCTTTTACACTCGTATTGCAGAATCTCTCCTGCGTGTGACAAGGTCAAAGCAAAAAGACCCCAACTCAACCTCCAAATCCCAGGCAGAGCATACAGAACTGGTAACAGACTGTGTGCGATGAAAACACCTCTTTTCTAATAACCATCACATTTCAATCGCGTGCGCAGAGATCAGGAAGTTTCATGGGTACCTTTCATAATCTAATTTTCAAATTATTGTCGCATTTCCAAATCAGTCCTGGGGGTCAGGTGAGGAAAAGGTGGGTTCAATGACACTGCAACTTCTGCATTTCAGATTCCCATCACAGCCAGCATCCTTAAAACCATGGTTTGATAATACTGTTGAAGCCTGGATGCACACAATGAAGTGTTTGGGCACAGATGACTACAGTGGGAGGTAAATGGACAAATCAAACTCCAAATTGAGTAAATCACGAGCAGTGCCAGTACTTAAGTTACAGCAAAATGCAAAACTACTTCTTAAGCTGGATCATTTACACCAGGTCTGAAATTAATTCCTCACGTCTCCTTCTTTCAAACTCCCGAACAGCAGCCTATCTGGTTGCCGTATTTCTAGTGGGTTTCCTGTCCTTGGACTCTTAATTCATGAACAACATGTAGCTCACTGGCGAAACAGAGCAAACCTATGGAAATCTTTCCTTTTACTTTTGCCACCTTCTTTAACAGCAGATTTCTCTTCTAGCCTAGAAAAGACCAATATCCATTTTCTATCGATTTATTTTCTCCTCTACACATGTGGCCCTGTTTTCCTTAGAGGTAGGTCTTTTCCTGCACCTCTCCATCACCAGCTCCTCCCTCCCTTAGCTTTGTCATTTCACGCCATTTCTTCTCTCTTTTTCTTCTTCTCTATTTCTTGCCCCTCTTGCTGTTCAAGCTCTGTTTTAAAACTGACTTCTTTTAGATGTGTTCCTAGGGTATCCTGATTTGAGTCTGATCCTGGGCTCTTTGTGGTAATAGCCTTGATTTTCATAAGCTTCTAAAGCCTCATTTGCATCAACAGCACTTTATAAATGATAACAACAACATTTTTCAGTAGCAGCTGAGTCATTTGCTGTAACAACTAATTTATGCCGAGGAGTTGTCTCTTTTCTTTACACATAACTTGTCCACAAAAAGGTAGCAAAGTTCTCAGTTAGTCAATATGACTCATTCACTGCTTTCTCGACTCACAGCTAAAATAATTCTTATGAATAAACCCTGCATAGCTTCCCTGCTCTTTGACAATTAAAATCAAACAAACAAAGCTTACAATTTACACTGGAAATCTTGTCGTTAAGACACGTAACTACCAAACAGAGTGCCTTTCATGTCAGGCAGTCAATTGCAACCTGGATGTCAACCAAATATGTTGATGAGTTACCCAATGTACCTGATCAGAGTAAAGCGCGCAGATCGGGTAGGACCAGATCGAAAAGCCTTGCCACTGGAGGGCTGATAAGTCATTCTCTCACAGACCTGTCTCACAGTGAGAGAAGATAATGCATAGGCTAGCTGCACAGTGTCTGAGTCTCCCTCCTGGCCTGGTGCAAATCCATCAAAGTCAATGAGGGATATTGATTTCAATCGTGGACTGCTGTGAAGTACACGTAAAAAAAGGGAGAATCAGTCCACATCATTTTAAAAAATGGAGACATAAACAGGCTGTTTCTTATCTCCATATGGACTCTGAGAAGGTAGCCCTCCACTTCTGGTGGCTTCTCTCTCTGCTCTGACATGAGCCACCTCTGGGAAAAGGCCTGGACACACGCTTCGGCAACTCGGCACTGTGCCCAGACGCTGGTTCTTTGCCAAGTTCCTCCGTTAAGGCACCCTTCAAGGACTCAGCTTCAAAAGAGTCATGATTACAAGCACCAAGCAGTTCTGACTCCTTTCAAAGAGACCCCAAATCACGGAGGTTTATGTAAAAGATATGTGAATCTCTGGGAACTTCGTGGAGCAGGCACAGTCCTTGGCTGAACCACTTGGGCTCCAACACATGGGTGCACCAAGGTCCTTCCCACCCCCTTCTTTACAGGCCCTGTGGACAAGAAGACCACGCTCAGACCTTTTTCTCTTCCCTTTGGGGGCAGTATTTCAATCTTACTAATTCTGCATGGCAGCTCTAACAGCCATTTGTGTGTGCCCACACAGAAAAATATAAAGAGAGACTTTCTCACATCTTCCATCCATCTCTTCTTTGGCCTTAACGGAAACAACCTGAAATGCAAAGGACGCCCTCCTTTTTGCAGTGTTGCCTCTCTCTTTGCATCCTTTCTCAGGCTTTTCAATCTCCAGCAAACCAATATACATCATTGGCCTCACAGCCTCTCTCTCTTCAGACTGTTTTTCATGTCTTGCATCTTACCGAGATGCTGGCAACTTGCTTCCAGGCAGCCCCTGGTGCCTGACTATATATTATGTAATCAAACAGCCGTGATCATACTCCTTCATAAAGACCTTAAAAGACAATGACTTTACTTTTCTGCAGTTCTTTGCATTTTCTCACTATTCCCTTCATTCCCTGGGAGCAGCCACAAGGCACGAGTGCAGGTCCCAGATATGAAGGAGGCATTATTGCCCAGCTGACCCAGCAGACCCAGAGCTAATGCAGCATGTGCTGCTAAATGGGCCTTGGTAAAAAATAGCAGGCCTTGACGCATTTAGCTGGACAATCTGGGCTAAAAAAAATTATCCAGGAATACTAATCTGCACCAGGAGCTGACGTTCAGTGTAATCAAGCCCAAGAAACCAGGAGAACAGAAGAGCAACCTCTGCAAGCCAGATCCCTGATGCTTTGAAAATACCTTACATCTACCACTTCCAAGCATACCTCCAGCAATTAGGACATCATCAGCTCCTCTGGCTTTTGCTGTTGCAATAGCAGGTGCAGAGGAAGCCCTGACCCAAAGGGCTGCCTTTCACTCGCCAGCTAACTCCAGCCAGCCTCGATTTGAGGGAGAGCCACATCTCTGCAAAACAGCCCTCAAGCTCCACAGAGTGATTTGATTAGCGGCACGGAGCAACCGGATTAGCACCCGCTGCGCTGCCGTAACTTGAGCTGCTGCATCTCTTGCTGCAGCACCAGCTCCGATATCAGCCACACAGCAACCACCGACAGCGACAGTCTATATGTACAATGCTCTCAGAGCTAAAGGCAAATGTAAAGGGAGCGTGTGTGTGTGTGTGTGTGCGTGTGTAAAGCAGCTGACAGAAAGGCAAAGCACAATCACCCCTTAAACCAACAACTGATCAGATGCAAGCCCAGAGCCTGCCAGACTCCCTCACCACATCACGCCAAAACCCATTTGGAAGCAGGTGACATTACCTGGTGTGACATACCTGCAAAACTTAAACCCAAACCAAATCAAAGTCTCATTTTCTTCATGAAAAAAATCTGAAAAATAATAATGTTAGAATGCATTTGGCACCAACCCACAAACACTTTTTAAGCAAAAACTTCTGTCCCAGCTTAAACCACCTGACACTCCTATAAAAACAAAATGTGATTTCAAGCTCTTCGCATCCATTTCAGTCCCATAAATCTGCGTACTAACCACTTAGTAATAATTTTATGATGAGAGCAATATAAAGTGTCCCACAGCTACTGGGTGCTGAGCAGTCTCAGCTCGGAAGCACAACACCGCATAGTCCTGCAGAAGCACAGCCATCCTGGGGAGATCCCAAAGCAAAGGAGTTACAGCAAGAGGAAGGCTCCTGCGCATCACCCCCCGCAAATGTTTGACAAATGACTACAGCAACAAAGAAAGGAAGCCTCCAGCACATCTGGCCTTGCACAGCGGCCTGCTCTTGCCTTTAAGACAGAAGCCACCTCCTCCTATTTCTGGAGATTTGTGACTTACTGAAATTACTCAAGCAAGAGCTCATAATATCAACAGGACCCTTCCTTGATCCAACAAGGTCAGTCCCTTCACCTACGCTGTTGTCAGTGGTTAAAACGTCCTTCAGTATGGAGACCTGGAAGACTTCCCAAAAGAAATCCAATGCTCGCAAGGCTCCCTGCACCCACTGGGGTCAGGGTTAGGGAGCAGGCATGCAGCTGTAAGCGGGTTCCCAGTTGTGCCCCAATCCAGTCTCTGCTTCTGCCCAACCTGCTTGTGCCCAAGGCACACGTCAAGATGCCCTCAGGTTAGGACAGACACCTTGGTCCCCCTTGCTGCTGTCACCTCTACAAAGTCTGGGTGTAGGTTCACCCCATGCCCGCCCATGCCTCTGTATGCACCAACTCTTCCTCAGCCGGCTCCCAGGGGAACACAAAACACTGCTGATGGGACCAAAACCTTATTAAGATTCCAGACGAAAGACTTAAAAAACGACCAACAATTCCCATCACCTCCTGCACCTTCTCAAATAATTTCTGGCTGACACTAGGCTGCAAAGCCAAACTGCCGCTTCAGCAGTCCGTCTCCTTAGACATCCAGCACCAACTTCACATGCCGAGGGGACGCTCAGGCTCTGCCTCTTGTATACAAGGGTTAACTACACAACTGGGCTCTTCTGAGGAAGAAGACTAAGCCCAGCAGGAGGCAGATAAAGGGCGGACTGGAATGGGCTGCAGAGGTCTTTGCATTGGGTGAAATGCCCAAGGGCCCCATGGCAATGTATCATAAAAGGGACCTTGCACAAAGCATCGTCCTCACCGACTCACTGGTACACTCCAGCAGCTCTTGGAAACAGGAATTGGGATTCTTGGCAGGGTGGGAGGAAAAGGGAAAGAGAGAGGGGAAGGGAGTCTTTCTGGTGAATGTGTTTTCTTTCCACCAGCCAGGCCCCTAGGTCCCCTGCTGCCAAAGCACTCAGAATAAAACATTAATTCAATACCACACATTTAATTACACATTATTTGAAAGTGAATTTATTTAACAGAGGAAAATAGTCTTCAGAGAGCATCTGCCTCCCTCAGACTCATGCGTCTGCAGGGAAGGGGCTTGGAGAGGAGATAGGAGGAATAATGGTTTGTTTTACATCAGCAGCTATTGCCATTCAGTTCATCCCTTCAAAAGGGGAGATTTAAAGAGATAGAGTCGTGTTTTGCAGGAACTTACCGGCTGATTTGATTTTCCAGCTAGTTTTCACTTGATTGGAAAGCGCTGCTGCAGACAGATATCACTTGTCTTTCTTTTTTATTATTTTTCCAAGGGAAGGGAGGGATTACTGGTGGAGGGATGGAGGAGGATTGGCTGCCCCTCGAGGGACCACGCAGTAATCAGATTTCAGGCTTAAGGCTTTAACAACGCAGTAATCAGACACTTAACAGCATCCTATTGCCGAGATGGATAATCACAAGAAAGCTGGAAGCAACTGGGTCTCAGCAGTAGCCTCACAGCTTTGAGACCGTCTCCCACCAGAAAAACAGAGGCTTACCTTCTGCCCCCAAGGTCTCAGAGGCTCTTGGCTATCAGCTCCCCCAGCCTGTGAGTTCACTGCCACGGCTCTGCCTGCTCCAGCGGGGCCAGAAGCCCAGCAGCGCCTGCTTTCAGGCAGTGTCAAGCCTTATATTTCCCCAGTCAAAGCTCCACTGCAGAGAGATGGGGACTGACTCCAGTACCTGGCACAGGCAGCACGCCCTCCTTGGCTGTGTGTGAATCATGCTGAGCCGCTGCAAGGCCAGAAAAGAGCCACCAGGTCCTGTGTAGGAAGGAGTTTGCTCTCAGTAAACTCAGCCTGAGCTTTCGCCTTTGCTGTCGTCTGAGTTTTGGCACCCCTGCAACCTCCCAGCACAGGATGTCACTCAGGGCTGGGTCACGCCATGACATGAGTCTTTCTCCCAGCCCTCATCCCTGCGCTGGGTCTTCCTCCCACTCCTTAATCTTTGCAACAGCTTTGATTAGATTGCAGTCCCCACGTGGAGAGACAGGCAGACACGAAAGGTGCCGTCCATCACCACTGCTAGCACCCAGTGCTCCCTCCAACAGGTAACAGGAGAGCTCAGCCCAGCTAGTACTTACCCCCACAGCAGGGTACGTCTCCCACCAACAGACGTCCCATGGTCAATCTGTTGCCCTTTTTGGCCTCACCAGCCAGATCCTGCTGGTGCCATCCCGGTCCCAGCAGTCAACCTCAGAGCCATGCTGCAGTTCGCTTGCACACCCAGGTAGATATTGCAGCACAGGGTTCAGGTCACAGTGTTAAGTTTTCCTTGCAATTTTGAGGATTTAGGGGGTTTTGATACTACAGTTTCAATGTTGTTTAGTCTCTGGCCTGATCCATGGTTTGAAGGATCTAGCCACAGCTGTATGCTGCTTCTGCCTAGTCTGACTCTGCTGTCATTGTCTTCCTAATGGCTTCTGATCTTAACATGCCCCCACCACAAATGCTAAAAAATTCCAGATATACTGAATATGTTCTGAGGACTATGTGACTATTAGAAGGGTGGCATTAAAGAAAGAGGTATGGTTTGGAAGTGGTTCAAGTGCCGAACTACAGCTGTGGTCCCTAGTGCAGAACCCACTCTGAACAGGATAAGAACTGCCCCCAAAGTTGGGTGAAAAATGAAGAAGTATTTTTAGAAGCAGAGCAGTTCCCTCCAGATGTGGGAGTGTGAAAAGACTTCCAGAAAAATCTGTTGTGACAGAATTTCTGGACTGTCTCAAAGCAGGAAATTTGGTGAGAGGGCCTGGTCTTCTGCATTTTCCAGCTAGAGCTCTAGGCAGGTTGGAAATGCTTCTGATTGTTGCCAGCCTCACCATCATCACAAAGGAAAAGGACAATTTTGGACAAAACAGCATCTTCTGCTTTTTTTTTTTTCCTTTTGTTTTTGCTTCTGGGATCTCTGGGTACCTATGTCTTTTCTTGCCCCATGCCCAGTCATTCTCCCACCAACAACTTCCTTTGGTGGTCATTAAATGAGTAGCTAATGCAGCCAAATTCATGGAACAAGAAAATTCCAGAAGTGAGGCCATACGGAGTAAAAACATGACGTGTTGAAAGACAGATCTCAGGCTCAAGTTATGATTTCATTAGAAAACCGCTCTCCAATTTGCCCAATTTCCATCTCTCCCCTTCCTTCCTACCTCCTCCGACTCCCTTTCTCACAGGACCGGCACAGGAGGTGCGCTTACATCTATGGCTTGATGAGGTGTTCCCTCGGACTCATGTTTTCCTAACACCCCAGACAGACCTTGCTCCGTCTTTGTTTCTGCCTGAGGTTTCCTTGGCTTTCTCCCTACTTGTTCTGTCTACACAACCCCATCCCTTTTTTCATCTTGCCAACTTCTCCCGCAGAAGGAAACCCCTGAAGGAGGAGTAATGTGAGACAGCTCTGCCTGCTGGGCTCTAAAATTACTGTGGTTTGGGTGATTTCAGCAATTGTTATGAGGCAACAAATTATGCAGAGAGGAATAAAGAGAAGGATGGATCGTACAAAGGAATTAGCTAATCTGATGGGGATAGCAGCTGGTCCTCGTTTAGCTCTCCAGGTCTGTGCATAGTTGGGGCTTCCTGTACTCCGTTGGTCTATGTCTGAGTCACAAGTAGGATGCAAGGAATATTGGACTGGTGCTCCTGTGATGCTTCACACAAAGAGAAATCCACCTTTCCTCTCAGGTCCCCCTCACTGCTGAAAAATGAGCAGGGTAATGGCAGGGCAGCTCTAGACGACCAGTACCCTGGGTCCATCCTGCATAAGAGGACCTCTGAAAGGCAGCGGCTTGGCCATATGTCATCTCCGGAGCTGCTCCATGGTGGGATCTGACTCGTTTCACAGACACTGGATGAGCAGAGGCACTGTCATGCCAACACCACGTTCCTCTCCTTGGCAGCAACAGAGTGCTTTGAGGAGCGAGAAGTGAACCAGAAAAAGTTCTCCTTGGACAAGGCTTTAGAAATCCCTCATCACCAGGAGTTCAGGACTCTTTAAGGAACAACATGCTCTTGTTAGGACACTGCCCTTCCTTCCCTGATGGTACTGCTCTATTGTATCCCTGCCACATCCTGCTTTTATTATCATTATAAATGAGAAACCATCTTGGTTTATTGTCTCTGACACTCCCAGCACGGGGAGAACATGGGATAATAAAACCCTGTATATTTGTCCATTTTTCTGTCTGTCATTTTTCAGCGATGTCTGACGCCATTATGAGCCAGATGGTTGGGGTGAATTTTCACAGAAAAACATAAAATCTTCACTGCATGCGAGAGGGGGAAAAAAAAAAAATCCTACAGTTTTCTCCTGTGGCAAAACATCAGTGTCTGCACCAGGGGAAAAATACCCAGTTAATTCTTCTTAAGGGCCCTGGTGAGACTCGAGAAAACATTCTGCAGCGCTGGTAGCCTCAGAAGACATGATTAATTGCAGATGGTGAAAAGGTGCATGTTCAGCTTTAACTGAACTATGTGTGAGGACTGGATGATTGCTAAGTTGGTATTCAAGACACATGGGGAAGGCAACCTACTAGGATCTTCAGCTACAAAAACAAGATCATATATTTATATATATATATCTCTCATATATGGCTTAACAGCTTAAATTTAAATGTGTATACTGGAGTTTTACAGCAAGAACATACTGCTAGTGGAAAGGACCAAAATGAGCAAGATTGCTGAGAAAGGAGGGAAAGGGAAATAATGTTTTGCAGTCAGCTGAGGATGCAGAGGCATAAAAAGGACCTCCCAAAGCTGGCAATAGCAATTTGTAGATGAATATACGTCGGTGATGCTGCAGAGCACGGAGTGGGGTATAATGGTGGAAAGATTTCTGATATGCCATTAGCTGTTTCTCCTCACTAGCCTAGGACAGGTCTCATTTAAACAGAAAATGTCTTGAACAAGAGTATCTATGTTGCTTTCCTGAATTGTCTTAATTGGAGGCCAGTATCAGATATTGGGATGGTAACATGGAAAAATCAGAGGCCAGTTTCCACTAATCCAATCCATCAGTCTGCCTGCAAACCCCGTTTCATTATTGCAATTTGAGCTTGGAAAATGACCCCAAATTCAGCTTGTATTATAAAGGTCACCTTGATGTCTTTTCTTTATCAATCAGAGTTTAAATCAAGTACTTTAACCTTTCTCAGGGCAGAGATTTTTCAAGCAGGTAATAGGCAAACCTACCCAGATCAATATCTGAGTGCAGATGAGCACCCAAAGTTCAAAACTTCACTCAGACTTCTTGCATTTACACAGCCAGACTGCGCTTCTTGTGCAAACAGAGCTCACATCAAGTCATCTGAGGTCTCCAGACTAGAAACTGGAATTGTAGAGAAAGCAGACAAAATTAAAAAACAATGAAGGAAAAAATAATTACCAAGCTGTTCAAAATCACATCTTCATTTCTGGAAGGAATTCAATGAAGGAATATTCCTATGCTGTCCAGCTTGCTTCGTTTATCCTTTCTTCATAGGATGTGTCTCCGTTGCACAAATTGCAGTCTCCCCATGCCACGTCTCCTCCAGCGTGGGTATATTCCCAGTGCTGCTCACAGTATTGCAGGAGGGTCAAAGAGGTCCTCTCTCTCTCTCTGCTTCTCTTCTCTTGCTTGGGATTCCTCTCAAACACATCCCAAACCAGGAGACGTACTGGGCACGTTTGGGACCTCGGCCATAGTCAGCGCTGGTGAATCACTTACGTCCATGGTGTTACAGCAGGGATAACTCTGGCTCCTGCTTTCAGTGTTTCCTTGTGAATCATTAGCAGACGTTATGAAAAACACAGATGATTAAGACTGACCTCCAGGACACATCACTTTCAACCTCTTTCCAATTGGAAACACTTTTAGCAATAGCTCCTTTCTGTCTCATGCTCTTGGGGTGGATTTCTATGCAGGCTCTTATTTTAAATCCTACACCAATGCTCCTACCCCCTGTCATTAATCTCTGATGCTGGTCCTTGTCAAATACTTGCTGAAAATCTCAGTGTACTATATCCACCGAATTTCCTTTATATATAGTGGCAGTTAGATCCTTGGGGAACGCCAGCAGGTTAGTTGAGTGTGACCTCCCACTACTTCAAGCCACACAAGCTTGGCCTTCACACAGCGTTGCTTTTCCAGGTGTTCTCCCACAACATCCCTTAAAGTTTAAGAAGATTTCCAAGAATTTCCCAGAGGAAACATTAAACTTACTGGTCTGTCTCTTGTCCTCATTATGTCCACCCACCTTCCAACTCTCATCCATCTGCCCCATTTTAGACAGGCAATTTAAAATGTCAGTGAAGAGCTTGGCGAGCCATGTGCATGCCCACAGGTGTGCTCTCCATCTGTAGAGGATGCTCACCTTGTCCCGTGCCCTTGAACAGCTGGCCACTGATATGGGGAGATGTTTCTCTTCATCCTCTATAAAGTTGGATGCAATTTTGGCAGATGAAAAATATTTAATAATCATTCTCTCCTCTTATCACTGATATAAGCTGGTGTTCGTTCTCTGTTGCCAGTCTAAGTTCTCCATATATCACTCCAAGATAAGCACTTTCTCCTCCGTATCCTCCATACCAGCTCACTGTTCTCCTCAAAACTCCAAACCTCTCCTTGCAGTGAGGCCAGTTTTGTTGTCTCTCAGAGATACTTACGTGCAAAAGTACCTTGCTGTCTGAAATACATCCTCAGCATCCCATATGGCTGCTGCTTTCCATCCCTTTTTTTTCCTCCTGCTTTCTTCTTCCTCCCCCCTCCTTTCACTGTGATACTTCAGCAGTGGCCCATAACGGTCTCTCTCTCTTAGCCAGCCTGGCGTATGTCAGTCCTTTCATCCCTTCTTTTATTGTCTTTATTTTTACTAGGCTGAGTGTTTAGGACAGCCTTCCCAACTGTATCTTAAAGACCTGCATTAAAGCCCAGCCAGCTTTCTTCAACTCATTTTGCATTCCCTGTAAGCCTGCTCGCCAAAAGGCCAGTGGTTTTGTATGGCTGCCCTTTCTGCAGACCCTCCTCAGCACTTCAGCTCTGCAGGGAATATAATCACTGCATCCTAGATGCTCTTCAATTTCAAGTGTATTTATTACAGCTGCTCAGTTTCCTTTAATCTGTCATTTCTCCTTCTCCTCCCCCCACGATTGCCTTCTCTTCACTGAACTATAAGTGCACTGAAGGAGGCTTTTACCTCTGACCCTCGCTGCCTGCTCCAGCCCCATCCCTGCACTGACTCACGCTGGGTGCCTTGTGCACTGATTATCGCTCATTACCCCTGTGGCTTAATGAACGCGCCGGGCCCTTTGCAAACAAGTGCAAATGTCGCAGACAGCACGCTCCCACTGGTGACCCCTCAGGACTAATTGAGGGAGAGAAGACAACACTTTCATGCACAAATTGCCTGTATCATCAGCACCGAGATGGAAACAAAGACTGAGAAACTCTCCCAGGCCTGTCTGAGAGAAGGAAACCTCAACGACAGAGAGTGCCCGTGTCTGCCAGAGTCTTGTAAAACAACATACTTCTGGGGGGGTTGAACTATGTTTTTACATAGACGATGCATGTCCCTTTGGTGACAAGGTTGAGCATAAAACCACAAACATCCCTTCAGAGCTGGAGCTGAAACAGCCGGAGAAGCCCCAGCTGATATAAAAGACATCAACATGCCTTCCTGTATGTTAAGCTGCGTGAGCACGCACACACCCCAAGGTTTAATTGGTGTATTAATGTATTAAAGCACTGACACAAACAAACAGGGACTGCTTTCATAAGCTACAAAATCCTTGAGTACATTGTAATTAGCTGGACTTGTTAAACCACTTAATAAGCAATAGATAGCATGTGTCTAATGCCCCCGCACCTTGGCTCAGTGGGAAAGCAGGCAAGTGCTCAAATATGAGATGAGTTCAGTTCTTAGGTGAGCCTTTAAGAAATATCATTTCATTCCCTGTCATAGGGAGCTTCTGCCCAGGGCAGACACAGCTGAGACCAGTGGCAGGGTCACAGGTTTCTCTGGTCACAGTCCCCATACTTCCCCTGGGGTCCTGTTCCCTGTCTGGCCCTGCACTCCAACGTGCTTCTGCAGGAACTGCATCAGCCTGGGGAAGGCAACAGAGTTGCCTCAGTTTCCCTTCCTGAAAACGGCCTCCAAACTCTATCCTTAGCAAGTCTTCTTATTGACTACTGATTGCAAAAGTGCTCTAAAAACCTTCAAATAGGACAGATACAGAAAAAGGGAAGCAACACAGCAGGACACAACACCATGTAGACGGCATTTCTCAGCAGATCCCAAAGCTTTACAGACTAACTGTAGATTCATAGGAGTCCCTTCTCCTTTGCAATACTGTCTTCTCAACTCACTACACAACAATTTCACAGGAGCAATCTCACCCCGCAACATTGACTTGAAGGGGGTGGGAGGAAATGCGTTTCCCTGTGCTTACCCAGGCCCTTTATTTGGGGGCCAAACCTGGAACCTGTTGGACTAGAGACTGTATGAAGCTCCCTGAGGATATGACTGATCCAGTTAGAGAAGAGAAAAGAGCTGCCATGTGCTCCCTCCACAATCAGGCGGCTCCCAGGCTGCCTCCGGTGGTTTCCAAGGAAAGGTGGGAAGGGCAGGCACTGGGAGCATGGGGGAGAAAGCACTGTGTTGGACACAGCAGGGGTGTACCTCTTCAAACGTTGGGCTTCTTTCCTTGCAATGTCTCATCTTTTGGGTATTCTGGGGGGGAAATACCTAAAAACTGTTTCTGAGCAGGGTAACTGAGGAGTGTCAAGCATTTGGCAGTATCTGAGCCTCCAGTATGTTGATTTGGATGGGGTATGGTGTGGGGAATATACTGACATACAACGCAGTGGTGCTACCTTGACTTTCACCAGCTCACAAAGTGGACCAAAGTAGCGAGATTCAGGGAATCACCCAAAACACAGCCCAAAAGCTTTCTGTCCAGCAAGTCATTACCGCGACTTATGCTATGATCACCCTTTTCTCACTCCCTGAGGCATCCTAGGAAAGGGGAAAGTCAGCACAAACACAATCAGAGCAGGTGAGACACCTCTAGGGTTACTCAGCATACCTGAATGCAGAATGGGCAGGCAGTGCCTTAATTTTATCCCAAATTCCAGCTTACTCCCACAACGATACCACCAATCCCCGTGCTCCTGCACAGTCCAGCTGGCTATCCAGCACCTGACTTAACTTTCCCCAGCACATCACCACGCACAACAGTGGCTTTCAGAGAGTGGGCAGAGAAGGTCCCTTAAACACCACCTTCACCCAAGTCCACCATGGGCACTTGCAGCTCTGCAGCTATTCCTAGATCCCCACTGGATTCTTCTTTTGATCTTTGTTCTGCCTCCTATTCTAGTGCTGAACCCCAGGCCTGCTGCCTTGGAGCTTCCTCCAAGCGCTGCATTCATCCATTTTTAAAGGTGACCTTCCAACTTTAAAGGAAGTTAGCAAGCCTCACTGTCTTCATTTGCCCTCTCCTTCTTTCCAACCTGCTCTTTATTATGAATTAAAAAGGGACCTGAAAGGTTTCTCTATTAAAAAATAAAAACTTTAGAAAGAGCACGTTTCCAAATAATTTCTCTCACAGTTTTTTGCAGCAGCCTTCTTGGGTGTCATGGAGCTTGCCTGCTGCAAACTATCAGCTGCCAGCTCTGATGGTGAAAGCTGCTTGGGTGTTTGGCTCCCTCCCATCCCCACAGATGCCTGCCATCCCCACCCCACCACTGGCTTCCCCCTCCCTCGTGCTGTCGCTGTTGTTTGGCAAAGCAGTGCTCTGAAATGTTCTGGGTGAAAAATAACCTTTGAGGGAGCAAGGGTGGAAGTGGGGTCATTTCTAACTTGGATCATACTAGACACCCAGGTTACACTGTGGCCTCATAAGCTCTTGTGCTGGCACAAATGAAGAACAGCAAATAAATGAAGTTCTCTTTATCTCATCTTACTGCCAAAGCTGTATCTTACAAGCCCTGGGGCCATATAGCAATGGAAAGGGAAGGTGTCTCCAGCCCTTAGCAATAATAATATTACTCTTGCCAATGAATTGGTCACAGTAATTAAAAAGGCAGTAACAAAGCAACATGATAGTTTCCTGCTGTTGTGGTACAACATTTTGCTACTTAATCAGGACAGGCAGGACCTGAATTTTTACTGCAATATAACTGAAATAAGAAAGAAAACTATGATTTTATAAAATGAAAGCTCAACTTCCAGCCCTTCTCTTAGATTACAGAACCAAACAAAAAAAAAACCACAAAGAAAAAACAACCAACCAACCTCTCTTCCACCAGTGTTTTCACTTTTTTGACTATGACTTCTGGTGCTATTCAGACTGTTTATGTTGAATATTTCTTTTTGCCAAGAGGTCAGGACACCGCAAACTAGTGCCATGCAGCCACGCTCTGGATTTAGTCATCGGCACCAGCCTCCACCCCAGAAACCATAGACATTTTCTGTGCTATGGACATCTGGCTGCCAGGAACGAGGCTGACACCCACAAACTCATTTCATGCTGACCACCAAGTGACCACAAATGAGCAGGAGGCTTGTGCCACACTTGGGCTTGTGCCACAGCTGGCTTGTGCCACACTGAGCCTGGAAGTGCCTGGCTCAGTCAGAAAGCAGCCAGCCTCTCCTCCCAAACCATTCAATTACATTTTCCCCTGCCACTGTTTGCCAGACCCAGTGTTAACCCTTCAACCCTTCTTGACCCCAGAGCATACCTAGGATTCTTTCATTGTCCATCCAAGCCAATGTGTCCATGCTTTTCCCGGCAGCCCCGCCCTACTCTCACGCACTTACTAGGACATACCCTTTACTCCTTTAAAGGCCAACCATCAAGCTGCACAGCAAGGGAAGCAGCTGATTAGGTTCTTGCTACAATTATCTGCTGAAAGTAGGAGAGTACTTCAGATTTTTAGGAGAAAAGAGGGCTCCCCAAAGGAAAGGCAGGATTGCAAGGAGAAGGTGCTACCAGGTCAAGATTTAGTACAATAAATAATGGAAGGTTCCTCATCTCACACCCTCAGCCTTTCCTTAGCTCTGATGCTCAGTTTCATCTTTGGCCTATGAATGATTCATGGAGCCCTAAAATATATATAATCTATATCTACTAGAACAAAGAGTCTTTATTCAGGGGGTTGTGAGGGAGCAGGGAGCAGCATGTGAGATGCCTGCACTTGGGCTGGGATGTCCCTTGGGAAAGGACCCTTGTGGCTCCCCGCTTCTTTGCAGACCCAGAAGCTATTCTGAGCTTGAAGCTCAGCTCTGCAAGAGACCCCAGCTCAGTCTCTACAACATAGGCACGTGCTTGCTGCTGAGGGTCTCAGGAATTACTTTCTTGAATCATGCCCAGGATCAGCTCAGAGCCAGGCTCTTCTCATCCATCCCTGACAGCTGGAGTGTACAAATACCACCAGTGCACTGTGGGGGACTTAAATCATTTATGCAGGATTACAGATGGGAAAACTGCAGCATAAACTTACCTCCATGTCACAGTCTAATCCACTGAGGACTATACCATCCCGACTTCTAGTTCTCTGCCTTGGGCAGTAGATCACATTTAATGATTGTGTCTCTTCCCTTGGAAATCTAACACCACCTTTCCACCATCAATATTTGATTCCTACTGTGCATCCAAACACAAATATACACACACCCCTGCACCACAATCAGCAAGCATCTACTTACTTCTCCAGATAAGAACATCACTTCGGGCAATTCCAAGGATGTTATGTCAAAGTAACCTCCTTTCCAAGCGAAGAAATGGCCATCCTCTGATTTCTTGTTGGGGAACCTAAGCATGGGCCTGGGTAAGATTTGGTGAAAGCTCCAAGCCCATGAGGATCCATCCTTACTCAGAAGGGAGCACAGGCAAAAGCACAGGCAAGAGATGGAGAGGTCTCAGACAAGGCAGGTTTGGCAGCAAAGTCCTCTGTGGCTCATGTCCAGCAAGCTATGGGATGCCTCCCTCCCAGTGCTGGCAGGCCAACAGCCCAGGTAGCCGGCAAACTTGAGCTTCGCAGTGCCATAAACTAATGGCACAGACATGCCCCAAAAGGTTGAACCATCCTTTCAAGGGATCACCCAAATATATCCCTGCGCAGCCCATTTGTTTTCAGTAGTCCTTTCAGGATCAAAGAGCCAGGTTTCAGTCTATGCTGTACCTATAGCTCATGATCACCACATTTCCTTGCTCTTTGGAGTCTTAGAGATCTTCTTCCTTAGAAGGGACATTGTCGATCCTTACCCATTTGGGTGTACCTGACGATATCTTTTATGCTCAGGAGTCTTCTTTATTTCCTAAGGGTGACTCTTTTTTTGGCGAGAGATATTCTCCTTCCCTTGTAAGACTGCTATTGATATCAATCTGCCCATTTTCTTTGAGGCTTAGGCCAGCACCACTGAATTCAGGGAAGGAAATTTGGCACAAGATTAGATGCTTCACGCATTACAGTCATGCAGAGGAGCTTAAGGACCTACACAGGACAGTACCCAACTCCCAGGAGTCCAGTGAGGTTAACAGGATTAAACTGAACTTTCAGTCTAGTCACAGGACAGTATTTTCATCCACGATGCACTGTCAGGGACTTTGCTGCCTTCTTCTGAAGCCATGGCTACAGATCTTCTGTTGGGATTGAGTGCCAAGTGTTTCATGTGGCTGCAAAAGAGGCGATCCATCTGAAATGCACGCTCTGCTGGCACCAGACAGGAGGGGTTAAGGCACACCAGAGCCTTTTTTGTTTATTGCCAATGGAAATGAAAGACTGGCACTACCATCAAGTAGCCACCCTTGCAGTTCTGTGCTCCAGAGCTTTGTAAAGGAGTGAACAGCCATTCCAAACACCTCCCACAGCTCTGCCATACCTGCCGGCACCCCAGCTGCATCTCCCAGCCGTCAGCCCTGACCTGGGCGGTCAAACAGGAGCAACGGTGGGGTTTAACCCCAGTCTCCAGCAGCATTTTGGCTCTCACACAGTGCCAGATTTGCAGCATTTCCAGCCAGAAGAGCCCCTGCTAGTTCCTGAGCAGGGACTGACATTTTCTCACTGATACTGTCTAATGCAGTCAGCTATCCTTTATGCATTTAGATCAGATCCATCAAAATAGTTCCTGCTAGAGGTCTGTATCCAGCATATTACACACAATAGCTCCCTGGAAGGAGAAAAATGTCACTTACCTGTCTTTAAGTGAGTCCTTTCTCAGTCACCTGCAACGTCTGTGCACTGTGAGATGTGATGGCTTTGGGGGATGCGTACCTCTGGAGTTGTTCTAGCAGCGCTGAGCATGTGACTGCAGCTTAAACACTCTTAAACTTGCAACCCCCTCTGGCACCATTCAATGAACAAACATGTCTCAGGAAACACAAGCCAAACCTGCAGCCACCTTCAGCCATCTGCGGGGGACTGGACCAGGCACTACCAAGGAAGGAGTGACTGTGCACAGCTGCTCTTGTAATCCCCAAATATTGCTTGGCACTGATGCAGCAAAACCAAAATGCTCTGTTGATCCAGAATATCTCTAAAATTACCAGGCAACAAGGCCTCATGAGAAAATCTGAGCAGAGGTACAACTCTTTAGCCTGGCAAGACGAGCTCACGTTGGTGGTGTTTGAAATGTGCATACTGCATTATCATGATGCCACCTTACATCCCTGTTATTGGCACCAGGGACTGAATCCCAGCAGGACCAGGCCCTGGACACATGCAGAACATCAACTTGCAAGACCATGAGCTCCTTCTCTCGTGTCAGATGTTGCAATACGCTCCACTGTCTCACTGGTCTAGTCCACAGACTGCAAACATCCCCCCCTCCCTCTCCCAATTATCTTAACAAACAGCCTGGACACATCTCTGACTCACTTAAGATAATGATGACCTGGCCATGATTAGCTTATTCAGACATCCTGAGCCTAATGCGACTCCAGTCTGGCTCTTTTTGACTTCTCATGAAAGAGGCTGACCTCCAGCAGCGGCTGTGCTGCAATCAGCAGATGGAGACCCACATACAGATCAGACACAGGCTGCTCCCAAAATTCAGGCTGGAGCCATAAAGGCTGCTTGCTCTGAAAATAAGCTCTTAACTACTCCAAAGGCCTGGGGAACAGCAGTTTTTCTTGCCTGCAGACAGACCTGGTGGGGTGGTACCAGTCCCAAGACACGAAACAGGAACATGGGGTTAAGGACAACCCCAAATACCAGATTACTGAAGAGCATCTCTGCATATTACATTTCTGGCTGCCCGTCTGAAACATTCACTCACCCAATCTGAGACCAAAAGCAGCACCAGTCAGCCAGTCACACAACATGAATATTTGAAGCAAACCCTTGGAGGAAAAAGGCCAAATAGTCCGAAATCATAGGCAAATCCTTACAAGAAGTCAACTCATCTGCAGGAATCGGGCATAGGTCACAAATGACTCACAGCAGAGCAAATCATTGAACCAGTGCTTGGAATGAATCCCTCCGCTTTGTAGAGAACAACCAAAATTTATTCCTGCTGATTAGTCAGCAGTTACACTCACAAGTTCAAAATTAATATCAAAGTTCAAACGTAATTGTCTTGTACTTGCATTCTGCTTTACTGCTGGAGAGACCATCTTCTTCACTTAGTGAAGGCATCATCCTGCATTTGTTTACCGGGGCTGGGAGTGTGGGTTGGGATTTATTCTAGCTCTTAACTTGACAAACTCAAAGCCTGAACTCCATCTGAAAGCACTATCTGGCAAAAGCTCAGTTAACACTCTTGAATTTCTCTACTGATTTCAGTAAGAACAGGCACTTACCACTTCTCTGGAAACCAACTACCAAATCCCAATAAGGAAGAAGGACAAACAACCCCCAAAACTCCAATGGTGCATCCAAGGAGGTGAAGTTTGGGACTGAAGAATGATGTCAGGAACTGACACAAGCAAACTGAGCTCCCGGCAGAAGCAAAAAGGCGTTGTATCTGCACGCCTAAGCCCTCTGTGTCTTCCCCACATGTCAGCTTACAAGAAACACAAAGGAAGCCACATTGGGCAAATTAGCTTATTTTTACCATTGGGTTTCCTATGTTGTTTTTTAGGGGTCAAGGCAAAGCAGTATCTGTGTGATCCCCCATGGTGTGGACACAGGGTAGGATGTCCTACAGCCCGCAGTGCACCCCTGTGGCACAACAAGCTCAGGCCACCGGAGATGTGGGGCCGGCGGCTGATGCTCTGTGGCATCAGACCTCATGCTGGCACCACCAAGGAGCCTGCCTGTCATGAGGAGAGTGGGGGGGGGCACATCGGGGAAACCACAAAAGATACAGGCAAAGCAAAATGCACCACAAGAGCAGAGGAAGATAAGTTGTTGCTTCACCAGGTAAAGCACCTTTTCCGGCTGTGTGTGTGCTGGTCTCCCATCACACTCTTTCCCCTTCAAAGCGGCCGTATGCACTTTCCCGCAGCTTGTTAAACTTTTCTGCCAATTGATCAGGGTCTGCAGGCACTGGTAAATACAGTTAATAAGGACTCTTGGACTCATTGCATAAACCACACCAGAAGAGCTTCAAAACGTTAAGCAAAAATGAAGTCACCCAGCATTGATTTCTTGCATGCTCTCTTCCTGCTGCTCCTGCAAACCTGTGATTTTTAAGTTTACTACTGTGTCTAGGCCCCTTTATCTTCTGCTAATGCCAGGGCTTAACCCTCAGGATCTGCAGCTTTGTTCTGGGTACAAATCAGAGCAGAGCAGTGATGCACTGCTGCAGTTTGCTGAAACAGCAGAAGCACCTTCCTCTGACTGTCCACAGCTCCTGGGACTTCTGCCCCACCACCCCGGCCACAGGCACATGCTGGAAAGGCCAAAGACCTGGTGGTAGAGAAAGCTACCACCTTCAAAGAAGCTCCAGCTTCTTGAGAAAGAAGGGCTGACTCCTTAAAAGCACATCTAAATAAACAAAAGAGCAGCAAAGAACATCAAGACTCAGCCAGTCCAACTTGGATAAGCAGCTATGGAGACTCAATATACCCCAATTGTGGCCTACAGCATCACAAACATCAAACACTCGCCTGCAGCAAGTCCAAGCCCAAAGTCCCACCGGGCCATGCATTGCTTCCATCAAGCAGAGAGGTATTGTGCCAGAATTCTACTGTGCCCATCACACTCACTCTAGGCATGAAATAAAAGAAATGTGACTCCATCTTTTTAGAGTCAAAACACAGGGAACAAAACTTTGCTTCTCTGCTTGTTCACATGCAGGCTCCACACTCTACAAGAACCGAGAAGGCAGGGTTGTGATTTTCAGGAGGAGCTCATACATACCACTGCCTGCACCCTAGCAAACCCAAGCTCCTTCAGTAACAAGCTCTGTAAACAGCTCAAGAGTCACCTGAAGCCCGTGTGGGGAGGGAGAGCAGCACAGCAGTATCAACTCACAGTCCAGCTGCTTTGAAGACCACAGAGCCTTCACATGGGTGCATCAGGCAACAGAGGTGACCAAGAAGCAAGCACAAGGAGAAGCAAGTGCCCAGCCCCTCTGCAATGCATGTCAGAGCCCATGGGCATAATTAAGCTAGCTCCTTGGGAACTGACAGCATCAAAAACATTGTGGGCATTCATATGCAAGGAATCAGTTGCCCTGAAATACAAAGCAAAGTGAACTAAGGCTGACCATACCAGCAGCCTAAGTAATTGGCTAATTAACCACCTGTTTGCAATGTTTCTGGGCTGTGAACCTGATAACAGACCCTGGAGTAGTGGCGAGGAAAAGGCAGAGCTTCCAACACCCATGTTTGTTTCCCACACCTCAGAAAGGAAAGGGAAATAGGGATGAAATCCAATGCAGCTCAGCTGCCCATCCTGAGTGTAAGGTTATATGTCAGGAGACAACCATTTGTCTCAGGCATTACAGACATCCCTGGAAAGGTAAAGATCTCAGCCATCACCTAATCCTGCGAACCACAGCATCCAATCACTTCTAGAGGCATACTCATTAGAATGGAATAGCATGCAGAAATTCATCCATAACATTGTTTTGAGACATTTGCTTGAAAGTCATGCCAGGAAGTTATAGGAACAGAGGGATGCTGGAAAACATGTTTCTATTTTGCTTATCAAAACTCTTACCAGGTTTTCTAAGAGGGTTCCAGCACCATCCACCAATATCAGCTCAAACACACCCCCAGCCTCACACCCACAGTCACCTGCAGGTTGACACAGCAGCTTTAAGTCACATAAAGGACTTCTCCCATTAATGATACTAAGATACAGCCACTAAGACACATCCTCATGCTGAGCCGCGCACGCTGCAGAGTGGTTCCTCTCTCCTCCTGGAGCAACCAACCATCCTTACATGAACTCCTGATGAGGAGCCCGAGTGTAGCACTCACCTGTACCCCACCACCTCTACATCAAACACATCCTTGCTAGCTTAGTAGGAGGCTAATTGTCCCTGATGAAGGGACAACAGTCTAACCCCCAACAGGAGAGCGATTTGCACAGCCAAGCAGGGAGACCTGCAGCAACAGCATGTCCTGAAACAAAAGCACTGCACCCAGAACAATCTTTTAGCATCAAGCTCCCTGAGAGATAAGGCTCCTAGTAAAACTCCTTCCACTAACTGTAGAAACTTGTCTTGGCAAATCCTGACACCATCTCCCAGCAGTACCGCCTTGTCCCTGAGAATATGACCATTCTGAGCTACAAAAAACAACAGGTTGTCAACCGAGATCATCAGCAGCTAAGCTCTCAGGCAAGAAAACATCTTCGTGCCTGATGAGAGTGAAAGAAGCAAGGGCTACACCTGAGCAACGTTCACATCACAACTGTAAATCCCACCCTCCACACCCCCCGAAGAAGCAAACAAATCAGACTCCCCACACGGATCATCTCATGAAGAAGTAGACTATAGGACGTGTCATTCTGAACGTTTATTTATTTTGTCTTCAAAGAAGAGGCCTGATGCATCTGTTTCGTTAGAAAATAAAGTGTTTATTAAGAAACTAGACATTGAACACCCCTATAGTCTCTGTGAAAAGGGACCGTCCCATTTCCCATTAGCACAGGATGATAGTTATGGCAAGATAAGAATGCTCAAAGATGGAGGAGTCTCATTGACAGAAAATGAGGTAATGATTTACAATAATTAAAAATAAAATAAAATTTAAAAAAAAAACATCCTTAGACTTGCTACTTAAAGCCACCAATCGCAAACAGCCATGACTGGCTTTCGTTTTCAGCAGTGAGGAACCAGAGACTTTAATTGGTGTTAAACAAATTGAGACATCGATCACAGTGGGGAGAACTGCTTTAAATTATGCTGTACGGTCCGGAGGATTTCTTCGAAGCAGAGATGGACCTGAGCTGCAAAATTCAACCCTTCCTCTGCTAGGGTGTTTGGATATAGGCTTCTGGTCCAGGCCCACAGATGTATCTCTACGACTGATACGCACAGTTGAGAGCAGAGTCCCCTGAACAGTGCTAGGGAAAGGAGACAGTTCAGACGGACAAGACATCCCCAGGTCAGGTGGGCAACTTCCAGGAGATGGGGAAATTCAGTTCAGACAAGCACCCAGTGATTCACACGCTTGGCGAAGCTCCTCCTCATTCTGTGAATCTGCAGAATTGCGGTGTCAATAACACGTGGCCGCAGGTCTTCTCTGGCGGTGCACCTCTTGCATTTCCAGCTCCGATGCGGGCAGGAAACATTGTTGAGAGTTTTGGTCATAGTTTCTGAAGCCATCCAACCTGAGCCAGGCCTCCTAGTCCTAACACAGATGCCCCCCTAAGGCATATCCATTAACTTAAAGCGATCTGCTACCATTTCTCCTGTACTCTTCTATTGCACTTTACCTTTTTATGTGAGTGAACCAGGAGAAGAAGCAAGAGAATGGAATATTCCCAGGGACATCCCTATGGGAAAAACTGATAATAAAACCTCCTGGTAATCTCCAGGGCAGTTCACGCAGGTCACCCGTAATGGCAGGATGAAGCATAACATCCCATTCTGAGGCTTCTGCCCAGTTCTGGCAAAGGGGGGCCGTGACTCTTTCCAGTGGCAGCGACCCTTCAGGGCTGGTGATTTAGAGACATCCCTGATGTGATAAGGTCGTCTCGGGCCACCGAGAAGGCAAGCAAAGCTGAGTGGCTGGTGAGCAAGCTCCTGGTTCAATACTCCTCTCAGAAAAGGATCTGGCCACACCTGAAGCTTTTGGAAGTTTTTTTTCCCCCCTAGAGAAAGTCTGCCTTGCTTATAGGTTATCAATGATATGTGTGAGCAAATCTGTATTTCCCGTACACGACGTCCAGAGAGTCCAAGGAAAGCCCTGCAAGTTGCCGCGAGGGCAGCTGGCTTCTCTTGAGGACAGGACCAAAGGCTTTACCTTTCCATCTGAGAGGCTTTGGATGAAGTAAGACAAAAGTAGGATGGGAGAGGGGAAGAGAATACGAATATCGGCCAGAGAACAGGATCGATATTCCTGTTTATGCCAGAGAAGAAGCAACAGAATACTTATTTTTCCTCCCCTTCAGTCAGTCTGCCTTGAGCTGATGGTTCTGGGTATGTGATTGGGTTACAATCAATCTCTAGTTGGGTGGGAACACAGGGGTGAGCTAAAGGGGGCTGGAAAAGGCCCAGCAACTGGGACCTGCATACGTCTGATATGCTTTTCCACTTTGCTTACTACCCTAGTCCTGGCAAGGACACAGACCCTCCTGCGCTATGGATTCTCCATCCATGCAGGAAGTCCAGGCAACTCCTCAGATAAAGCTCATCATTCAAGCAGCAGGGAGAGACCAGAGTACAACGATATAGTCAGATCCAATGAGCCGCTCTAACACAGACAGACAGACAGACAAACAAAAAAAGCCTCCTAGAATATGTGCACTTCAAAGTTAACCACATTCTCTTCCTGTCAGAGAAGATTTTTTTCTTTCTTTCCATTATTATTCCTTCCAACATTATTTTCTGTGCAAGAACTGGGAGCGGGGCTGCCTTTGTTCTTACCAAAAGTCTTCGTTCTGCTTTAGTTTCTTCCAGGCTCCCCGCCTCGGCTCGCTCTGGGAGACCTCCCATGGCGGTGCCACGTAAGAGGTGATGGCGGCATTCACTGGGTGTTGCGAAGACACAAGCTTACAAGGAAAACTCCAAGCAGGGAGGACATGACTAAAGATGTCAGTTTGGTTGGCTTGGTTGCTTTTGTTTTGTGTTTTATTTTAAAGCAAAAGTACAATTATTTACTGTGTTATTAGGATGACTCCTTTCAATTGGGTTTTAATTCTCTTTATTTGCTCTCTTTGCTGCTGTTGTGCCTTGCAGGAATATTTAACGAACACAGCGACCATTGGAGGAAAAGAACAACCCTGTTATCTGGTGACAGAAAACCACAGTTTCAGTTGGCTTTAACGTGTGTACAGGCAGGGCTGTAGAGTCCTATTAGGAGGAGACCTCAATCCATACAGACCACGCTTACTGCTTCCCACCATTTTGAGGGCACAGCCTATAAACTTGACATCAGAACAGGGACTTTTAAGGAGTTTTTAAAAGCCATGACGTCCTTTGCTGAAATAAACACTGACATCCTCAACATAAATGCCTTGGTTAAGAGGTTTGGAATGTCCAGGGAGGCTTATTGGATTCAACATAATTTCTCTGAAACCTAAAGGGGAAAAAAAAACAGAAAAAAGAAAAAAGCAAAATAAAGTAAACGAAAAAACAAAAAAGAGCAAAACTAGAAAAAAAGAGAGAGATATCGACACACATGTAATTATTAAAAAAGAACCAAATGAATAACCAGCAAACGGCTGCCATTAAATTAAAGCCAAAATGCCCTCTCCGGGCAGGGCTACCTCACTCTGTCTTTCCATAAAGAACAGGCAATCTTTTCATGTGGTGTGTGCAGGCACAAGTGCTCCGAGGACAAGGGCCATGCAAGCAGTCTGGATGGAGAACCATGAACAGCTCTCTTCCAGAGGTTCCCACTAATCAGGGGTGGAAAAGTCCTAATTCCTACCTAGTCCCTCTTTCCCCTAGGCAGGGAGTGAGGAAAACAGAGAATCCTTCTTATGTCCACTTTTCTCTCATGATTTATTTAGTCTGGCCTAACATTTCTGAAGCCGAAGAGTACCATTGCAAGGCTGGGGAGACCTGACTCTCATAAACCCACAGACTTCCTTAGCCCCGGCTGTCCCATCTACACCGAAACCTGCACGCTGGAGGCATCTTCTCCTTGCACAACCTCACCTCTTTAAAAGTAATTTGAAGGTTTAGGATTTGCCAGAAATATTGGCTAGATGAAAAGGAAAAATAAGTGGAGCAGAGAACAGAGGCATGCTCCTTCCTTCAGTCCCAACGAACTTACAGGGCAAATATAACTTTTCCACGGGCTGTATTAACCATCTCTTCATAACGCCCCTGCCTTGGGATGCCTCAGGCAGGGAAACCCAGTACTAGCATGTTTCTAATATAGAAATGATTAGATGTTAAATACTATTAAAGATGAACATTATTCTCTGAAGCTAAATAAATGCAAATATTCAGGACTTATCAGAGAATAGTCCTCTGGACCGGAGGGAGCAAACCTCTTGTGGAACGCTGGATGGGAGCTCCAGGAGGGAATCCTTCTGCTGAGACATTCAGTCCCACAGCCCTCTCCTCAAGGTCTGACTGAAGGAGGGCACATTCTGGTTCACTGTTAGGACACATCCTGATGTTCAGCTTACATTTCCCTTCTTCCTGACTTGAATCCCTGTTTTCTATCATCTTTTGTGCTAAGTCCTGCAAGATCTTGCAGAAGAGACCCATGCATTTGTCTTCAGGTGTCAGCTCATAATTTTTTACATTACTTTCTCAGACACCTGTTTGTAACCGTATTCCTACAACTGAGGCCATCCCAATGGACTGGAAGGAGGCATAGCAGGAATAGGCATAGGTCATTGAAGGTAGCTGCTAAGACTGCAGTGAAGTTGCTCTTAGCTCAGGTCAAGTACGTGGACATAAGAGGCTTCTACACCAGGCTACCAAAATCCCCAATACAGATCCACCGAGTTGCCAGGACCAAAACATGCATGGCAGGATCTTGGGGATTGCTGTAATCTGTCTCAACTTCTCATGGGCCCAAAGGGTTTTTCCAAGAAAATTACTGGGATGTCTTGGCTACACAATTGCTCTAAGGGCTGGAAAATGCTCCTGCTCCTCATACAATCACAGGTTCCTCAACAAATCAGGTCAGTTAGCCCAAGACTGGCATCACTAGAGCAGCATGGAGCAGCTTGGATGCCCTTGTGAATTGATCTCAATAGGAAAGGTGCTTTCCACTAGGCTAGGAACAGAAAGTTTCTCACACAAAATCTACAGCAGCCAGAAGATTTTTTTTTTCCTATTTTTTCTGTTTTTTCTTTTATATCTATTTATATTTCTTCCCTGCAGTATCTTATTCCATCTGTTCATCAAACGCGTGCCTCTTTTGATGAACCTGAGGATGCAGACAAAAGCTGTTTGTTTGGTTTGGAACTGTTTAAACTTGTTTGGGAGAAACTATCTGTTATTCTCTGTGGCCCTGAAGGGCTGATCCACATGGGAGAGTAAGCCAGGCTCAACTTCGGTTCATGTGTCATAAACAAAATTCATAGGCAACTTCCAAGTGTTGAAATATCATTAGCAGTGAGAAAGAGCCTAGCTGAACTCTCACAGCCAAAGCAGAGTTTAAAGTGCTGATGCTTGGAAATGTGTATGTAAACCAAGTCTATTTCTTATCAGAGTCACTGGGAGACAACTAAACATGGCATCCCTGAACATCACTATTTATCGTGTTTTGGTTTTCATAATATAAATATATTTTATGGCCACCAAAGGATAGCTGGGAAAGTCTATTCTCAACAATACTAAGTATCTCCAAGGAGCACTCCTGTCTGCTTTATTTTCTTTGCATTTCTTAGCTCTGCTAAATTAAGGCAACTCCACTTCTGCCGGACCACGTCCAATGGACCTAAAAACCCACTGGGGACACACAGCCCTAGCAAAGGGACATGTGAAAGATCAGCAGGACTTAAGGCTGGGGACACTGAGGGCTTTGCTCTTTGTCGTCAGCGCTATGCTGTGTATCCCAGCTGCGGGGATATCCAGTGACAGCAGGGTCTTTGCAGAATGGGACGGCAGTAGGGGTTACTCCATAACTGACACGCAGTCGCTACTGAGGGATGATGAGGAACGTGGCAGGAGAACAGCCTACATTTCTGAAGCTCAGGGGCTGAACACACATACCGCTGACTTGGGAAAGCAATGCAGCATTGGTCATTTTGGCATCCTCTCCTTCTGATTTATTAAAGTCCCCAAAGAATCTGAAAAAAAAAAAAAAGCTTCTCTCCTGACTGGTTTTCTCTCTTTCCTCACTGCTGTCTCCCATATTGTACTGTTACCTTCAACCCCATTCTCTTGTATGGAGCAGAAACCAACAAGGCTCTTGCTAGGTTTATGTCTTCGCAGTGAGATGTTCACTTCGATGTGAGATGGATGATATTCACTGAGATGTCCAGGGTTAAGATGGGTGAATCTCAACAGGTTCAGAGTTTGGATGCTATGACAAATGTCATCTTTCTACCATCAAAGCTATTAGGTCCTGAAAAACTAGCTTGGAAATGTCTTNTGTTCACCTTCTTAGGAGGAGTAGGGGAAATTTTAAACACAGTCCCTTTTGTGGAGTTTCACATTTGCCAGTGCTAGCTGGAAAATGGGAGGAAAAATACTAACTTTGACATTGGTTGTAGATTTGGAGGGAAACTCGAATATACAAACCTGAAAATAGTAAGGAGGTAAAAAACCTCCACCCTCTATATTAAAATCAAAAGCATCTCCAAAGACCTACAAAACTGGGAAGGGTCTGACAAATTAAACTTTGTGTTTCTCCCTGTCCTAGTGAGACCACTTTCTAAATTAAAACATGATACTGTGTCTGCTAATAGCCATGGTATGGTAGTGGAATAAATGTATGGAGAGTGTTGGAGAATAGGGAAGGAGGAATGAGCTCAGATTTGCTGTGCAGGTCTAACAGCTTGAGGTGGTGGGGGCAGATGGGGCATTTCTCTAAGCAGGCTGGAAGGACGTGGCAATGAAAGGACAAGAAAATTGAAGGCAACCGAACCATGCAATCAGATTTTTGTTCTCAACCCTGGCCATCCACTTAGTCCTCCAGAGCTGTCTTGCCTTTCCCAACACCCTGGCTAGTAGGTCTCAGCCACTCTCCCCCATGCACATACCCAATCCAGCCTACAGACAGTGCCCTGCAAGGAGCACCGTTCCTCCACTGACTGAGAGCAAGACTAAGACGACAAACCAGGTAATTTCACCTCACCTTCACTGTGTGCCTTCTCGTAAAATTGCAACCATTCAAATATACCATGCTTCTAGGGCTTTTGAGATCTGAGGCTGCTCCAGGTCACCTGAGAAGAGCAGCAGGGAACGTGACACAGGGAGGCGAGGGAACGACACAGAAAACGGTGCGCAGCTCACAGCAGCCCCAGCCACCACAGCAGGAGTGGTGCAGCCTAGTTTTGAAACCCAGGGATGGAAACTGCTTCTAAAACGGCAGCATAAATTGCTTTGGGAACAGATGAGAAAAGCAACAGGATGCCATGTAACGCCTGGCAAAAATGGCTTTAACGAAAATAGCAAGTTAGGGGCAACGAGCTGGCCAAACACAACACTGCTATCCACACAGGCCACGTTAGGCAACGGAACTTTGATCTCTCTTCTGTGTTACAGCAGAATTGATGATATAAAGGAAAAGCAATAGGAGACTCCAACAACAGTGTACATTTTATCTTTCTCTATGCACAGATATGAAGTATGAATAGCATCAAAGAAGGCATGAAAACCATCAGGCCTGGCCCACATCCAGACTGAAGGAAACAGCCATCCATCTAGTCAAAGCCAGGAGCGATGTGTCTATATCTGAGGTGAAAGCAACACAGCAATCCAGGTTTCCTGTCATGGATGGGTTCATCTGCAGGGCTATGATGCAAAACTCTCTTTTTTTTCTCCTCCCCCCCCCCCCCCCCCCCCCCATATAGCAGGGCGAGATGCAACCCAGACTGAGGCCTCGCTTGCCATAACAAAGCAGGTCACAGCAGCTCAGCAGAAGCACACCATGAGGTTCTCCCTGATGCTCTCAGCTGCAGATATGCACATCATCTGCTCTACCGTCCAAGGTAAAGTCAAAGAGCCTAGACCTCCTCTCATTTACACCAGCCCAACACTGTTGACCACAATGGAGAACTGCAAGAAAATTCAGCCCACAGATGAATTTCACACCGATACACAGACCTCAAGCAGATCTTCAAGTAGATAACAGCTCTTTTAAGATTCACAGAAAGGCTCTGAGAGCCACAGGAATGCTTATGATTGTTCACTTTCATGGAAACAGGGTTCTTATTCCCCTCCACAGCAGCTCACCTTGTATCTTTGTTCATTTTCCATGGTTTAAGCTCAGGGATAAGATTGTCCCACTTTAGTCAATGAGACTTGACGTCACTGGAAACCTCTTGGGAATGTGCTAGATGGAGCTCTAGCTACAGTCTGTGGCATCTTCATCTTCTCCACAACCCAAAATCACAAGCAGGGGATCACAGCACTGCATGTGTTTTTGAGGGCAGGAAAGGGAAGAGACTGGCTGAGAGCAAGAGAAACAGCGGAAGCAAATGGGTCCAGAAGATCCCATTTCCACACAAACTTCTCTCATGCTTAACTAGAGCAGAGGAAGGGGTAGGAGAATACCGCCGGCACTCAACAGCTGAACAATGTTCCTTGACAAAAGGGCAGTGTTTGCAGCTTTCCACGCAGTGAACTCTTTCAGACTATGTAAGATTCATTAAACCTTTGGTCGGAGGAATTCCAGTATCTGTTGCATTTCTACTGTTGCCGCCGTTAATGTGGGCCATGTCCATATTAGCCGGGATCACAAGTTTGTTTTTTCTGGAACTCTTATGGATGGAGTAGTTCCAAGATACTAAATGATGTAGCCTGATAGCTCAGGAGGCAGAGCTCCAAGATTCCCCACCAATCCCCCTCAGGAAAAGCCCCAAAGTAGGAAAGCACTTACCAGGGTATAAAATAAAAAATAAGAAGGCAAAAAAAATTTAAAAATCTATTTAAAACCAAGGACAAAATAAAAAGGCTATTTTCAGGTCTGAGATGCCCTGTGACTTCAGTCAAAGCTACCAGAGGCACAGCCAATGCTTTTCTCCAGACTGCACAGAGGTACAGCTATTTAAAGCCACTCAGAGGCTCACTGCATGATGGAAAGCAGCCAGATCAGTTGGGCCTCATCGGTTTTGTTTTCGTTAGATTGAAGCCAGAGTATGTGAAATGACTTGTAAGAGGACCAGGGAAGGGGGAAGGACTGGGCGCCCAGCAGTTTCACCCACAACATGCAGAGCTTAGTCTGTGCCTCATTTAAATCGTACTGGGTCAGAGGGAAGGTACCTGAGCAAAGAGGATGGCTGTTTTGTCCCTCGCGACACCCACGGCCAGGCAAAGGTGCGTGGAAAAACTCTTGGGGTTTATAGGTCAGCCATGAGAACAAGCTGCAGAAAAGTGTTTGCAAAATGCCTGAGAGTTTGGTGGTAGCTGATGTGCTGGGCATTATCAAGCTGTACCCTGCCTCTGTCCCTCTGTATGCTTGCACCACTAGATCCAGAAGCCTTCTCCTCTGCAATTCTCAGTGCTTGGAGGAACAACTGCATCTCCCTGCCTCCGCAAGTCCCCATTTATTACCACCGTACACTCTCTCTGCCTCTGCACTCCACAAAGCCTGAAGGACCCAGCATGAGAGATCCCATCCCAACAAGTAATACATCACTTTCATCACTTTGGTTTTCAAATATATTCTTTTGTCAATTTTTAATTTTTTTTTTTTTTTTTTTGGTCAAGTCAGCCCTCAGACTGCTGCCAATTTAAGCACTGTGCACAGTGTTACAAGAGCTTCTCATTTCCACTTTGCCTGACAGGTATCCGCATCCCTCTGACACCGCCTCTGTTCCCCAGCTGCTTCAGATAGCAATAGTTACCCTAAGCGTTTTGCAGAGTTATTGAAACCACTGACTAATCTGCCTAGAAATGAATATCCACTGGGAAAGAATCTGGTTGGGCTCGTGTTCCTTAATTGCTGATTAATTCCAATTATGGTACAGCTGATCCACCAGTACCACAGATCGCCACATCAAAGAGCCAACCAGCAAAGGAAGCCCCCGAGTTAGAACAGCAACAGCCCTGTTGCAAACTTCTTTTCAGCTGGAGAGCACTTCATAAACATTAATTCGTTATTATGCCTTGTTCATTCCCCAGGGAGGCAGGAGCTGTTATACGCATTACGCAGATGGCAAAATGGTGGCATGGAGCAGGACCATGGTTTCTCCAAGGTCCCTGAAGAAACCAAGGCCAGTCATGGGCACTCAACAGGGAATAGCCCCAGCTCTCAGACTCCTGTCCTCTCCAGGAGCTCTGGGGTCTAGAAGGGGACAGAAGTGCTTGGTAAAGCCAGATGGCCAGGATGTGAGAGCAGACACCAAAAGGAGACACACAGAGTGGACAGGAAAGCACACAATTGCTGCAGTCTGCAGACCTTCCCTGCCCAGGCAGTGCCAACGATGTTCTCCTGCTCTTCAGAGCACAGGAGGAGGCTGGTGGAGGAGCTGATCAAGGCCCAGGACAAATTCTTGCTTGCTCAAGTCTCTTTACTCTGCCATCTGCTCCAGCAATACCTTAACGTCGTCTGGAAAGGCCAGAGCTGCCTTCCAGGAAGCCCAGGAGCGGTACAAGCCCGAGAGCCTGAAGAGTCAGGAGGAACATCCTGTGGGGAAACACGATTTCATGGAGTTTACAAGCTGAGGATGGAAAGTGAGGAGTGCGGGAGATCTCGGCAGGCAAGGAGGCACCGAGCAGTACAGAGGAGTTGTAAACGAGAACAGGAAGAGCTGAGGGCAAAACCACAGTGAGAGCAGCAGGGAGCCTTGAGGAACAAGGTTTTGTTGATTTTTTTAGGCTGTTTGGATGCTGTGTTGTCTGGAATAATTGTCCTTCATCTGTGTATCTCCAGCGCTCCTACTCTGCTGATTGTTTTGGAAATGAAGGCCACCACCACAGCTCTTCTTCTCTTCATAATTGCCCCACTAGATGGTTCTTGAAATAAGTTGCCTTCTGCACCAAAATATATCAGAAGAGTGTCATTAATCTTCCCAGGGAAGAGCTCTCAGCTCCAGATTTTGTTTCAAGACCATGTTTTGGTACCTGCCAGTACTCGGCAAGCTCTAAAACACACACCCCAGGGCACAGGGAGGGCCGTGCTTTACCCAGGGGAAAGAGGGGACAGCAAGCAGAAGAACATAGGTTTGCACTGGGATCATGCTGCTCCTACGGAGCAATTTGGGTAGTGCCAACCAAATGAGTGGAGGTATTTTTATTCTGCAAGAGGGGAGAAAGGGCTTTTCTCCCACAAAACACACATGAAAAATAGTATGTTTTTGCAAAAGAAGGTATAAAATGCCTAGAAAGGGCCTTGCAGCCAGCAAAGCAGAGATGAGGTGGGTGGGGAGCCCCCTAGGCAGTGCACCGGGGGGGCTGCTGCTGTGCAAGGAGACCCTCACTCCACCCCACAGCAGAGGGTGAGCTTTGCAGAGCGGGGAAGGTCTGGCACATCACAGCAGGGCAGCGAATGAAGACCTAAACCCAAAACACGTGGCTGTTGTCAATTAGGAGTCTTCATTCAAAGCAAGGAGGAAGGACCAGGGTTTCTTTCCTACAAGTGTTTTCCAGCAAGTGGTCTAGGTGTGAATTTTTGCTCTGGCAGTCAGCTCCGAGCTTAACGAACTACTTAACTGCCAGACCCTTCCCTGGCCCAGTTTCATTTTGGGTCTGAAAATGAGTCTCCCTCTCTCCCTTCTCCCTCTCCCATCAAGTCACCTAAATGGATAAGGCATTTAAAGCATTTCAGCCCAATCTTATTTCACACCATATAATTCTGTGCAAGCCTTTGTGTGTCTGCCCCACTTGTGTCATTGGCATGTGCTGATCAAATATCAGCAGAGATGAGGGACAGGGAAGGGGCTGAGCTCTCAGGCCTCCAGATGGGGAGGCACTGCAACACGGAAACTCCCAGGAACGTGACTATCCAAAACCCATTTTCCCTCCGCCAGAGGATTTCACACTTGAGAAAAAGGGAACAGCTTTACTTAAAAAATAAGTTCTTTCCTCTTCCCCATCATCTATCGTCAGAAGTCCTGCCTGCCACCACAGCCAGGACATGTCCTCCTCTATGTACACTGCTCCTCAAAGCAAGAGCTGCCCACAAAGGGGCAAGAGCATGCAAAAACATACACTTCTAATGGCACTTTCATATTTGCACATGCAACTAAACGTAACAAATCACAGTCCACAGCCATGAATTCAACCTCAGTGTCAAAACCAGCCCGTGCAGAGAGGAAACCGAGCTGAGCAATACCAAAATTGCCAGCAGAAAGCAGGGAGAGTGTGCACACAACCTGCTGCTTATGGGACACGTGGGATGGCCAGTGGGGAAGCATGCGAGAGAAAAGCAGAAAGCAACACTGCAGCGCAGAGCACGAGGCAGGGAGCAGAGTGCCGGAGAGGGGCCAGGGAGTACACGAGCGCACACATGTGGGGCTGAGAGCATAACGCTGCTGAACATTTACTCTCACTTTACATTACAGATTTAATGGCTTTTAACAGGAGACTTTGTAAGCGATCAGGAATTGGAACAAAAGGAGCTGGGGGAATAATTATTCTAACCAGGGGAGCTAAAGAACATGGCAAAATCGCGTGCTGAGCAATCATGCTAATTAAAGGCACCCAGAAGAATCAGGATAGAAACGCCAAATGGTTTTCACTCTGCTGCCCTAATCCACTAACTGCCTCGTCACTTTGACTCCCACCAGCTGTGGGAAGGACAGCTCTGGGCGAGTCGGTTTGTAGCAATAAAGGATGGAGCTAAACAAGTGACATGGTGGGGGTTGGTCCCCTCCGTGCTGGGCTGAAGCAATGCTTGGCCTGCCAGACTGAACAGGGGCTGCTTTGCACCAGCAGCCTGAGGGGGGACCAAATGCCCCCACAGCCTCTGACTGAGCAGCAGGGATCCAAATACACTTCCCAGAAAGCAGAACAGCTGCTGGCAACTACCAGCATGAGGCTAAACACAACCCACAGCCACAACCCTGGTCCATTTGGGCTGGTCAGCCCTGCTGTGTGTCTGCCTCTGCAATTAGCTGTGTTATGTGGCTCAGCACAGTGGTCTGTCCTGGGCTGTGTTTGGGGAGCGTGTTTCCGGTGCCACACCAGAGCTCTGGCAGCACTGAACATGTTGCTTCCTTGTCTACACAGTTTTGGTCATCACTGGGTTGGGTCCGCTCAGGTTGGTGCAGGGGTTTTCAAAGGTAAGGACATCTTCTATGCAGTGGGCATCATCCTGATCTTCTACTGGTTAAAATGCCAGCTGGGGTTCATGCCATGCTAGCATCAGAAAAGTAAGAACTAACACTGCAACATGGGGAAGTTTTCACTGAGAAAAAGTGAAGACTAGGACAATGTCCTTGTTGTAGGAAAAGGAAATGAACACAATATTGCTCCAACAGACTAAAGGTTTTACAGACCCAACTAAAAACTCCCATGCACTCAGCCTGGTGTAAAACCCAAGATAGACTCCTCAAGGAGCTGCTGAGCCTCGAACTGTTGGGGATGTCAGGGGAAGATCTTCCTCGGACATTGCTGGAGTCCTACAGGGCATTACACGCCAAGCCGGAGGGGGGGCAGAAAACACAATTAACAGAACAAGACACACAGTGGTGAAATCACACGCTGAGTACAAAGAAGTCTCTCTCTGTCCTTTCCAACCTCCAGGAGAAGGTCCATCTCCGATAACTGCTTGAGTGAGATGAGTGCTTTTCTCTCCAGCAGTGCAGACCTGGGTTTTGTTGCAGCAGTCGCCTGCATTGGCACAGAGTGAGAGCTGTACCTCAGGGAGGTGGGGCAGCAGAAAAGCGAATGCTAACAATTGCCATCAAGTAACAGCTTTCTATTTAAAAAGCAATGGTTTGTTTGTTAATCAACAGGTCCATTAACACGGAGCAAATGCCTTTCTAATGGACACCCACAGGATCACAGGCTGAACTATTTGTGTGTAGCATCTTTTGATTGATTCACCCTAAAGATCATCAAGTAAATGAGAGAGGATGTAATATTTCTGCAGGAAACATTCCACAGCGGATACATTGATTGTGATACTCAGCCAGCTGCTGTGTGCCAGTCTCTTCTTAAAGAGACTTCATATTCGATTCTCTGATTAAATATTTCGAAACCAAGAGCAAATTAGGGACATTGGCTGGACCGTGCCAGGTGCTTGGCCCATGGAGACCTGGTACCCTGCCAAGGAGGATCACATGAGAGGCCGATGTCCAACCTGCTCTCTCTCTTCCTGCCCTCAAGGCTCACGATCCCGTTCCCTTGGTCCTTGGCCGGCTACACAGATCACTGCCACTCTGCTGCCTGGCCTCTTCCTGCCACCACTAAATCCTTGACCCGAGCCAAGGGAGCCCGCTTGGTGGCACACCAGAAACACAGATCTGTTGACTCATTTATTCAACTCCTACCTGCAGCTAAAGCTGCAAAATCATGGTCCGCTTTGCCTGCCAGTGTCTCTCTAACTCCTGCTCTGTCACCACAACGAATCCATTTTTAATCGAAAGCCCACTGAATGCCCAACGGGACAGGAGGAGGCAGGGCTGAGAATGAGGAATACGCTGAGAACAAAGGAAGAAAGTCCAGGACCCACAAGGAAAATAGCAATGAAACCATCAGCTGAATAATTTGCCACACCAGCAATCCCAGCTGCCAGAGATGGCCCATGAGCCAGAGCTGAGCACTTGCTGCAATCTTCAGTTTGCAAAAGCAAGTTCTTTTTCCCACAGACCAAACACTGGCCTGACACCTCCTTTATGAGCTGCTGAACAAACACCATCTTCTGAACAAGCTCTGCAAAAACACAGTGACACTTCCAGTTTATGAGCAAGCCCTGCCACCACTCACCAAGCCACAGCCTTGGAGCTATTGAAGCTGTCCTGAACGAGACCAGCAGGGCCAGGAGACCCGGACTGCTGCCACCACTTCTGAAACAACATGCTTATTTCACATGCAAACGAGCCACACAAATTGAGACCAGACCCTCCTTTTCCCTTCTGAGCTACTCATAAATAACAGAGGCGTAAGGCAGGTGAAGGGTCTTTGAGGCAGGTGAAACACAGAGTTACAAAGGACGGAGCATCTAATTGGAGACAAAAGGAGAAAGCTAAACACTCACCCAGGTCCCACGGGGAGACACAGCTAACCCTCCCCTCCGGAGATAAGCTCCATCAAGAGGGCTTCCAGCCTGTTGGAATAATGACTCCTTGAGGGCAAATCAGAGGTGCCAGCAGCTACAAATGAGGGCCTTTCTCTGCTGTAGCTTCCATCCTTTATCCCCTTCAGTACGGGCAGGGGAGAGGAGGAAAAAAAAAAAAAAAAAAAAAAAAAAAGAGAAGAGCCTGCAGGTCCCATTCAGGCTGAACTACGTGTGCCACCGCAGCCTCAGAGCCAGGCAACAAGGTAAGAGCTGCAGGTATAAGCTTGGCTGTGGATGCTGGGCTCCTGCCCTCACTTCCTTTATTTTCAAAGAAAACAAAATCGAGTTTGTATCGACTACTGAGAAGACGAGACAACATTATACAGGACACGACCCTCCACAATCAAATTAAGTCATTGCAACATCATAACCGGCACAGAATATGTAGCCCTGATAGCATAGAGGATCAAGGAGAATGATTTTATGCAGCAAACATTAAAAGACAAAAGGAAAATGAATCGTATCAGGACATCAAGCAAAACCAGAGTGTGAGATAAGTTTGGAGTGGTAGGAACAAACAGCATTCCTCTCTCAGGGTTTTCCTTCCAAGCCCCTCCTGTGTTCCCATTCAAACTGGCCTGCCACTTCTCAGAGCTGGTCATTAAAAACATAGCAAGTGCTAGGAAATATCTTTGCCACTTCCTGCACAGCTTCCTCACTTCCCCAACCCTGGAGCTCTGATGGTTTCCAAAAGAGTAAAGCCACTATTCACAGAGCAGATTTCCAGCCTTGGTCCTCACTGTGTCAGCAAAATACCCAACAGCAACACACTCAAGGTGCTGATTTCAGGAGTGCTGAGATCTGTTAAGGTAGGGGACTTAATGTCCTACTTTTGCTGTAAGTCACCACTTCTGTGTCTATATATACATCGCACACAGTTCATCAGAAAATAAAAACCAAATGCATGGTCCAGCTGTGAGACTTTCACCATCACGGCTTGGCACTCAGCTCTCCTCCCATCTCCCTCCCCCAGCCCACATCTCTCAAACATCCACTGTCCCTGCCCTCTTCCTTGGCATACCCCTCCACAGGTGACTCCCCATCCCAGCTCCCTCCTACCCTTCCCTGAGCTCTTGGTCTCTCATAGGAAAGCCCTCATCACCCAACTGCCGAGCGATCACCAGCAGAGACAAATCCATAAAGCTGCTTCAACCCAAACATCCCTCTATGAGATGGGAGGGAGGTCTCCAGCGGTCCAGGTGCACATGTTGGTAGGTATTTATGGTGACGTGGAGGCCACCATGTGTCTCTGGAAAGGTGAGGGTGGGTTACCACTAGGTGTAGTGGCAGTGCTGTTCATCACTATACCAGGACTGTAAGGATCTAGATGTGGAGCCTGGGCTCTGCGTGAGCTGGGAGGTGAGTGCTGCCACCCCAGGCAGGTCAAAACCCAGCTCAGCACAACTCCCCCAGTGCCTGTTTCACCCCATCAAATGGGGAAATATGCAACCAATATATTCATCCTGCTACATGCAGGAAGAAGGATACAAACCTTCCTAAAACCTATGATTTACATGGCAGTCTGTGGCAGTGGTTTCCCAACTGCATAATAAGTACATTAACTTTAGCTAAGCTGATTCTCCAGAGATGAAGAGATGGAAAAGAATAATCGAAGCAAACTGTGATAGAGTTTTTGATTAAGCAGCTGATGATCAATAAAAGTTATCTGCAGGGCACTGAGTGTTAATGAGCTACCATTCCTGTAGCAAAGAAACACCTGAGCCCAGACTCCCCGCTCAACACAGCCCACAGAGGTCAGCAAGACCTGCTCCTCCAGGGCTGACAACGCAAGAACATGGGCCACAGAGTCCACAGGTCTCCCCTGCCCTCGTTCCTGTTGAAAGGGCAATGGGGGAAGAAGGAAAAGAAATAACCTTAAAGAGGAACATGGCTAGAAAGAGAGAAATTAAAAAGGTTAACAGACTGATTCAAGGCTTGAGATGTTATGTTTGGGGGGAAAAAATAAATTGAAAAGGCATTCATAACCTTCTCAGGCAGCGCCATTAATTTAAAGAGGCCTTAGAGCTCTGCATCTGTAACACCAGCACCTAGCACACCTACAGCAGGGAGCAAGAAGGACCAGCCAGCCGGGCTACCAGCTCTCTACAAACAGGGAAGCCAGCCAGGCTACCAGCTCTCTGCAACCAGTGACGCAAGGCACAAAATGACCCACAGCACATCCCGCAAATACTATCCTGTTATCCCTTCCCCCACAGTGATGTCACTGCAAAGAAGTATTAGGTGTTAAATCTTAATACTTATTAATATCTTAAATTCATCCCCAAAGATTCTAAGGCATTAAAGAGTGGACTTTATAGAGAATTTCTCATAATAATGTAGCCACCTGTTTAATAGCAAGGCTGCACAAGGGTTTCAGAGAGCAAGTGGAAAGGAGAGCTTCAAATTAAAGCTACGGAGAAGAGACAAGGCTCACATCACCAGAGACATAGAATATCATTACCTCTGCCTGACTTTAGCTATTTCACTGTAACTAATCATTTTACTCTTCCAGAAATGTCCAGAGAACTGTTAGTGACCACAGGGAGCTGCTAGGATCTTTGTATTACATTTCCTCCCAAAGTTGCCTCCTCTGACAGCCCAGCCCAGCCTGCCCACAAAAGGGATTTGTTTTCCCAAAACTCGCTTAGCCTTCCCGTCCTTGGAGGGTCTAGGGAAGGCTGAGAAAAAAATCAGCAGACAGGATGCTCTTTCTGGAGTGTCCCAAAGGGAACAGAGGGGATGAACAGCACATTAAGATTTCTCCCCCAATTTCTCATATTCTCACGGAACTGGGGTTTGCAATTGCCCTCTGCAGAGACCAGGTCAAGACAGGTCATTAATACTACTTGACGCTGAGGATCTTTTGTATTAAAAAAGCACTGCAATTACTTAGTTCAAATCTCTATATTATTCATAAGATCCATATCTATCATGGATATAGCGTTTACACTGCTATGGGGAAATGTAATAAATAAAGCAATAAGCGCTTCCTTCCTCCAGGTCAAGATGAAAGTCTGCATCTTGGAGAGCGGTGCTTTCCTTGGGCAGTGAGGCTCGTTTCCCAGGCTCCCCGCTCAATTCCTTCAGCCAGGAACTAAATCCAGGGTAAAAACTCCTCTTCCTCCAAGCCCAGCACTCAGACTCCAACCAACTCCAACTCCAACCAAGTGGAATTGCCAGAAGGCAATGCCTACGTGGAATGTGGTCGGCAGAGCTCCTAGGAGGTTGGCAAGGAAAGGTCTCTTCAGAATTAGTTGAGAGAGCAAAGCAAAAACATGTTAGACTGTAGCATGGCCCCCATGAAGGTGGAAAGGGAGAACTTGATCTACCCTATCTGGAAAGGAGTAGGAAAAGCTCATAATTGCCATTTTGTGGGATCAGCTCCAAGAACTTGTTTGTCCATCTAAACTCCTGACTCCAAAAGGCTGGCTGTGAAAGGACTTCAGGTGGCGACTCATAAACACGCAACACGGTCCAGCAGGCTGAACATGGGCCAGACTGCTAGCTGTCAGCAACCTGGTGTGACCTTGAGCAAACTGATGTCTTTCCAGCTGCCTCTCCTCATCCATAAAATAGAGATGAAGATGCTTGGCAGCCCCTTCATGGGCTGGAAGGAGAAATGCCTCTTTCCAGGAAATAGTAGAGGTACAAGATGCCAGGTTACTTCTCCTCATTAAGAGGAGGATAAAATATACCCCATCCCTCAAATACTCAGCTGCCTGCTGTGCTCTCAGTAAGGTTCCCCTGACATTTGGGCTTTACTGGGATCTGGCATGAGAACAGGACAGCCCCACCCCACCCCATCTCTGGAATTTGCCCAGAATTTATTTTTAACACAACCCTCAGTGTGAACATTTGTGGTGGGATTCATATGAATTCATGCTAATCTCTGACTCTAAGCTAGCCTCACCCTGGCTGCACCGATAGCCAGGACCGTCAAGAGAACAGACGGTATAATCTCCCCCATCCTGAACAAGGTGCCTAACATGGGGCAGACCCAAAGCATCCTATCTCCTTCCACGTGTAGGAAGGAAGCTTTGGACAGCCACCTCTGATGGAGCTTCTGCTGTCCAGGGGTAACTAACTTGTCCTAGAGCATAATACACATCAAACAGGGCCCTAAGCTGGGCTTAAAATGACCTTTCAAAATCATAGAGCCCTTTGCTAAGCTCTTTATTTCTTTTTTGGTTTTGGATTGTGAGCAATGGGATAGAGCAGAAGCTGTGGCCCATCTGAGAGAAGACTTGAAGATTAGGCTGCAACTTTCTGGTATATCAAGACCTCAGGCATGGCTTGAAGCGTGAGGTCCTTTGCTTTGGTATACACCTGCTGGCCATCATCTCCCCTCGCTCAGTGCTCCACATCAATTACAGTGCAGAGATGTAAAATGACTGATACTTTTAATACAAAGGGCCTGTCATTTATTTATTAGCTGGCGACAGGCCCTGCAGTCCAGAATGGATGCATTATAAATCAACTGCATTTCTAACCATTAAAAATTCATCCAATTCATAATGTAGGACGCCCGTAATTTCCTTATCAGTGTTGAGTGTGAAGGATTTTTCTTTCTCCTCCCTTGGTTTTACTTTGCTGCTTTGCTTTCCCAAAGATCTTGCTCATCTGAGGATTAGCTCTGCTTAATCCTGCAAGAGGGAGGTGGAGGGGTGGGAAGGGCTGAAGTCATTTTGTTCCAGTGTTTTCTTCTAATTGCAAATTTGCCATATATACTTAGGAGACTTGGCTGCCTTAGTCCTAGTCACACTTATGGGAGCCAGAGAAACTGCTCGTCCTGAATTGAAGAGATGCTTGGGGGGAGGGGAAATAGATCCCTTTTCCCTCGCAAAGGGAAAAAAAAGGAGGTATGGTAGTGGGACAGGGAAGGATGATGTAAAAACCCGTTAAAATGTATTAGCAAGATAAGAACAGGTGTCAAAACATTATAAAACAGTACATTTCAAATAGATCAAACATATATATATATATATATGAGAGAGAGAGCTAGAGAGATAAAAATAGGTAGGTATAGTAACCTTCAGACTCAGTACTCCAATTCATTGAGGAAAAATAGGTTAGTAGGGCTGAAAGAAAGGTGTGACATTTTTGCAGACCCACAACTGTGACAGAGAACCATAGGTACTGCTGCGACATCAGCAACAAATAGGAACTTGGAACTAACATCAGGAAAAGCTGAGTCTCCATGAAGCTGTAAGTCATCACTTAGTTTGACTACTGCATCCCATATTGACCACGCTTAGCTGCAGACGGCAGGACAGCCCGATCATTGGTGTGCATACAGAAATTGTCATGCTTTCATCGAGTCTCAGTTTGTTTCTGTCTCTTAAATGGATCTATCCAGGCAGGGGCAAGGACTGAGGGCCCAAAAAACAGATTCAAGCAGGGTTCAGCATTAGATAACTTGCAGTCTGTTTAGGAATGAGCGTGCAGGAATCTAAAAATGGATTATGCAAACCCTGCCTTAATGGGAGACAAGCCCGGGCACCGAGAGCAATCCTTACACGCTGTGAATTCAATGTACTTTTCACCTCGAGACACTTGCACACAAATCTTACATCAGCTACACGTGGAAATGGGTTTGCTGAGTTCTCAGCTGGGTCTGTTCACTTCAGTAAATCACACCGAGTTCAACAAGGCTAGCACTTTACGCTTAACCACGGTGCAAGACAGCTGCTTCAGGTCAGGGCTTCAGGAGCACACCAGCAGAAGTGGTGCTTGCATTAGTAGCAGCGTCTTCCTCCATCCCATCGACCCCACTGGCAGTGAACCCACTCCTTGCCCGTGCCCACGACCGACAACAGCAAGACAGCCAGAAGGATGCTGAGACAGACTGGAAATATTCAGCAACCAAGAACAACAATTTCTGCATTTTTGTTATATTATACATGAAGCAATCAAGCTCCGCTCTACAGACAGCAGCGCTGCTCCGCCTGCCCCGTGCCGCAGGGAGGCACAAGCCATCACTGCTGGTGCACACCATCTCTCCAGAGCCAGCCACCACGCTAGGCTGGGAAACAAAAGTGCCCTTTGACATGAGAAGCTGTTTAGGCAGAATATCCTTTTACATGGGTCTTTCCCCAGCTTTCAGGACTGAATGAGGTATTTTGGGCTGTCTAGCCCAAAAGCAGCACTCAAGGTAGGTTTGTATTTTTTCAACCTGACATGCAGCTTCATTGCTGGATCTTGGGCAGTACTTCTTGTCCCACAGGGCAGTGTTACTAACAACGTTCCTGCTGTGTGTGCGGTCATGCAAAACTGCTCAAGTCCTAAACAATAGCAGCTATTTTTAATTAGGAATCGTAATTTAACTGGACAATGAACAAACAATGAGAGCCTGCAGTCTTCTAACCAGAGAGACAGCTCCTGTCTGACCTTGATCAGTCCCCACGCACTTCTGAGAGCTAGATTTTAAACCTGAAAACCAGCCCAGTTGGACTAAAAAGTCACAACATGATGTCCTTACAAACTCTGGGAGCTCCTGGTGCCTTCAGGGGTACCCCATGGCCAGGTACCACGGGCACATCTGCCTTGTCCCTGGAACGCAGAGGTACCCCAGCCTCCAGATACTTTCCCAACAGCCAAGCGTTATAAGCTGCAGCAAACTCAATAAAAAGCAAGACAAATATTTAACCGATAGCCAAAAGACGTCAGTACCACAACTGTACCCACAGGCACATACAGGCACCAGCTATTTTTAAAGGGATCCACAGCAAAATTCACACAACCAGTGAGCCATTGGGAGAATACTCTTGAACCCCCTTCATTACCCCTGACACCAGGGCTGCCTGGGTTTGCAATAGCTTCAGGTCACGCACCATGTCACTATCTCTTCTCTTGCAGGGAAGCAGCCCCGGGCATGAGGAGCGTTGGCTGATGAACAGAGCCTTCCTTCCTTTGGCATGAACACCTTCTTCAGGTTTAAGAGCACCATGGGGCCAAGAGCACTACAAGCTCAACAGGATCGGGAGAAGCACCAATACTTGGGCATGCAACCAACAACGCAGGGAATGAAAACCTGCTTTATCCCCATTTCATCCCACTTTTCTTCTCTCACCCTGCTACGACAAGTCTTGACTCATGCCAGACCATGGGTGAAAAGCACGCCTGTGCTGCCAAGCTCTGAACACCACTAGAAATTGGAGATGCAACCATCTTTGATCGCTTCAGGCAATCCCTGGCAGGGGAACTGCCTGGCCAGGAGCGTGGTGGCGTCCCTGGCTTTGCCAAGGAAAGGCAGAGCTGCAAAGGCGCTCAGCAGAAATCCACGTGTGCTTCAGCAGCATCAGTCATGAGGCGGAGGTGATCAGTGTGTAGGTGTCACTGTGCAGGAAGCTGAGCCATGGGGAATGAAGAAAAGCTGATTCAGCAAGGGTTTTACACCATGCTCATCCCACGGTGCGTGGGTGAGCGGGTGGGAAACACATGCCCATGTATGCAGAGGCGGTGGTGTGGGGGGGGGGGCAGGGGATGCTGGAAGAGCAGTGGGAGGGGGTGTGAGCCCCTATATGAGATGAGCAGGGGGCTGGATGCAAGACGGAGTATCAGGAGTGCACGTACACATCCTCCATGAGATGGTACATGTCTTGGGCAGTCCAGTGGAACCAATTTGATGCAGGGATGAGGCTGCCAGGCAGCGCAAGCAGCCTGCTGTGCTACACCCTCTCCAAATCTGGGAGGAAGCCAGCTCAGGGCCTCCCCTCACTTGGCTTGTTCAGTGCTTGACAGTCCACACATCACGAGCTCCCTTTCCGAAATCACCTCAGGCAAGCCAAGCCTGGTTGCCGCCACCGCAGACACTGGGGTCAAACAGTCCAGAGGATACACTTTCAGGCCAGAGGAGCAGGCAGTTTTGCAAAAGAAAACATTTCCCTGTCCACTCTTTGATGTCTGTATCCAGGAGTATTTCCATCACCAGGACAGCCTCTCTGGAGGCAGGTCAATGTTAGCAGCCCAAAGCCATGTTCTCCTTGATTTAAGGGTTTCTCTTCCTAATGGATCCCCATCCCCAGGAATGTCCCTGCCCAATGTGTCATCACCCACCGCAGCTGTGCTGCCAGCGTCGCTTCCCTGTGATGGGGCTGGAGCCTGCTTAGCCCCCTTTGATCTTGGGTGTTGCTACAAATATCTTCAGTAAACACATGCTAAAGTAACAGAGATAGGATCTAAAACCCCAGCAGCTGCAGGAGGTGATCAGCTTGTGTGCAAACCAAGTCAGGTGCACATCACATCTGGAGCAAGGCAGGGCTGCGCTCCTGGCTACAGTGGCTCCTTCTAAAGCAGGCAGGGGCCAGGCAGAGCCACATTTCCCACCCTCCCACGCTGCTTTTCTTTCTCTCAATACAACCACCCAGCCAACAACTGCAGAGCTGGCTGAGGGGCAAGGTATATGCAACGGATTTTGCCAGCCTTTCCAAAACAGCCTGAAAAGCTCTCATTTCTGCAGCACCGTCATGGCAGGAAGGTCTAAAGATTGATGCACTGAGCATGAGGCTGCAACTCAAAGTACAGGTGCAATAGGTGGGATGGGCACTCCGCCTCTGCAAACGCAGTTTGGACTTCCGAGTTCTGGAAAATGTGGCTATTTCTTCCACTTGCTCTTTCAGAGCTGGATGAAACGATGCAGAGTATAAAATAGCCACAGGTAAGGAAAACCAGCTGAGAGGGCTGGGAAGACCTGAGCAGGTTGGATTGAGTCCTGGAGTTGGATCGATATGTCCTGGCCATGACATCTCCTGTTAGTCCAATGTTGCAGCCTGGAAAAGGGGACGAGAAGGCGATGCTGAGCGCAGAAGTTGTTCATTCCTGCTCCAGGGGGTGACAGAAGCAGTAATTTTTGTTGCTCACACTTTTCTTCAGATACCTGCAACATCTGCCCTGGAAGCAGCCAGCCAGAGCCTGCAGGGTTTCTTCAACATCCAAATCTTTTGCAGGACGTTCACATCAGCACTTGGAGCTCAGAGCAATTTCTGTGAGAGACAACCACAAACCAGAAGGAAGGGAAATTTGGAGGCAGAAGGTCATTGCAGCAACCTCCAATGCCTTCCACCTGCTGGCAGCTGAGGGTTGAGGTCAGGGCTTTTCTACAGACCCAAGCCAGAAACCCAGGTTTTGCTAGGGCAAATGAGGAGACACAGAATAGAGTAGCAAAACACACATAAATGAGAATACAGCCACTCATAGACCCTCATTAAATCCTCTAAAAGTATCTCATGCAGGTTGACTGAGAAGGATAAGACCATAAGACAGAGAGGAACCCCAGTGCAGAAGAGTCTTGACCCACAAGTGCCTACTTCAGAGAAGTAACGGGCATTGGGTCCTGCTGAAGAGGAGCCTGGGGCTTTCATGTTAGCGGAGAGAAGAGGAAAAGAGAAGTTTGGAGAAACTGGAGAAATAGCAGAGACCCGTGGGAGGAACTGAGACCTGTACAAGCTGGGCACTGGGCAGCAGAGTGCTGCTGTCACTTCATACTGGGCTCCACATTTATATTGCATGAAAATAACCTTTGACAAATCCTCGGGGGGGGGGAGGCAATTTCTCTTTTCCACTACCAACAGGTTCAGTTTGCTTTCTCAGCCAAATGAAACTGCAAGCATTTATGGCTTTATTTTTATGTTGTTGTTGTTGTTTTTGGCAAAAATGGGAACATGAACTGACCAAAAATAGAAATGCTGCATACTTTTTAGCTTCCCATGCCCAGGATGAACAAAACACACTAAGCAAACAAAAAGAATTTACAGTGGTAAGGGTAAATATCCTTCCCATTTTTGTTTTCAAGACCTATTAGAAACAAAGGTAAGGAAAGCTAGTTGTTTAAAAAATATGATTTTTTTAAATGACCACAATGTTCCTTTTAAACTGCACTGAAATACAAGATAAAGACAGGGTACTGAGTGAAAGAGTGCTGATGACGCTTTTATTGTGTGATTTGCCTTGTTTTTTTCTGAAGTACTTCTTTTTAGCCAATTACCATGTATTTACAGTTAGTGTAATTATATCTAATTACTTAATTAGCATGAATATGTGTAATTACTAACTTCAAATATGTAATTATGTCAGGGCAGCCTGTAATAAATGAGGTTGAAAAAAACCCTCATTAGGACTCTACGGAAGGACGGCTGCTCCACCCGTGTGGAGAATGCATCCCAGTCCCCAGACTGCGCCGACCCTGGAAGAGGAAAACACAGCCAGCTCCGGTTGTGTCTGGCAACAACCTCCACCAAAATCAAACCACTTGCCCCAAAAGTCTAGCTTCACAGCACTGGTGGGAACCGAGCATCCACTGATGGGACACAGACGGGGATCTGCAAAGGATCTGCCCCCGAGATTCATTTTCTCCATCGAGGTTTGGATTTTTTTCTCTGATTTATGTCATTCTTGAGAAGACCTCTTTGGTCAGACAAGAAATACAAAGGAACAGAGCAACTGCAAAACTGCGCTGTGGCATTTGAGTAAAGCTTGAGAGATCAGATCCAGGAACTAATATCCATCTGATGCATTGTGCTGATAACAGATTACTACTATTAAAGTAAAACAATCTTCCAAAATGTTTCTTCTGAAATATTACCAGTCTTTCTCCACAAAAATCTCCAGCTACTCATAATTACCAATTTTGCAAATTCGAATCCTGAACATCAGGAGATGGAGCTAAGGTTAAAAGTTGCTGCTACTGCAAAGAGCACATGTATGAAAATGATGTCCTACCAACAGCCTCATGAACTTACTTCAAGCTGATGCTCCCTTCTTTTCCACTGATCCGGAGCTATCCATTGTAATGAGCTGACTTTTCTGTCCAGAAGGACTGATAGCCATTTTCTGGACACAAATGAGGGTAGACTGAATCATGTTTTGCATTACCAAAACCGCTGACCATAGGTTGAAGCTATGTGGTCCTACACCCTTATCTCCTCATCCTGTACTCAGTCCACAGTGCTTGCTCCACAACAAGTCCCATTCTTCTTCTCTCATCTGTTTATTTCCAGATATAGTGAGGTGCAGACTTATCACAACCTGTTGCTCCTCCTGCCGACATCTGCCAAGCCGATACGCCACTTGGTTTCCCTTCCATATGCAAAAGATCAGGAGAAAAAGACTCAGCTTATTCTTCTGAAATTGGTTTGTGGTTGGACTGTCCCCATTGCCAAGCACTTTGCTTAACCCTCCAGGTAGAGCTGAGGATGGCTGAAACAAGGATTGGTTGCAAACCCTAGTGCTGCCCAGCATGCCATGGAGTTACAGTGTAAGGATGCGGGGAGCATCTTCTCAAAGACTCAGTGCTTTATCACAAGAAAACACAGTGGTGCAGTTTCTTCCGTGGCTATTTGTGAAGCCCTCAGCCAGGAAGGGAAAGAGGACCCTGAGCCAAGCTTGTGCCTCCTGCTCCTCTAAGTCAGGCAGTAGCAGAAAGGGAGTAAGAGACAACTGCAAAAATCCCAGAAAGTCAGAGGTGAGAGCTGGCTCCTGCGCCCTTCAGCCCATCAATGTGAGGACAGCACATCCCCAGTGAGGAACACATCTCTATCTCCTTGAGGACAGGTTAATGAGAAGAGCCCACAGGACAGCACTGCACAGCGGGAGCGAGGAGCTGCAGCTCCGCGGGCAGGGAGTTGCTCTCCATATTTCAGCTGCAATTCCATTATGCAGAGCTAAGTGTCTGGGAATAAACATCTGTCATCCCTGCGTGATAAGCGATGTTTGCTAGTATAGAGGGTGACAGAAATCTATATCACATCAATGTACTATTAATACTGCATTAAGCATATAGAGTTTGCTCTCCTCGTTGCAGCACGGTAATGGGTATCGGCATGCCCTCAACCCAGACAACATCCAAGAGCACGGATGCTTGCAGGAGAAAGGAAGGAGAAAAGCTTCGCGGTGGAAAGAGAAATTGCTTGCTGAAGACGTTGCTCTAGCAAGACCTCCGTGTAAAGGAGAGACACCGGGTGCCACAGAGCACCTTTGCTCACAGCTGGATGGGGGCTCTGCAGGAGGTGGGTGGCAGGAGGGAGGTGACAGCTTGCATCAGTAGACTCAGCTGGGTATTGAGGCATTCCCCAGCCCAGAGGAGTTATCCTCTCTACAAATGACAGCAAATTAAGTATTTGTGTCCAAGCTCTGGACAGGGTGGAAGAAAAACCCTCTGGTATGAAAACCACAGGGAGAACAGGAGCAATGAATATTCTCCAGTTCAGGTTTAAGTTGAGCAGAGCACATCAGATCAAACAAAACCCTTACAGCAAAAGCTTCCCAAAGCACGGTTAATTTAAAAGGTGAATTATGAAACTTTCCAGCCTCAAAGCAAAGCCACCAGTGAAGTCAGAAGTTTTGCCCAAGTAAAGTCCTGGGGACTAAAATACAACACACACACCAAATCCAACCCTGTCTGAGGTCTCGAAGCCTGGGTTTTGCCTCGTGAATGACAAGCAAATCTAAAAAATAAGGCCTGCCAGCATCCAGCTGTGGTTTGCCTCTTGTTAGCACCCAAAGGGAGTGCCTGTGGGGGGGGTTTGGTTTCAGCCCCACCGCCTCACAGTCCCAGGAAACCTGGAGCTCGGAGGTGGCAATTTGCCACAGATTTCCAAGTGTGCACAGTTGTCACTAGTGCTGCATTTCACCCCCGTGGCACCTTCCACAGGAGAAGTGGCTCCAGATGCCACCCCCAAGCGTCTCTGTGAACTCTTCAGATCCTAATCAAGTAGCCCCGTGAAACTCTGACGCCAAATCCTACTGCGAGTGACTTCTCCTGCAACCCACCCAGCTCTGACAAGCCCCATGGGGCAAACGCTCAGAGCAAAACTTAATGCTTTGAGGTTTAAGCTCTGCTACTGCGCAGCTGCAACAGTACCCACATCTTGCAATGGTCAGCGCATAGATTAAAGAGATTTGAGAGAGCAAAGAAGGGGAAGGAAAAAAATAAAGCAGGGGAGCCCCTCCTCCCAAACCATCAGAGTTTGTAAACCATTTTGAGATAAGGTGCTATAAGAAATGTAAAATATATAATCAACAGCACAGAAAAAAACCACACTACGTTCAGCTTCTCCACTCCTGCCTAATCACTGCCCTCTTCCTCCCCCTCTCTACAAACACACCAAATTTAGCACATTAAAATGAAAATCAAAGGGAAAGCCGGGCGCGTTCATTAGGTACACCTCATTGCTCCAGCAAGCGAAGCACAGTGATAATGGCTCGGGCACCAGCTCACAGCACCTGGGAGGGGCTGCCCCAGGGACACCTCCACGGGAGCAGTGGCTGCAGCTCCCCATCCCATTGGGAGGAGCTGTGGCTGGGGTGCAGTGGGCTCCTGCCGAGCACTTAATGCTGAATGAGCTTCTGCAGGTTGGGAGATTGGCCTCCTCCCTGTTTCCAGGGGCTGAGTTATGTTTTCCTGCAATCATGAGTCAGCAGCAGCCAAGGGGAGAGCAGAGGCGACTTCAGTGCGGCACTCCCTGCATCCTTTTACCCAGCGCTTTTCTTTTACGCTCAGAATTTAGGAGTGCAAAACGGAGAGGACCACTTGATCACCACCTGCTAGTCTAATGAGCCCAGTTCACAACCCAGATTTATAAGGGGAAGCTGCAAAAGCTTTACAAAAGCCCATGAAAGCAAGACAACCAGCATCTAAGCCTCCTGTTCTTTATCTCCATGCATCTGCCCCATCTATGGCCACATATCCTGAGCTTCTCCCTGGCCCAGTAGGGAGCCAAGGAGACAGCCCCATGGCTGGGAAACTGCTGGAGGAGGAAGGGGAGGCAGGTCCTTTCCCCAGCCAGGCAGGGGTTGCTCCCGTCCCCGCGCTCCCAGGCGGCTCTTGCTCATGCCTGGGACCTGATGCTCAGAGCCGACAAAGCAGAGCCGGGCTTTGAATGGCACTTTCAGGCAAGGGGGGAAGGTGACTGGTGGGTGGCGGAGGGAGGGTGAAGGGAGGTGAAGGTGAGAGTGGAAAGTCTTCTCTGGAAGCACCTACATGTATGTTGTGATTTCTGAGACCTGAGATTCACTTTGGTTTCTGGACCATACCAAGACCCACTTGCCTCAAAAACCCCCTTCTCTTCTTCCTCATCCTCTTAACCTCTTCCTCCTCACCCTCCTTTCCCCATCCCCTCAACCCATCCCCTGGTCCTTGTAGGGGGCTCCAGCCGGATCGGGCACTCACACGTGTCTGGCTTGTGGCAGTTGTGACCTTGTCGGAAGTACTGGGGGTTCTCGATGACGGGAATGCGGGTCATGCCGATCACCACCGTGTCTGGGCCAGCGTCCAGGGACGAGGGTGTTGTGATGCCGTGGTTGATGTGGTGGAGGGGACTGGCTGAATCCTCCTCTCCGCTGATCACTGCGACGGGACCTGCAAACACCACGCACATCCGTCAGGCTCAACAGGGGAAAGGGGACCCGCGAGATCTGCTGACCGTTCGGGTACGGATCACTGCGGGTCAGCAGTGATCACCGCCAGCCCCTGGACAGGATGCCTGTCCTAGCACTTCTGGCAGCTGTCCCAACCCCAGGGCTAGTTTCTCCAGGCAGCTCACAGGGCAGGGAAGACACCTCAAGTTGTCTTTCCTGGTTTTGGGGTACCAGGCTAACAAACCTGCAGGGGTTAAAGTAGCTACAGGTGACACCACATCAGAGGCGAGTCCTGCACAAAGTCCTCTCCTAGGGCTGTCACAAGATAGATCAGTTGCTGTGGTATCTGTATACCCTGGGATCACGAGCTTGGCAGAATACGTAACCGAGCTTAGACTGGAGAAACATCACCCCCAGAGAAGATCTATTTCACCCCAAACCCATATTCACACCATTTCTCTTGCCCAATGTGTTGCCCATCTTGTTTCCCCTCCTCCAGTTTCACCCAGGCACACACACAAAGCCCTTCAGTCAGGCTGATACCTACAGGGACCCACAATGTACTGGAGCAGATCCGACTCAGCTCATGCTGCCTCCCACCACCACCACGAATGGCAACATCTCCCCCTTACCCTCCTGACCCCAAAAACCTCACGGCACCATTAGACAGGCAAGGAAATGAGGCAAAGTAGTCAGACACCCAAGATGGGAGCAATGGAAGTCTCCTATCCCTCCACAGCCTCTCTAATGTTCACTAATTGCTCTCACTGGAGCAAGAGCACAGAGGCAGTCTCCCATGGAAGGACCCCTCTGCCATGCTGGCACCCCTTGGAGACCACAGTCACCCAAGGATGGCAGAGAGGAAGGCCCCCAGCAAGATATAGAGAAGACAGCACCACAACCTTTAGGCTGAGCTGCAACAAACCCAGAAGATTCCCTCCTCCTTGTCTCTTCTAATTCATCAGCCACCGTTTCAAGTACTTCTTAACTCCCAATTCCCCATCTGCTGCTTGCTCGTGGGACCTCTTATTGATCCCCGCCAGGCTGAGAGGGACCTGGCGGAGAGCTCGAGGTGGTCCCTCTGCACTGACCCCCATGCAAAGTCCTGAAGTTGCTGCTCCATGAGCAAGGAGCTCTCAGCACGGTCCACGTGCCTCCCCTAAGTCCCCCAGCACCCACTTACGCATCCTTGTCTACGTCCACAGAGAAGGTCCCCAAAACACCAGAATGCCCAAATGCACCCACACCGATTTCCCTCCTGCGGACAGCCAGCCAGCAACCATGCTCCAGCTCCTTCAGCCTCCTGACGCAGCCATGACTCTTTACACCCAAGTGCCTGCGCCCAAGAGCATCACTGCTCTAATCTTGCCCTAACCAATGGCAGCCTTGTTCCCATAGCTAAAAAGAAGTAATGAATGAAAGAGCATCCATATGTGAGAGCCAAGGCCTGCTTCCCACACAGAGCTATTTCACAGTATTCAGCTGTACCCCAGTTTTTGGCTTATGCTCTATTTTATTCTTAGATCTTCTAACTTCAGCCTTTGCTATCAGCTGCCAAGGCTAGAAACCTCAGGGGACATCAGGCCTTAATACATTATTCCCCACTTCCATCTATTCTCACCCATCCAGGTGAGACCTGCAAACCAACATCACAAACACCTCCATCATGAGGTGAAACCCTCTAATCCACACTGCAGATGTTCATGCTGCGTAAACACAGGATCCTGAGGAGCTGGGCTATGGGGGGACTGCACTGCAACCTTCCATGAGGACCTCCCTTATATATTCAACATGGGAAGAAATACCACGCTCAACTAGAGATGCTCCTTTTCTCCTGTCTGGATGGGTTACCAGAAGCTCAAGGAAAAATGAGCAGAGATGCTACAGGGAGGCTTCAAACCTATTCAGAGAGGCCAGTGTTTTACCTACATCACATAGAAAATGTCTCTCCCCCATCAGTAATCTACTTCCAATTGCACAATTACTTTATTATGTAGCACTAGCAACAAAGAGTCTTCATGCCATTTTACTCTCCAGAGCTTCTGGGAGGACAGGGCAAACACAAGCTCCATGCAGTCATTCTGCCTGCATTAATCTAGTCTAAAGGCTGCTTATTTTTGGACTTTCCAAGTATTGTTTGTTCTTCCAAGTGGGATATAATAAAGTTATTGTGTAATTAGCAGAGTCCTGGCAGCCATGACAGGTGCTTTAGTCACAAAGAAAAAAAGTCTCTCCTTTTACTGTGAATTCCTTCTGGCGTGTTTTGGCTTTTTTTTTAACGTAACTCCCCAGGCCCGCATGACTTCCAGCTTTTGAGACACAAAGGCAAAATTCAACTCTTGCCGCAAGATGCCTGTGTTGGGACTACGCACACTGTATTTCTCCAAACACAAAAAGCAAACAGGCGATTTCAGTTTGAATGACTATTGTTCTTTTGCAACGTCAATTCTTTGCATGCAAACCAGGAGCACTCGGTTTTGCACGGTGCGCAGGTTCCTTCAGCCATACCCTGCACTGCTGGCCAGCCCGGCTGTGGTGGGAAGGGGAGACCTCTGCATTTCAAGGTGCAGTTCACAAAACAAGTCATAAAAATATCAGCTGGTATAGACTGGTGTAAATAATTTGAGGAGAGACCATAAAGATGCCCCTTGCAGTGGAGTGGTGGGAGAGGCTATTGAGGGCTTATTGCTTTTGCTAAGCAGCCAAAGTGTTGCTTCAAAGGAAGGTACCTAATCAGGCAGTGGGATGTGAAAGGCCTCTCTAGTGAACGATACAAAGGAAGTCTTCATTGTCCTCTGCTTTGAGAGCAGAAATCACACCTTTGTGACAAGGAGCAAAGAGGACATCTCCTACAGCATTAGTACTGGAGGGAGATGGTTGGTTTCATAACCAGCCATGGGACATACACCAGGCTGGCACAGACCCTGCTGGGTGTGTAGTTCTTGGGGGTTCACAAAGCCCTGCCAGCACTTAACCCTTGCTGTCCTTGCTTGCACAGCACCTTCTCATTTTTAAGGAACACAGATCATGGCAGTGTCCCTCTGGCCGGTTAGAACGACATGGCTACATCTAAAAAGAGTAGGACATGATCAAGGAGGTCGAGTACTTGTGAAACTAAGCACAGCCAGCATCTATTACACAATGTTCTGATTGTAATTTCCTTGCCAATAAACAGATCCAGAGTCTGACCTTCTTTACACTCCAGGTTTTTTTCTGCAGCTCACTTCTTAGGAGGACTTTCTACACGTGTTATCCCTAGTTTCACGCCCCAAACCTGTCCAAAATCTATGGGGTAAGAGGTAACCATGTCAGCTGATTCACAGTTGCACTCCCATTCCCCAGCAAACACCAGGTCCTGTGAATGGACTCAGCCTCTTAGTCATCCAGCTCAAGTTGATGCTGCCAAACTTAGACATGTACAAGATCTCCCAACCCTCAAAAGCCTCAGAGCTGAACTCTGATGCTCCATGACCATCTCAACGCCTTCCCATTTCTGCAAAAGTGGGAAACCCCAAGAACTGCCAAGGTAGTTACATTCCTGACACCACAAGGATAGTACACCACATAAAAGTATATTCTACCCTTACAATAATCTAGGGACAGTTTACTGCCTCTGACTGTGCTTCCAGGTCTTGAAAAAACCCAAAATAAATCACATTCTCAGGAGTCCTAAGGAACACACCCAATGGACGCAATGCCCTGGCTTTCAAGCTTTCAGAAACGTTTCTGATGAGCTGGCATGGACTATAACATATCATTCAGCCGATTCATCCCAATATACTCCACAGGATACAATTGGATTAAAGACATAGTTTACGGCTGAGGACTTGTCCAAGCTTCTCCTTTTAACTTTTGGGCTGGCAGGGGAGGTGTAGAAATCTGGACAACATTAACTCCTACAACACAGTCATGGCTCTTTATCACTTTCATTCTTTCGTTCCCATCTCTTCTGGCTCATCACAGCTGAGATCCAGTTCTCTCTAAGCACACGGCCACTCCGTTGCCCCTCTGAGACTCAGACAAGTGCTGGCCTCACTGCGCAAGCCTGAGACAAACTTTAAAAATGTCATTGATATCAAGCAGTCACCAATCACATTTATAGGTTTGACTACTGCTCTGACACTCAAAATATATACTGCCATTAGTAACTCCTGGAAATAAAGCAGCTACCTAGACTTCAACTTTTTAATCCATCTTGGCAATAGCATATATTTTTTGCTGTTGAGTAGGTGAAGAGGTTGAGTTTCTGATGTATAATGCTGATGAATGGCTTTATTTAGAAGAATTCTCACCGGCTTCAGCAGTGCACTTTCCAGGTAAGGTTAAAGGAAAAAATGGAGTAAAAACAGAAAAAGAGTACAGATTTTAAGACTTAGGTTTACCTTCCACTTGACAGAGAAATGGGCAGAGGAACATAGAAAGGAAGCCAGTTTTGTACTGTAAAAATGTAGAATAATAGTCCGGGGTAGCCTGGGGTAACTCCTGATATACCATCCTATAATCTTAAAACACAATATAAAATATTTTGTAGCTGCTCTGAAACTTAAAATCTAAACAGTGACACAGTAGCTGTTTCTGTGAATAACTCAGCCTGTGCTATGGACAAACATACTGTGGATATTAACTATGAAAAGAGTTTATTTGTTAATACATTAAGAAGCCTTTGCACGTTCTGAGCATCAAATGTGTCACATCTATACTCTGAAAGGCTTTCGATGGCTCTCCTTCCATCCAAGCAGAGGCCTCACCAGCCAGCAGCATCCACACTGCCTGCAAGGACAGAGTTTAGCTGTTCTCCATGCTAAGCCCATGCAGTTTTCCTGCCAGGGAAGCAGTACCAGCAGCAGTGATGGAGCCACAGAGCTGCAGGGAAAGTCTGGGGAGATATTAAGGATGCCCCAGGGCGAAGAGGCGGTCAGCCCCTGCTCCAGCCCCGCAGTACAGCCACTGCCAGCCTGCCCCTTTGCAACGACAGCAGGAGAGTCAACCACAACAACCAGAAAATTAGGATCAAAATGAATCTGATGTTAACCAAAAAGCAGTGCAGTTGCTTTTGGAAAAGTCACATGGAGCAATGCTGTTCTCCCTTCCTTTCCACATCTTCTCTACAGCCAGCTCCTCTTTCCCAAGAAAGATGCTTCATTCAAACACCACCATTCCGAGCCTCATCTCCGCCCTCTTATCTCCCGCAGCCTCCCAAGTCAGGCTATGTTCCATCTATCCCAGCAATGTTCAAGCTCTTCTTGCTTTGCATCCATCCTGATATTATCAGCTCTGCAAATACTGAGCAAATGCTCTTCCAGATTACCCCTAAATCTCTGCTTTTCAGAAAATCTCCTATCGTTCTCTATTCAGCACTCTTCCCTGTGGCTAAACTGGAGTTTGGCTTTGCATTTCCCTTCATCTCCTTGTTTATCTGGAAGCTCTATGAAATAGGATATACCTTTTAGTCCATGTCTGTGAATCGCCTGGTTCATTCACAATGTTATATGGACAAATTGTTACTTAAGAAAAATAAAGCAAAAAATAATAAATAGCTTAGGGAACCCCTGTTTGCATGATCATATCATAATGGTAAATTATTTATCAAGGCTAAGAGCTATACTTTCTGATAAAACATAGGCTCAGGAATATAGGGTACTTTATAAATAACCACAGATTAGAGAAGATAAGATAATGGTCACTTCATACACACCCGTAACATAATGAATGCTCCAAGGCAGGCAGGTGAAGAAACAACAAAAACTCCAACTTGCTGTCACAGTAACCTCTCCAAAGCAACAAAAATGATCGGAGGTGTAGAAAACATGACCTCCAAGGGAAAACTGAAAGAATTATGCTTTGTGTTGAGAGGAGAAGACCGAAGGGACACGTGATAACAGCCTTCAAATATGTAAAAGGTTGCAGCAAAGAGAAATATAATAGCTGTTCTCCATGTCCACTGGGGATAAAACAAGAAATAATAGGTTTAAATTGCACTGAGGGAGATTAAGGTTTGAACATTTTCCCTAATGCCTAGCAGTACGGATGGCTGAGCACTGGAACAGATAACCCAGGGATGCTGCAGGGGCTCAGCCACTGCCAGGCTGGGAAGGGAAAGGTTACAGGGCCTGACGCTGCTCAGAGCCCTCCCACGCTGCAGCACTTTTCACCTGCAACCAAACAGTCCTCAGCAAGGAGTTCTCTTCCCTTTTTGACGCTTCCAAAGAAACTCCAAGCAGGGACCTTGCCAGTGCTGCAGACCAGGTTTGGGCAGCATCTGAGGCACTGTGGGCACAGCACTAGACTGGGATGGGGCCACAGTCTCTCCAACGTGGTTTCAGAAAGGACAACTCCATCCACATCCCAGGCCACGTGCTCACGATAGAAACTGAGTTTACCGAAGCAGAGTGATGAGGCGAGTGCTCAGGGCTGCAGGGCAACCCCCCTCTCACCACCCATGCCTCCAGGAGCTGTCGCTCAGAACATCATTTTTTGATCAAAAATGATCACTGCAAGAGCTAATTGTGCCATCCACATTTGCCTGTGTAATATAAAGGAGCCATATAATTAACCTACTTAATTAGGAACTGTATATGACCCATAACTAGAAAAAAAAATGCTCTCCTAGTAAAGTAGGTCACCATGCATTGTATAGCAAGCGCTGAAGCAGACCTCATTAAACTCCAATATATATTATATATAAAAACCTCTCCTCCTCTTCAAGCCTCTGTTGGCACTTCCATATTTCCTGATCTTAATCTTAAATGTCGTTCTTCAAAGGGCCATATTACCAACTGGCAAGTAGATAATTCCAAGACAGGATCTCTCAGCCTAGCTTTACAACTCAGAGCTATAGATATGCACATAGAAAACTAATCCCCAACTTCAGTTCATCAGGAAAACAAATGAAAAAATGTTTAAAAAAATTCCAACCTTTTGATGGAGCTGAAATCAAGCCATCCCCAGGGCTGATCTCTGCACCAGCAAGGAAGGGAACTGAAACTCATAAAACAATAAGCGCAAGCACAACAAATACAATTAAAAATCTAGCCGTGCTCCGAGCGAGATTGCATTTACTGTCTCATAAAGAGCGCCTTGTCCTGTCAGGCAAACAAAAGGAAATCAATTTCTTAATTTTTATTGGCAGATGTGGGCACAGGGCCAAGTCAGCGCTTGGTGCCTGTGTGGAACCTGCTGGGAGCCAGACTGCCGTGGGCTCCAGCCCATCCCCTGCCCTCCCACAATAGGAAGCAGTCACTTCTCCTCATCACCGGGGTCACCAATCGTGACTGGATGGTCCATCATGTGGTGCCCCTTCCTCTGAGCCACAGCAGACCCCTCAACTCATACGAGACAGTGGGCTTTAACTGGAGACCCCCCTAATTCCAGCTCCCTGTGCGCTTGTTTTGTCGCCACCACCTCAACCAGGTCCAAGAGGCTTTTCCCACACCCGTACAGCTTGGTTCTGTCTCCCTGCCCCAAATTCACCCTGGGATATCCTCGCATCCTTGCACAACCCCTGCAACACACCGCAGGAGCTGGAGGGCATCACTGGAGAGGCTGGCCCATACAGCACAGCTCTGGCTTGAACTGCACCATGACCAGCTGCAGAGTCTGCAAAGGTGCCAACCCCTCTTCTGCTATGGCCCACAGGGCACAGACTCTCCCATCGGCTTTTTGGGGAAACAGCACATATGAGCTTTGCAGACAGGTGAAGACTCCAAGAACATAAATTTGAGCTCTCAAAGGGGTCTACTCTAAATCCTTGGCTTCCAGCCCCTCCAGCAGCAAAGGCAGGAGAAAATGGACAAGCAGCAATCCATTTTCCCTGCTCCTGAATGAGACGATGGGTTCGGGGCCCTGACCATCTTGAGGAGCTGAAAATCCCACTGCACTTCAGGGTGAAAGGGAACAAGGGGCAGGCCCAGGTGCCCTGCACCCACCACCGCTTGGGTTGGACACATGGCTCTTCCCCCACCCTGCTGCCACCTTCCACCCTCTTATAAGTTGCAGGTGCATTACTGTACAAAAAAGGGCGGTCAGATCCTTTGTCACTGGGCAATCCCCTACATAGGGGATCCTTAAAGCACTTCAGGATCTTTTCTGATGAAACAGCCTGCCAAAATGCTGCCGTTTATGAAAGCCTCTTTCCCTCTCTACATATTGACATTTCCTTCTGTCTCTGATTTTTTCAGGTGTTTGCAGGGGGAGAAGGCAGCTCTTGCTGCAAAGGAGGACACAGCAGCCGTACACATTCCTCCCCTTGCCCATGCCAGCCTCCAGTCACCCGGGCAGTCCCAGCATGGAGCATCATTCCCAGCCCCATCAGGCTGTAGAGGAGCCCCAAACCTCTCCTAATCCTCCCAATGTCCTTTCCCTCCCCTGCCTTTCTCAGGTTTATTTATTGAGCTTAGACTCGAATCCTATAAGCACTCACACTCAGGAATGGAAACATTAAGATCAAATCATATAAAATATGAAGTCAATGCATATGACGGCACAAATGCATAAATCCAGCAGAACAAGCAACAGAAAATGCTTACAGTAAAAACGACGAGACAATCTGATAATTAAAAAGGGAGGCATCTGACAAGCCAGGGTCGTGCGTGACAGTAAAGCCAGCCAGCACCCGCAGGAAGGCAAAGCAGGAATTTTTGCATCTAGGCTTAAAGCTCCCAGCCTAGCGGTACCAAATCTCTTCAGCTCAGAAAGCACATAACCAGGAAAGAGACTGCAAACAGGGCACGGGGGTAGCCACGAGAATATTTTAGAACCTGCAATGCAAGGATGTGCTGACTCTTTAAGTATCGACAAGCCAACACCTTTTCCCACATAATAAGGGATGGATACTGGGAAGCCGCTTTGTCTGGCAACAGGAAAAGGCTTTCACAGCTGAGGCCAAGTGAAACAACTAGCTAGTAATACAGACAACAGGAGAGGAAGAAAAGTGTGTTTTATCTGATTGTCGCTGCGGAGAGGAAGACAGTATTTTGTCTGGCGATGCCAGTGCTGGCATTGAGACCATCCCCAGTCACCTTCCACCGCTGTCCCCACCTGGCTTTCCCCATTTGCTGGTCACAAGCCAATTTTTCTCACTGACGGGCATGCATGCTCCCCATGGGATGCGAGAAGCCACCTGGGGTCCAACACATCTATCCTTACAGAGAAACCTCCTGAGATAGTATCCTGGTGTGGCAGAGCCAGTGCCAGCAGCTCCCAGAGAAACACACACCTGGATGAGGCAAGAGGAGTGAGCAGGGGCACCCAGAGACATGTCATCTGTGCACAGCCAAACTCCCCACATGGCCCCACTGCAGACCTCCTGCCCCAGCCCCAAGGTCAAGGCTCAGAAAGGGCTGGTGGGGCATTTAGGTGGCTGTTGGGCACCAGATGTGCAATTAAACGTCAAAACAAGGTCCCCATTGTCTTATCTCCCACGCACAAGGCCATCATTTCCATCTCTCTTTATGGGATCGGCTCCATTTGAAGCCAAAACCTCATCGTCTTCCCCCAGGTCTCCATCATCCCGCCGCACCCAGCCCCCAGCTCCAGAGCTGGGCACCATCCTGCCCGCCCCAAATCCTCCACTTATTGCCGTTTACCTTTTTTTCCCCTTTCTTCCTCTTGACTAGAGATTTGCCTCTTAGTATTTCCAAACAAAGTCACCAAGCTGTCACCTCAGGGGCACCTTGAACTCCAGAGCGGTGCAGACTTTACGAGGCGAGAGCCGGGCAGCGGCTGGGTAAAGGCCTCAGCAGCACCTATTAATCTCTTGGCTCACTCATCCCTATCACAGACACACCGTAAAAATGATATAAGCATTTCATTCAAACAGCACTAGAGAGGGAGTGGGGAAGAGTACAGGGCCGATTGATTTCCAGTATGTCTGCTCTTTACCTCCAGGTATAAATACAACAGCAAAATCAATCGGAATAACATCATATCAGCTTTCTAATCTCTTCTGTTCGCAAGACGCGCTTTATATACTGCAGCGTTTCCTACAGCTCGTCTACAGGAGGCCCTGCCACCTCTGCACGCCCCAACCCGCCCGTGTGCAGCTGATTCCTCACTCCCAGGCCCTCCGGTGAAAAGCTTCAGGATCTGCAGATCCAAACCACGGCTCTTCTCCTGCTCCATGCGGGAGGTGCCAAGAGGTCTCCCAAAGCAACATGCCTCATCCGCATAAGAGCGGCACTAACATGCACTTGCTGAGCGCTGGGTCATGTTCGCACTTGCTAAAAGGGAGATGCTCGCTCACTCACACCCTTTCCCGAGTGGATGGCAGCTTGCTCGGGGTTCATGGGCATCCAGGCATGCTCAGATATGCTGCCAACAAGGGGGACAGTCCCACCAACACAGAGACACAGGCAAGGCAGCAGCAGCATATGCTTTTCTCACACCCTCAGGACCCCATGGCTGTATTCACCTAGGGGCTCGCACATGGCCCTGATGGCATTTCGCCTCCTCGTGAGCATCCAGCACCCAGGGGCCAAGTCACCCCACGCAAACACCCAAGCCTGGAGCAGGGCTGCCTGCTCAGCACTAAGTAGATACAATTCCTTTCTGCATTTCCAATTTATCATCAGCCCAAGGCTTTTATCCTCTCTTTTGGCCCCCAGCCACTGCAGGGTGAGACTGTGACAAACTGATAAACATTTTCCCCAAGCCCTTGCTCAGGTGAACGTGTGAACGCAGCGTGAGGCTGGAGAAAGGGCTGCCTGGCGAGGCATCAAGGGGCCGTCTTCTGCAAACTCCAGCTCAGCACTGAGGCGATGCTCTCCCCCACCTCAAACCAGACCTTGGCTGAACAGCTGCAAGATGGAGAGGCAAGCAGAGGTGGTTTAAGCTATGCCTCAGTCTTATCCTGCAATTCAGCCAGCAAAGAACATGCACACGGTGTGCATTAAGGCTGCGGCAACTGCATTACCTTCAACATTGTGGCCAGCGTTGGGATATGGTATCTAACCTGCTCAGCGTGGAGCTCCCTTAATACAAGGGGGCCACCAGTGATGTCTCTGTGAGGGGCTCCATCACCAGTGGGTCCAGCCCACTGCTGACCTAAGCCAAGAGCACAATGCTGCAGGAACCTATGTCTGCACCAGGAAATACCTAAAATAGCGAGAACCACTCGTTCTTAGAGGTCTCGGAGGCAACAGCTCAGATAACTACCGCCCTCCTGCCCAAGTGTTTTCCTGACCTTTGCAGAGCCTGGTGCCCAACGCTGCTTAATAAACACCATCCATGGAGAGAAAGCCCTGCCAGCAACAGCTCTGCAGCACACACTTCCCACCAGCCAGGACCATTGCACACTGAGGGCAAGCACAAGCGATGGGCATGTTTCTCATTAGCTCCTTGCCTGGGTCCACCAGCCACCTCTGTCCCCCTCCCACCACTCCCCTTCCCACGCCTTGGCCACTGCAAGATCAGTCTTGGGTCATCTTGATCTACTTGGAAAGCTTAGCCGCCATGAAATCAAACCGCTTGTCCTCTGGCTCCAATCTCTTACTGAAATTAGTGCCAATGGAAGTGTCACTATCAATTTCATAATGTTATTGGATGGATGTAAAACTGGGCCAAGTCCCATATTCCTGACGGGCCATCAAAGAGGTGGGGATTATGGGTAAGGAGACAGGCAGCCCTGGCAGGAAAGGCAAAGGCTCCAGATCAATTAGCCTGACGAGGCTATCTTCCAGCCACATCACTTCGTGCTGACACCAGCGCCTTCTCCCTGGAGCCCGGCCGCCCCTGCGCTGAGAAGGTTTATTTTCTCCAGTGGTAACCAGAGCCTCCCTGAGCCCAGGGAGCTGTGCGTCCCCTCTCCAAACATCCAGTTTATAAGACTCCCAAGACACCGAGGGATTTTGTTGTCATTACAGGACATTAATTTTCAGGCCTCCTTATTTTGGTTTAATATTCTGTCAAGATAAAAAAAAATCACATGTTAAAAAAATAAATAAATGCCTCACTCTGCATTGCTCAGAGGTTTCAAATGAAAGGAGTGTTCAAAATGTAAAGTACCTGGCACAACACATGGTTTGTCTTTGCTCTGTGTTTTTATTCTTGGGTTTCTTTCAAGATCCTACTTGGACCACGAAACTAAACTGGTCAGTACCACCATCTGGTTCTCATGCAGTAATTAATAGTGCTTGTAATTTTTCAAACAAAAATAGTTTTCGGTTGTTGCTTTTTTGGTCAACTTTTGACCTTTTTGTTTTTAAATGGAATTTTTATGAAAACATCAAGCAACTATTGAGGCTTCAGATGCCAATGGACTGGGTTCACTTCCAGCAGACACCCCACGTGCCCAGTCCCTGCCAGCAAGCGAGCGACTGCATTTGCTCAGGGTGTGAATTTGTAGACCCAAACTTAAAACCAGACCCATGATGTCTACTTTCAGGCCAAAAGATAAATCCTTACATGGCCAAAAAATATTAAAAAAATCCTTGCAACTATAGTTTGGCTTAGTTCATGCATGAGGGCAATGAAAACTTAAAACTTCTGCCTCTCAGAAAGTCAATTCTTCCCCCCCCCCCCCCCCCCCCCCCCCCCTTTNTCTCCAGCAGTGATATCAGCCTCGCAGATTTATTCTATCCCAAGATAAATAGCGTGTTGCTTACAGAATCAAAATGTATTTAACTTGTGTAATGGTTTAAATCCTGAATCTGCTCCCACAATATTATGAGACTCTTCTGGAATATGAAGTCCATGTCAGAAATATCCACAAACAAACACACAAATCCTTTTTCCTTCATGCTGAGCAATTGGGAGAGGAAGTGGGGCCGGGGTTTGGGCAGCCCTGGTGCTCCCCAGCCCATGATGCTCACATCAATAACGGCGCTGGAGGTGCCAAGCTTTGCTGCAAGTCCAGGGATCAACATATTCTAAAGGGAAAATCATTAAAGAAATGAGGTTTTGCAGGTTTTCAAGAGCCTGTTGTAGACTTACAGGTAGGGGGGAAGCCCTTGACATTCTCAAGGCAGGACTGATTGGAAAGGGACCGATGCTTTTTGGGTCAACTAACACCAACTGCAGCATCCGTACACTGGTGTCATGCCTTACTCCAAAAATGTATAGTCCTTGGTCATAAAGGTGGTGGTTTTGCTTAAAAGTCACAGAAGTGGCCCCTAGAGAAAGACTCCAAAATTACAGCTTTCTGGGAGCTGACAGCTCATTTGCTATGAGTATCACTGTTTTGGGGGTTCCATCTGCCTTGCTGAGACCTTCATCAAGTTTGAGAGGGGTCCTGTGAATGGGGAGATAGAACAAACAGGGGATAAAAGGTTGGGAGATGCAGAAGGGGACAGAAAACAACTCCCCACTCAGAGAACTTGCTGCATTGCCAATCCACCAGCCCAAACAACCCCTTTAATAAATTAGAGAGCTATTCATTGAAATGGCTTCCTCTGTCCCCTTGCTGCCAGTTAATCTGTAATTCAGATAGATCAGTCAGAAGGCAAGAGTCCAGCATATAAAATGATTAATCCCTCCAGGGCCTGAGGAAATTTCCCTTTCTAAACAGCGCAGCATGCTCCCCTCCTCAATGGTGAGCCACAGGCATGGATGCAGCTCCCATTGGATGTCAGCAAGGAATGCCGCTTGCATTTAAATATAGGCACTAGCAAATACACTGCCTGTCCCCATGTTGCTGGGTTGGCAGCACCCCCCCCCAGGGGGGGGCTCTGCCATAGCCCTTGCAAGGAGCTTGCCTCGCACCTCCCAGCACCTTCCCGCTCTGCAAGTCCTCCAGCATCCAGCTAGAAATGCTCAGACACTTGCCACCCTGCCAGCCCGACACCAAAGCTTTTCAAGACCAGAATTTTTATGCAGCAAAAGTGTAAATTGGCAATTAAAGCAGGCTGGTCTGCAGAATGCAGCATCTACTGATTCCAGCTGAGAAACAAGCAGCTGGTGCCCAACGTGAACGTGGAGGTTGGGACAGAGCACATCTCATCTCCCAGCTCCCCTGCAGGAATCACCCCAGTTCCACCTCTGTCCTTTACAACACCAGGAGCTAACCAGGGCGCTGGCCTCTGACTGGAAGACACCGGTGAAGAAGCCATACAAACAGATCAGCTTCAGAAAAGAAATGAAGGGTAGGAGTTAACCAGATGGACACGCTGCAGCGGGTGGCCAGGGAATGGGGACAAGTCATATGAAGCTCCACGTGAGACCAGAGGCACCTGAACATGGTGCCAGCCCTGGAAGCTGTGGAATCAAAACAAACATCTTTCTATAGCCAGGAGAGAGGCATGAAGAAGGGGAGAAACCTATTAAAAAGGACTCCTGAAAGGGTGCAAGAGACTGGGCATCAAAACACTTGCCCCAGGCACGGCTGGCACAAGCAATGGCCTGACAATATGAAGGGACATTAAGGCAGGATCTTCAGAGTCTCTTTTGCATTCTGCTGGTTCTTACAACCTCAGCCACCAGCTTTTAAAGCATGAGAGCGCAAGAGCCATCACCAGCCAAATCCGCATCTCCCTACACATATTCCACATCCTACCCCCAAGCTAATGCATCAGCATCCTGAAGGCAGGTGGGAGGGAAGCTGCCTCGCATTAGCCTGTGAGCCACGAGGGCAGAGAAAGACAGGGCATTTAGCATTTACCTGCGTGACTAAGCGCTGTCTCCCTGTCCCATACCCCATGTCCCCAAAACACACCCCTTGCTTGATGGCTTTGTAGCTCACGACAAGAGGCATGACAACACATCCACACTGGGAAGCCAGACCTGAAGAAGCACAGAGGTTGTGTGACCTCTCCATCTGCACCGTTGAAGGAGCAGGAAGGAGCGAGTGGGATAAACAGCGTCCTCACCCACAGCATGGTGATGAGAGGAAAGAAAAAGAAAAAAAAAGAAAATGAAAAGGGAGCTTGCACAAGGCTGATGGCTTTCTAGTTGGGAGCAGCATGTGTCTGCTGAGCATCAGGCCAAGTGCCCCTTGCACGAAGCCCACTTCAGGCTGCCAGAGCATCCTGCAGCAGACCCTGCCAAACCCACTCCCAAATTCACCTGCCTGGAGGCATCCATTGGGCTGGTAGCACCCTACTGACCATGGCTCGAGTGTGCAGGCAGCACAAGCATGCGACTGGAAAGCAGCACGAGGCAGGGAGAGCTGCAGTAGCAGAGGCACCTGGACAACAACCAAGCCGCTTTCCAGAAGCGGCTATCAAGTCTCTACAGAAGTAGTGGAATGGAGCCACCTTTCATCCTACCTCAAGAAAATCATCACTGCTGTTATGCAGACACCATTATGTCTCCAGGGCCTTTTAACTGCAGCTCTTTAGGGCTGAGTGGGTTGATAGAAATCTATTCACAGGGCTGACATCGCTTGGCTGGGTAGGGACGCTGCCACCGAATCAGTGGCTGGGGAAGGATCATAAGAAAAGACTGGCGACGAGGGAAGTCCTAGGCAATGCCAAGACAGCATCTCCTGGGGGACCGATCCCTACTCCCTTGACAATATACCACAAAAGCCAGGCCAATTTCTCATTTTATTCTTCTAGAACTTCCTTTTAAAGAAAAACAAAATAATAATGTATGTGGGCTGCCTGTTTTCCTCTGGTTTTGTGCTCTCCCTCTAGAGGGGACCACCACTCAGAGATGGATGGCTGCACGTGCATGTCAGCCACAGCAAGGCAACGCAGAGCAACATAAGGCCGTCTCGTCCCCAACACCTCCGCTCTCCAGGTAGCCCTAAGCAATGCCAGGATCCAAGCACCAGGCAAATGAGAGCACAGGAACGGCTTGGCCGTCGGTCTCTCAGACACCTTGCCAAATCCATGTCCAGAGCAGAGGGATGCAGGAAGCTCTTGCTGTGGGACCCTTGAACTGCATCGCAGAGCCCTCTCTGAGCTTGGCAGAGCCAGCTGGGGGCTGCTTTATCATATCTGCCATCTGCTTGTTTGCTTCACAATCCTCTGCTCGTGCTGGCTACACTGAAGGACTCCTACCTGTTCTCCGAAATCTTTGCTGGGTCTCAGTAAACACACCACAGGCAGGGATGAGAATGGGGAGCAGGTANAGGGCCTCTGAAAATTACAAACTCATAAATCTCTTAGTAAATGCCCTGAGTGGTTGCTATGCCAGGCCGCCTACCAGTCCCACCAGGAGGGCCACAAAGCGCGAGCACACAGCTCACCGGCTCCCTCCCTCCACCCTGCAACATCAGGCAACCTTGAGCAGCCTGTCAAGCCCGTGACAAGTGTTTCTGCAACCAGGAGCTATCAATCTGCAGCCCCGTTAGCAACGCGGTGCAGGGAGCTGCTCATTTCATTTGCAGCCATGGCACAATGAGAGGTGGGAGAAAGGTGCGACGCAGGGGAGATAAGTCATGGCAAGATGGGACCAGAAGACCCTCAAGACATTGTTGGAAGCACTGAGTTCTTCCAGAGTATATTTTCTAATGAGAATGGCCAAAGAACAGGCATAAACCAAGACATGGATCCAGAGGGACTTCTGCTGGCCAGTGCCCATCTGAGGGCACTATAGAGAAAACGCATCTTCTGATAATCCTCCAATGAATCAGGCCAGTATTTTCTTCTGTGGCTGAGGTGAATCTTCACCAGGGGATGCATGCATGCTGTCCAGCCCAAACATACTTCTCACAAGGATGACACAGAAAGATTGCAAGCATCTTCTGCCTAACAGCGGCAGGAACAAGCTGTTTCACTGTGTTTGTCGTTCAGCACGCAGCAAGGAACAGACTGAACGCCCAGCGCATGGGGGCGTTGCACAGCTCTGCTATATTTAACAGAGCTCTCAGTACAGTCTCTGGTAGTGCTACGAAACAACACGTCTTTGCCAGTAGCCTGTCATAAGAAGGCTTGGAAAGGGGGAATCCAGGGTATTTTTCACCCTTTACTCACAACCAGCCACAACTTTGAAGGTGGGAGTAGAGTCTGTTCTCAGTAGCATGGTCAAGTCTTGGACCTTCTCTGCTTACAAGCAGGTGGTTGGTAAAGTGGTAATGAAATCTTGCTGGCTTTCCTTTAAAGAGGGCATCAATGGGTGAGAATGGAAAGTTTCTTGCACAAGAAGAGACTGGTACATAATAAAATCTTTTGCTGAACTATACCCTTGGCTAAATTGCAACCAGAAAAATAATAAAGAGGTAAAAAGAAGCTTTCAGAATTACTCACCCCACCATGGGCTACACTTTGAACCATACCAGCTATTGACCCATCTAGTAACACTTATTTTTCAAGAGATTGGGTCAAGTGGGATAGACCAGTGTTGGTTATACCAGGAAGCCAGGGCAGATAAAGTAAAAAGTTATCTACCAGAAAGGAGAAGACAACTGCTCTGAAGAAGTATCACCCGCACCAACTTTTACCATTTCTAGAACAGTTGAACGCCTGAGTCTTTCTAGGAAACCACAAAAATCTCACATCCCTCCATTTAAGCAACTATTGTGCTTTTGCTTCAGGTCATGAAGTGAAGCATAAGAGCTGAAAACTGAGGCAGGAGTATCTGTAACAGGGAAGCTTTGGGAGCCAGCCAGCTCTCCAGACCTTCCCTGCCAAATTCTCCAAAGCATGGTTTGAAACACCCAGGACAAATATAGACTATTTGAATCAAATTCTGAACAGCCAACAAAGAAAGGATGTCAACAGTCCACTCTGAGACTTTGTTTTGCATTTCTAAACCATCTGCTAAAGGACGAAACCCCGCTAGGCAGAGGAGGCAGCACAACAGATGCCATCGCTTCCAGCGGGTACCCGAGCACTGGAGGGGCACAGGCAGCCGCCAAGGCTGGTTTCCTCACAGCTCAGCTCCCCTCATCCTGCTGGATCAGGAACCCACAGGAGCAGAACTGGAGGCAGGTCCAAGTCAGGCTGGTTTCATAAATCGATTTTTCTGGCTTTATCAAGCTCTCTCTTCCAAGGCTGCTCTCCAAGTTGGAGATGCAATGCTTGGAAAGCTACGGAGCATGGAAACTAGAAATCAAGCCTCCCCAAGAAAAAGCAGCAGCTCACCACGCAAATGGCTGCCTTGGCAGGAGCATCAGTGAAGGGGACAAACAGTTCAGAGCAGGATCAGGGCAATATAACTAGTGTGCATCTCTCCCGTTCTACAGGAGCATCCTGATATCATCCATGTCTATGGACTGGTTGTGCACCCATCTGTCTACATAATTATTTACTGTACCTAAGTATTTATCCACAGCGCTTATTTATCTAAGCAGTGTCTCCTTATCCTATTAACTTTCTATAAAGCTGTAACATTTGTCTTTGAGACAATAGCACTTCTTTTTTCCCCAAAATTCCCAAAGTAGGGCAGTTCCCAGGGGACATGGCTCCTTCCTCCTGTGTCCTCACTGCAATTCAGGGAGGATCATGTGGAGGTGGTGGGGTGGGATGGAGGTAGGATGTGTGCCCACAGGGCAGCAGTAGCGGCTGGAGGAAGGTGGGCAGGCAGGCAGGCAGGAGGACACATCCCTGCGATTATTTGAGTACACGTGACAGCAAGCATGCAGGCGGGGTTCAAGCTTAGAAGTGTGGAATATGCTGCCACAGGGTATTTCTTTTTCGGTGTAAGCCGGGATGGCAGCTGACCCAGCTTTCTCCTTCTACCTGCCTAGTCGAATCTCCCTCTTTCCACAGCACTCTACATGCAGAAACACAAAAACCTGGCAATACTCTGCTCTGGCTCACACTCGGATAACTTTGCTGGGGATGACCATGCCCGGTACCTCTCAAGGTTGAGCCCCTGTTTTTCATACAGGTGTGATCACAGCTCATATCCTCACTCCTTGAGTCGGCAGCAAGGGCAGACCCTTACAGAGCCAGCAGCAGAGACCAGCCCCCTCACCAGCACGAGCAATGAGCACCCTCAGACCCCATAGACAAGGGAGGTGGTGCTCAGCTGTGCATCCCCCACGCTCCTTTACTTGTGGCATTGCCTTCTGCTTTATCCTTATCTTTTTTCCCCTTGAAGAATGAAAAAAGCTAACAACAGCTTATAAATTATCAATTCTTGATTGATTTTGCTGAGAAAAGCAAACAGAGAAGAATAATTTAGCATTTCAAGCGGGAACGGTGATGCTGCTGAGACAGCTCTATGTAGGCACAGAACTCATGAGCCACCCAGCAGGATGTCCCTGCTCCAGCCTCTTCCTCCTGCCCTTTGAAAACAGACAAGCAAAACCATAACCTTTTCTAGCAGCTGCCTTAAAACACAGAACCCTATATTTCCATTAGCAGGACAGTCCCCTTCCAACCCAGTTACCTGAGGGTGCACATGCATGAACGCAGCTCCATGCACATAGGCTTCCACCAAGAAGATCCCGTGGCATGATGGTCCAGGACTAACCCACAGCCTGGGGAGCTTACCTGCAGCAGAGCAAGACTCCTGCATAAAAGACTACAGTTTCCACCCCAAAAGCTGCATCACAAGTTAGGCAAGGCTATTAAGAACAGGTCTGTTAAATCAGTCTGCATCAACAACTTGCTGCTGCAGATGGTTCATGCAACTGCAGTTTTCCTGTTCACACGTAGCAGCGTACTAGCAGATAGTTTGGAGCTCTTTTCCATCTGTGGACCCTTAAAAAAAAAAGTTCTGCCAAGCATTCAGAGCTCTAGATTTTCTCCAGCATCACATGCAAACTTTCTTTTCTGAGTCTATGTGGGAAATTACATTTTTCTTCCCCCAAAAATCAGTGATAGCAGCACCCCACTGTCTGCTAAAAGGCTGCATGTATCATGGTTCAACTGTTTCATCGAGACTACACATGACACCATACAATGTTACTTAGCCAGTTACGGAATTAGTATGATAGTGTAGCTAAAATGCTTTCCAAGGTAGCTGATAAAACCACCCAGGGATTACCTGCAAAGTCAGAGACAGGAGAGAGCAAAACAAACCACCCCATATCCCTCAAAGAGCTGATATGTGGGGACTTAAGACATCCAGAGCGCTGCAGACCACCGGCTGAAACCGAGTGCTTAGACCAGATGCTAAATGTGCCATAGAGAAAGCAAAGCTATTACACCTGTGTCTTAAGCCAGCCAGCTGCCACATGCTGTTACAGTGGCAACAGTGTTGGGTTTTTGATATGTTTTGGAGGTTTTTAGATACATTTCACTTCTTCCCATCCGTTCAGTTCTGTAGCCTTTGACCACAAGAGCCCACTGTGTTAAACAGACATACAAGTCCAGTAGCTGGATTCTGGATGTAGGGGAATATTATTTGGTTGGCAGTGAAGACGTTTGTGCATGTGTCTATCAGCATTGGATTTCAAACCATGTGGGGTCTTTACTTGGGTTTAATTCTGAAGAAAAGAGCATTTTCCACGCTATCTAAATCTGGCTTACTTCTCCTCCTGCCTTTTACACAGATTGGTTTCATTTTTGACCACACAGCAAAAAAAAAAAAAATTATTTAGAAATAAAGAAGATGCTGAAAGAGCTAGTGGTTCATGGATGGGAAATTATGTTCCTTCACTGCTGCAGTAATGATCTGATTAGGATCCAATCCTACCACATCCTTCATGTGCTAAGTCATCTTTACAGAGTTGCAGTCGCCTGAGAGCAAGGGACAGAGGGAGGGGGGGCGCGAGGGAAGCTCTGATACAATGTGGTACCAAGAGGATTGTGCATTCACCCTCTTGGTCACCTTACAAAATGAGAAATTTCCTTGAGCACTGAAGCACCTTTTCTGGGGATTTTGGCAGCAATGCCTTTTTAAAACTACAGTTCCATCCCTCCAAAATAATTTATGTGCATATTTGGATCCTCTGCATGAGCTGGAAATCCATCCATCCTTTTCAGCCTGTTATTTCCCCCCTTCTCCCCCAGACTTACCACCTTCCTTGCAAATCTGCCTTTCATCTCTCTTGCTCTGGTTTCTAAGCTGTGTCGGAAACCAAAAAAGTGTGCCAGCACTGCTCCACCAAGCCTTATTCTGGCTGCTTCTGGAATAGATTTTCAGGATATAGTCAGAATATCCAAGGTTTTCCTTTTTCCCCTTTTCAGAAGTTAATTTCCTCTGATCCAGATGACACTCTCAGCCCAGACAAACTCCTGGGGAACTTCCCATCATTAGCTGCCCACCTCCAGGCTTCACACTTGCCATGATTTAGGACAGGCTCCCTCTAAAGCAGTCCGAAACCCAGCTAAGCTCCTCATGTCGTAACGCCTGCACACGTGTGCCAAGCCCAGAATGAGCCACGGTACAAGTTCCAAAGGTGTAACCCCAGAGCTACTCCCTCACCCTCCAGGAATGAGCATCAGTTCCCTGCCAGCCTGGGGGAACCAGCCCTGTCCTGGGAGGCTCTGACAGAGGTGCTGCACCTCCAAAGGGCTCGGGAACCTGCTCTGGACTCAGGACATGACCCATCATGTCTGCCAGGGTGATGCCAAGGTGCCAAACGGGTTCGAAAGAGGGTCCCCACATGTTCAACTGTGGCATGTCTACAGGGACAACTTGCAATCCTATACTGACCTGTACCCATACAGCTGCCCCACAAATATCTGCCGTCCCAGTCTGGCACACAGTGGACGCCACAGGCGTTAGGAGAAAACAATCCCCATTCCTCCTGCAATTGGGAACATCTCTCATCCACAGACATAGTGCACGACTTTTTGACGCAACGCTGTTACTGCTGCTGGTATGTATGCTCCCTTCACCACTACAAAAAATAAATCCTGGGGGTTTTTTCCCCCCACCTTCTTACTTTCATATTGACTTTTTTGTGGCCAAGGAAGTATAGCCCTAAAGATGATGCAAGGACAGGGAAGGTGGAGCAAAGGAGATCAAAGATTCCAATTTACTCTCTGCCATTCCTTGTAGGAATTAGAGATCGACCGGCAGTAAAGCATTAATAATAGAGATTAAAAGGCAAATAAAGGGAATTTTTTTCTAATGAAAGATATGATTAACCTAAAAAAATCACACATGCAGGACCCTGCCTTGTTGACACCCAAAAGGAAGTTTCTGCATATCTCAGATGCAAGAACAAATCACTGCCCGTGCCATGGTAGCATCTCCAGTACCCAGAAACCAGGGAGCTTTGCAGGGGCTGTAGGTGCCCTTTGCTTCCACTACAAATGGGTGACAAGAGGGACAGGAAGGCTTGAAGCCTGGGTCAGCTGCAGAGCCAGGGGCACAGCTCAGGTCCCCTTATCTCCCTCCGCCCACATAAGCTCAGACATGGGACTTCCCTGGCCAGAAACCTCAGCTACGCACGACTCTGGTGCTGCTGACTCTCATGGGTATGGGCTACCGAGAGGACTCCATCCCTTCCTCACCCCACCCCAGCAGGGCAGAAATATCATCACACAAGTTCAGATATAGCCAAAATAGACCATTAATCTGTTCCTGCAACTCAGGAGCTGGGATATTGGACCAAAGGGAACTCCAGGCTGGTTTGCGGATTTATGCGTGTCCAAGCTAATGCGGCAGAGCACGGTTGTAATTTGTCATACGCCACCTAGAACACAGCTTGCACAGCCAAAATGAATATTTTTTTATAGGCAGTGACATAGAGGAAACAAGCTCAGGTCCAAGTGACTTCATGGCCAGAGATTACCAGCTGCAGCCTGCCCCAGTCTGTGCGCTGTACCTTGGTAATCTTGGAGGGTTGTGCTTAATGCCATGTATATGAGAACAGCATATTCTCTGTGTACAGTTCAATCTTCTTTATCAGAGCCATTTGGTTCCAGCAGATCTGAAGACCGATTCAAATATCACGACCGTAGTGTTACACCAGGGGAGCGCAGGGCAAGGGCTGCACAAGGCTAACACAACAAAGGCTGCAGGCTGGGAACAGTATCGGCTCCAGAAACCTCCAAGAGCTGCTTGTGTTGTCCGTCAACACAGAAATAAATCATTGCCTGTGCCTCTATCCACACACGATCTTTCTTATTTTCTTCCACTCGGCAGTTCAAACTCAGCCAAATTCATTAGTTTAGGTCACGTTTATGGATGACACACGCTGTACAGCAACGAAACAAAAAGCAAGCTTGGCTCTTGGGTGCAAAATATTCTTGCTGTGTCCATTTCAACTGAGATCACGAGAAAAACAAATTCAATAGGACTTAGCTGGTGCATACTACAGCTTTGTTTCCAACCACAAAACATTCCTCAAAAACAATGGCCAAGAAAGTGCTGTTGCTCTTTAAATGTTATGTTTCCCAGGGGTATGCATTGGGTTATTGAGTGTAGGGAAGATAGGGGGAAAGCTTTCGTTCCTGTTTGGGGATTCATTTGGCTGCATGTCTTTTCTCATCATAAGCTATGTTTTTACTTATATTTCATTAAAGCATCTAGAGGCCTTTGGGAATGGATGCCCAGGAATTAAAAAAAAAAAAAATTAAAATGAAATTAGAAAACCCCAGTGGGATGAGGATTGCGGCCTTCTGCACGCAGATTTTGTCCAAACTCCAGACAAGGCTCAGCCTGATCACCCCACTCACTCCAACCCCATCACCTTCACCTGTGCCACCGGCCATCTGCAAACTGGTGTCCCCACTCACCCACTGCCCCTCTCCTCCAAGAGATGGTGGCTCCTGCCATCCCCACCCCTCTCAGACCTGCCCCACGGCACCGGTCTGAGTGGTGAGACAGCGTGAGCCCTCACGCCTGGCTCAACCCACCGTGCCGGCAGCATCTTGTGCTCATGCATACATCAAAAGCTGCTTTATGAGTTCAGACGCTCCCCTTAACGAAGCAATGGGAAAAAACCTCCTCTCATGCTGCTGAACACAGCTGAACACAGCTCCCTCCTCCTGCCCCCTTTGCAAATTACTGGGATATTGTCACTAATTATCAAGCTCAACAAGTGAAATTGTGCAATTTGCTACAGACACGCTGGAGAACCAATGCAAAAAGGGGGGCTGGGCACAAGGAGGAGAGAGGAGTGTGGAGGAGCCCTTCGGGCAGGGTGCTGTTGGGCAGCCCCACGGGGGCCAGGTCCCAGTGCAGGAGGGGGTCCCACCGGCAGCATTGTTGTGTTTGCATTTCAGAGTGTTTGCTTTTTTTTTTTTTTTCCTTTTTTTGCCTGATGTTTACTTCAAGCATCACACTCTGAGGGCTTATAAAGAGGATTAAGTGGTGAGGAGGTCTCGCAGAGTTAGGAGGAATTAATCAAGCGGTAATCAGAAAGGAAATTAATCTGAAGAGTTAATTAATCAGCCAAGGCAGGGAGGCTGCAGCCAGGCGTCCCTATCACGCCTTCCAGGTTGCTATTTCATGCACCGGCACGGCAGCAGGGAAGGGAGAAGGCAGTCCTGGGTGGGGGGGATGCCCAGCCACCCCTCCACACTCTCTAAGGAGATAGCAGAAGCCCAACAAGGCCAGGAGGTTTCCATACCCCCAAGTCACCATGCAGGGACCTCAGAGAGGACATCTCTACCCAGGCACCACAGGGCAAACACTCATCATCTGCCCCCCTCAGCCCAGCTCAAAAGTTTCCAAAGGCCAAGGCATCCATTTTAGAGACTCTTCCACGCTCCTCTTATCTCTTTCCTATAGAAAAGGGATCTAGATATGCAGCCCACTGGTTTCTGATTGCTTATTTGATTCTATACACCCCATGTTCTCCTTCCAGCACCCTAAGTAGTCTTTTTACTTCTCCACTGTTCAACTCTTCTAAATGTGCACCACTGGGGATCACTTCCCCTTCACTCTGGTCTAGCTGCATTTTATATATTTAGCTTTTTTTTCCTTAATCTCTTCTTACAATACATTCCCTGCAGAACCTTAATCATTTTAGTTGCTCTTCTCTGAACTCCTTCCAAAAGGCATCAGGCAGAATGTTTCGCAAATTTGCTCTTATCCCTTCCGGACTGCATTTTGACTAATGCCTGTTTCCCTTGGGATGAGACATACCCCATGCAGGCTGCCTGATCGGGGATGCTCAACCTTCATTATAGCCTGAAGCACTTGGGGGAAGAAAACTTCCCAATTCACAGGGGCTGCAACACAACACATCTTTGAACTTACAAAACCTAGGCCAGTTTGCAAAGACATCTGAAATCTCATTAACTTCACCATCATTATTATTAGACTCTTTTTATGCACAGAGTAGACATTTTAATTGCCTGAATGTGGCGAGCAGCTTCTATTGTGTGTTTCATAGACCGCAAGTAAAGATTCATTTCTATGTGCTGCCTTCAATCTGCCTCCAGGGAGGTGCGGCCGGTCCAGAACCAAGCCCAGGGTGTGAGGGATTATCCAGCAGCCCCAAACCAGCTCCTTCAAAGCTTCTTCTCTAGAGAGCAGTAGGGCCCATCCCTCCACGTGGTCACCCCATGATCACTGAGAGGTCCTTATTGGGGCTGCTGCCTTCTATGAGATGATAGCTCAAACCCAAGCCAGCTCAGCTCGGGCAGGTTGCATTATCCCACAAAAAAACGGTGTCTTCCCCCAGCATCAGCTGCCCAGGTACATGTCGCGGTGATGAGGGAAACAGCAAGCAGACCAAGGTTCATCTCACTGACCGAGGGTCACCTCTGCAATTAAGGGGAAGGAAGACATCTCCACCTGCCACGTCTTGGCAGCACAGGCAAAATGACCTGCCTGGTGCGGGTGATACCACTGCCAGAGGATTCGGGACATGAAGGAAGCGCGCATTGCAATAGACCATCAGCATTAAACATTACATTAGATACACAGCCTTCTCCCATCCAAACTGTGCCAAAATAAAAGGAAAAAAGTTGCATTTCACAAGAAAGGACCTGTGGAACTGAGATCTGGCCGGGGGGGTTGTGGTATGCAGAGGTAGTGAGCTACTGGAGAGAAACCAGCTGCAGTGAGGATGCTGGATGGGGCCTAGCTGGCCACTCTCAAGCAACGTTCTCCATCAGCAGAAGGTGCGATAAAGTAGCTACAGCAGCCTCAAAGGAAACCCTATCCACTCCACAGCTTTGACAGCCATGTAAACCCTTAAAGCATTCATTCTCATTGTCATCCCATTCCCTTCACACCAGTTTTATTTCCAAGGAAGACTAGGAAGTGCTGCCTTCTCTCCTTGAGCAAACGCCACCTTCACACAGAAAGCTTCCACAATGCCCAAGGCTGTCCCTCCACCTAAACCATGAACTTGTCTCTTTTTCCTTTTGATACATAAAGGTTATTTGCACACATCCTCTAGAAAGAAAAGTGACCTCAAAAAAAGGAGGAAAAAGGCAAAAAAACCTGCTGCTACTGCCTAAAACAAAGCTAAGCTCTGCAGAGTCCAGAGGGAATGGTGAGCTCCCCTCGACACACACGCATTTCTCGATATCCTGACCCAGAGAAGCAGCTGCCTGCCCATGGATGCTTTTGTGCAGGGAAAACCCTGCTCTTCTTGCACTAGCCCCTACACTGCCTGTCTGTAAACTGCTAGATCCTTTTCATTATAATTCACTTCTACTGTGACTGCCGATTATAAAAAATTTATTTTAATAATTTGTAGCCTGCCCAGCACCACAGCACTCTGACCAGCGACAGGTATCCAAAATGCTGGTTCTGATCTGGAAATCTCTCCATTCAGAGCCAGGGCCTTGGATACCTCAGCAATCAATGCGTCTCACTGTAGTACCCCCAGAGGCGAGATAAAAGGGATGCTGCTGCTCTTCTCCACACTAATAATGCCACAAAGAGGGCACATTAGCAGACAGCAGCTCCTTCCTTTGAAATCTGCCTCCCCTCCTGGCTCCAACAGAGACTAAGGAGTGAAGATCTAGTCCCTGAGGGAGTTGCCACTGTGTACTGACTTTTAGGGGTGCAATGCTTTTTATTTTTGCTTTTCAGGTGGCAGTTCAAAGGAGAAGGCATTAACCCCTTGCACAGCATCTGATCCCGCTACAGGAGGATCCCACAGAATTGCCTGCAACGCATCCCTGGGTGGTGCAGAGCTGGAGATGAATAGATAAAACACACCAGGATAGACTGAAAGGATAAACACCGTGCACATACACACAAATATGTAAGCTTGGATATAAATACGCGCAGGTAAATGCACACCCTCTCAGATGATGCTATCAAATGCACTACTCCCCAAATCTGCAGAGCAGCAGACCATCTCCAAGGTCATATTAGCGTGGAAGTAATGTAATTCCATTACCCAGACTCCTTTTCACTCTCTTAGTTTCTATGTTGATGTTTGCTCTCTTAATTTTAAACACCAGCCGTGTATCCTGTGGCGCAGCCTGGGACCGCTTTGCTCAAGTGGCAGTAAACACATGGCTTAATTCACTCATTCTCCAGTTAAAAAAAAAAAAAAAAAAAAAAAAAAAGCTTTTCCTGCATGAAATACACACGTCCACCAGCATGAGGATCGACGCAGGGTGTGCTGAAAGCTGCCGTAACTAACTCGGGCTCCGGGAAAAAACAGAGCACACAGGGCAGTAAGCGGAAAATCCATACATACTGCTCTTGTCAGGAGAAAAATATCCAAGTGGCACGTAACTCAGCTGCCAACAACACACTGCGCGAGCCTCCCAGTGCCGGGGATGCAGCTCAGTGCTCATGCTAAAGGGTATTTGCTAATTCCCCAGGCGAGGGACAGGGTCGTTAAAAGGAAAGCTGGAGCAAGTGCTTAACACCAGGGGGGAAGCAGGGAGGGAAGGGCAAGCAGCCAGCAAAGCAAGCTCCCGAGAGAGGATGGAGGATAGCATGGGCAAGGGCCACCATGGCCCCTCTGCCCCACGGCCAGCAACACTGGTCTACGCAAGCCCTCTGCCAGCTTCTCCAGGGAGTACATCCTTCAGAGCCGAGAAATCTTTAGGGAGTTGGGTCCTCGGGGTCACCTTTTGGAAATCTGGCTCCGCTTCTCCAGTCTAAGCCCTGAACCCCCACCATGCCGGACACTGTCCTCCTCCACTCTCCCAAAACTTTCCTAACCACTCTCCAAATCTTCCTGAAGTTCAGGCCATTTGTCTATTCACCTTCTGAAAACACCTCTAATCTCCCTTTTTTTCCTTTTGCTGCCTGCAGAAGGCTGTGATAATGTATCCTCCTTCACAGCTCATGTCTTCTAGCTGACGCAATAACAAAAAAGTTTAATAACAACAATGTCCAACAAAAAGCACAGTGGAAGAGTGCAAGAAGTGCTTCTCATGGGCAGATGCCAGAGAGATCTGCTAGGAACACGCATCTCAAAAGACACTGAGCATACTCTTAGACTTCTCCCCAAACCCACATGTGCCACTTTGTGACAAGCCCATGCTGAACGAAGGCCAAGGGGGTGGTCAATGCATACACCTGCTCTTCGAGGAAGATGCTCAGGCCTGCATTTCAGGATGCTTTTGCCCTAAGCATGCTTTCATATTTGAGTCTCCCAGCCTTTAACCAAGTCTGATGCATGTCCCTGAGGCTCACTTTGCAGTCAGTGGTGAGACACACAGATCCAAATGTTTCTGCATCTGCCTAATGGGGAACGCACCCCTCCTGGATGGCCGTAGAGGGTGTCGGCAGTGATTAGTCTCATTAAGCCTCTGCGAAAGCTATTCCAACATCAAACCGATGAACTACCCAAGCCAGACTTGTTAGCAGAGGGTAAATGAAAATCCAGCCTTGGTATTTTAACAGTCTACAAGGCGTCATTTCTGCTTGGATAGCCCTTAACCCTTGCGCGCTCTGGATGGCTCATTCAGCTGCTGGTCACAGCAGGGAGCCCATTTCTGTCCTGGTCTTCTCATCAAGATCATACAAACTTACCCGCTCTGAGTTACTGTGAGTAAAGCCCTTTTTCTCTAGTTAATGAAACATTTTATTAAGTACCATCTCCTGCTGCCATCACACATACCTCAGCACTCGTTAGACATTAAACCCAGGATTGGTGAAGGATGTTAGAGGAATTTCAGTAGGATTTGTCTATTATTTCCCTTCATGACTTTTTAAACTCCGATGTGCTGGCATGCATGTCCTTCTCAACAGGTAGCTGCTAATGAAATTATCCACCAGCTGCTTATTCAGTAAAGCTCAGCTCATCTGGTAGGAGAAGCACCCCCAAAAAAGTACTGCCAAGACAATGGGGCTTGGAGCTGCTGTCACAGCTGGTGAAGGCCAGAGCAGAGGTGCATCACAGGTCCTCACTCCTCCAGAAGTGCACACACAGCATCCCCCCTCCCCTCCCAGCCCACATTTCCCACGTCTGCAGCACAAAGAAAGGCACAACCGCAGCAAAAGCCTAATCTGTGCATTTGTGATATGCCCCAGAAACAGGGATAAACTACCTCAAACAGATGAGGACTGCTCATTTCTTTATCCTCTAGGAGCCAATGTTTACTAGAAACATTTTCCTCAGCCTACAACTTCTAGGAGGTTACATCTTGATATCCTGAGGACTGGTACCACGACACGTTTGACCCCCTGCACCTCAACAGTTGCAGCATAAGGCATGAACGCAGGCAATGCTGCCTGCAGTGCTCCTGCTTGCTCAAAACAGAAGCATATACACACCTATTTCCAGGCTCAGGACTGATGAGTTAAAATTCAAGTCTTCAGTCCTGTAGTAATTCAGGAAGGTGCTGAGATAATTTTGTTGAACTTGATCTGAGCACGATGGAGACATGAGGTTAATAACTGCAGGGTGCCACACAGTTCCGCTGCTCTGTACTAGCGTAGGATGGCCTTTGGCTCTGGAGAGATGGGTTTGTGTATTTTGCTTTGGGTTTATTGCTACCTGATGGAGACAGTGGTACATGCCTTCTCAACAATTTAAACTGACAGAGCTGTGCTGGACTCTGTATCAACCAAACCTCTTTGTCAAGGCAACATCCTTCAGTAGAAAGTCCAAAGGACTGCAGTATGTTCAGCGGAGCCACATCCACGGGTCACACATCTCCCACAGCTACTGTCCTTACCAGACAAAACAGAAATCAAGATTCAACCACCAACTTTCCATGTCCCACACTGCTAACCAAAATGGGAAACTCTTGCTGCTCCCTCCACCCTCCAAGCCTCCTCCTGCCTTCCCCATTCACACCCCAAAAAAAGACGCAAGCACTGCCTTCCCTCCCTCTCCACCGCTCAAGACACGCCAGCGCACTTAGGAAATCATTAGCAGAAATTCCAGCCAAGATTATTTATCTGTAAAGAGCCTACCCGACAGCAAATCTCCCTCCAGCCGCTCTCAGGCTTCGCAGCTCAGTGCAGATAAATAGGTACTTACCGCCAGCTACTAACAACTTCATAAAGCATCTTCCTACCTTTATTCCCCCGCGACGCCTGCACGCACGCACGTGCACATACATGCTTGTGCTCCGTGCACGCAAAGCACTCAGAGAGAGGAGTTTCCTTCTTCCCTTCCTGCTTTGGTACGGGTGACATGAAGCATTAGTCAATCAAGTAAGTGCCTGGGCTGCTGCATCGCCTCTCCTTCATGCTTCCACATCCTCATTTCTTCTCATCTTCCAGCTGCAAACTTCACAACACCTTTGCACATTGTAAAGTGCCATGCAGTCCAAAACATGCTGTAGGTAGCAATGGTGCAGGGGCCATAAATGTGTATTTATGTTATTACTGATGGTGCGGGGTAATGGTTTTAAACTAAAGGAGGGTAGATTCAGACTAGATATAAAGAAGAAATTTTTTATTACAACAAGGGTGGTAAAACACTGGCACAGGTTGCCCAGAGAGGTGGTAGGTGCCCCATTCCTGGAAACATTCAAGGTCAGGTTGGATGGGGCTCTGAGCAACCTGATCTAGAGGAAGCTGTCCCTGCTCATTGCAGGGGGGGTTGGACTAGGTGACTTTTAAAGATCCCTTCCAATCCAAACCATTCTATAATTCTATGATAAAGTTTTCAGAAGACACACGTGCCATAGAAAAGAGCTTGGAGAACCCGAAGCACGCGGGGCTTTGTATGTACGTGCCAGCTTAGCACTGATATTTGAAAGTAAAATATTTGGAAATGGCTCTTGGGAAAAGCTCTCAAGTGCTGGGTTCAAGACTGAAGCATTCTCCGCTAAGAATGGAGGATGTTAAAGGACCTGTAAATTATCACAAATTTGCACAAAAGCCTGATGGCTTTGAGAACCACATATGGGTTAAAAAAAAAAAATCTAAGGGTAAAGCCTCATCCAGGGAAAATGCCACTGGTTGGAAATCAGGATTTATCCTCAAGGCACAGTTTCAGGCAGCACACTGCCTCCCTGCCTGCATCCAGAAGGGTTTCGAAAGGCCAGTATCAAAGCAGGCTGCTGCACCACAGGTCAGCAGAGCAAACAGGAATTTGAAATAAGGTACCTTTTCCAAAAAGAGAGCTTACACAGTTTTCCGCAAACTGTCTAGTAGCAGGTAAATAAATGCCAGTTTCGGTCTCATCCAAATAACTAAAAAAAAAAATAAAAAAGAGAGGCATCTGGCAGGCATTCAAAGGCCCAGTAGCACGTGTTAGTAAAAGAATCAACAAAATTTAATAGCACCTCTCCTCTTTTAACAAAAAAGCAGAACCTCATTCTTTTTTGGCAGATTAACAAAAAGCCTGCCCTTATGACTGGTCCCAAAACCAACAGCTGAAACCCCAGCAAAGCTCTGGCAGGAGTGAGACATCCTTTGCTGAAGCATCCCTAAACCCGATACAGATTTTAGCTTCTCTGTTGGGATGCACTTAAGAGGAAGCAACTTTCTTTGGTGTGACCTGATCACAGCAAGTTCAGCAGAACTTAAGTCAATGCTGTTACCTATACATATCAAAAGGTAGGAAGGTGCCCTGCTTTACCCTTACAACTTCAGTTTTAATATGCCAGGGTGGAATACATGTGCTTTGCTGATGAGGGGTTTTGGCACATGCTGACATCCCATTAACTCTGATATCATGTTAACAGACAGTAGCAGCCAAGAAGCATTACTTAAAAATCTTTAAGCAGAGAGAATAAGCCCAAATCACTCCTAAATACACCAGTAGCATAATAAACTCAGATAGAAAAGAAACATAGTGAAGATCATATATTTTGTTATTAAGAACTAAATAACAATGTAAAAAAGGGGGAAAAAATCTAAAATCCAGCTGTCCTGCAGCAGCAGAGTGGAAGGGGATTTCTGCAGACACCCAGAAGTGAAATCAGGCTGCATCTAATTTCAATTTCTATCACGACACTTTAGATGAAGGGAGATTGAGACCAAACAGGAGATAGAAGAATTAATACTCTTAAAAAAAGAAAAAAAAAATGAGAGAAAGAGAAAATGAAATAATGGTCAAAACAGCTAAGCAAAGTCCTGCTGGAAAATTCAGCAATATTTTCTCTCTTGGTCCCACACGCCAAGGGGCCAGACCTGCAGTAGTCTATAGCAGGATACGCAGCAAAAGCACTCAGCAGCCCAAAAGGCATGAAGTCTCCTTACCAGATGCTGCTACCAATTTAATTCTGAGCAGAGAAACTTGTCAGGAAGGCAGATGTACTGTAAATCTGTAAAGGCATTTTCCTTTATATACATGTATATGCACACATATGCACACAACTTGCATTTGTTCTCCCAGCTGATGTGCAGAAGAAATTAATAAGCTTAACTTTAAATTTATAGTAAAAAATCACAGGAAAGAGTAAGAAAAAAAATTAAGAGCCTAAATGATAGTGGAATCGAGAGGATGAAGCAGTTGGTCTATAAAAACAAATCACGCTGAACTACCTTCAATGCCTTATTTTCCCCTGATTGAATTACAAAATTAGTCAATGAAGGCTGTAATATATTCAGGCTTAGTAAAATATTTGATAGTGTCTCAGAAAAAACTTCCTTGAAAAATAAATTCAAACTGGCTTAGATATGAGCACTGTCATACAACAGTATTAATAACAACAGTAAATTTGATTTATGGAGCTCTTCCCTGCTGGTGCCGGTCTGGGTGGCACAAATATGGCAAAGCTTTAAGCTGGAGAGGCTTGCCACAGGGACTGGTGTTAAGGCTGGGTTTATCTAACATCTTTATTAATTATTTGGAAATGAAACAAACCCACTGAATTAGCTAAGCTGTTGATACTTGTCTGTTTAGGGGACAGGGCAGGACTGTAATGATTTTGAAAGCCACCACTGATATGGCGGCTCAATGACTGAGCAGAGCTGGTTCCTTCTCACCAGCTCCGCGACCTTCTCATAAGTCAAGCAGCACCGAAGGCACAAAGTCACACGGGCAGTGTGTCCCTTAGCCAGCAAACATGGGCAGAAGTAAGAAAACCAAGATGCAAACTTCAAAAATATTAAAAAAACCCCAAGTTTTGGAGATAAATCACCAATTTACTGGGAGGCAGAAACCTGGAAAACAGTTAACGTCCAAACAGGCTGGTGGTGACAGCAGGCTGCAAATGGGTTATGAGCCTGCGAGGGAGCAGGACAACAGGACCATGCTCTGCACAGGGAGGAGATGTTGCCATTGAGCGCCGAGGGACCAAACCTGGGGTAACCTCCAACCCTGCCAGGCACGGGGTCAGGAGCCTCCTGCATACCAAGAAAACTCAGTAAAGGGCAACAACAAAAAAATACAATGACAATGCTGGAAGGACTGAGCTGGGGTGAAAGAGGGTTTGCATCCACACCCTTGCTTAGAGCGATGGGAAGAGCCAGCTGCAACAACCCCAGGGACAACCAGCGATGCTGAAGCCAGGCGGATTGGGTGTAAAAGCATGTAATGAATTAACTTAAATAAACAGAGACTGAGTAGTTCTCTGGCAGCAAACTACCCTGCCCCTGGGTCCAGCCCCAGAGCACCTTGGCGACCAGCACAGAGCAGCACAGGGACCCTGCACACCACACATCCTCCTTACAGCTCTTAGCAGCCAGTTCCCTAGCATTACACTCCACCAGTGGAAGGGGTGCCTGCCCTGCCCCGCTGCACCAGAGCCCCTCACCGGCTACTCAGCCCTGCTGCAGCATCCCACTGCTGTGTGCACAGGGATGAGCACGGGAATTTACCCAACACCCAAATGAAAAAAAGTCAGAGAAATCAATTAAGAAATCAGTAAGAATAAATATTGATCCTAGACCATTGTTACCTCAAAAAGGAAAGAAAACCCCTATAATTTTATAATATCAGATAGCTCTCCTTCATTAAAAAAATATAGCTTAGTAGGTAAGACCATGCTAATTACTACCGCCAACATCAATCAGAAAAAGAGCACATCGTTGCTACAAGCACCTTGGATGAAGACATGCTTTGCTTATTTGCACGGACTGTGCACCGGCTGATTGTGGGAAACTCCAGCTCTGTTTTCCTCTTCCCAAAGCAGGACTGAAGCTGGAGCCCAGTGGAAGAACTGCAGCCCCTGGGCCAGATCCAGGAGCATCCCTGGATGCCAGGAGAGGGTGCCAAGGGGCTCCTGAGCAAGAGGCAAGCAGACCTGGCCAGCAGCTTCCGCACAGCCCTGCAGCCTGGGAGGCAAAGAGGCAGAAAGGACGTGGTTCCGCATCTACGATCCAAATCTCTGTGCTGCATGGTGAGAAACGTGTCTCAGCCTAAGGGCAGCAGCAGCTTTACCTGCCTCCCCAAGTGCCGGCTCTACTTAGCGTAATGATTATTAAGCCCTGTCAGCAGATATGAAACCAATGGACGCAGCTCCACAGGCAAGCGCTTTGAAAGCCGCCAAGACGTCCCTGCTCACAGTTTTCGTTATCCATCTGGAAAATTGCAGATGTCACAAGAGCTTTTAGAGCATCAAGATGAAATCGTCTTGTCAGCAACAAAAGGGCCAGTTCTCCCCTGCCCTGATCCCAGCAGCTGTCTCAGCGCCGCAGGCTTCTGCGCAAGTGGCCAGCATTGCATCAGGACACCGATGGCGCCAGGGAGCCTCGCCAGCACGCTGCCCACCCCAGAGCTACCGTGGCACCAGCATCTCAGCCCATGAATCTCACTCTAAAGGAAAACAATGGTGAAGGAAAACATTATTTTTCCCTTCATACTAATTCACAGCCTCTTGTCTGACTCTTGACTGCATTAGGCTGGGAAGAACTTGGTGTTTGCTGGGGAGAATGAAGCATGCTTTGGGACAGAGAGAAGGAGGAGATGCAGGTTCACTGGCATGGCTCCTCCTATAGCTGGTTCAGGTGGAATGAAAAGCAAGCCAGAGTTTTTAATCCAAAATCTAAGCAGACCCATCCATTTTCTCTGCCATAATTGTATGGGTTTTCACCCTCTGTGGTTTTTGAAGCTGCTGCACTGCTTTGGCTTGGGTGGCATCAAAGGCGGATGGGACAAAACCACCTTGCCAGAGGCCACGCTTCTCCATGGGGCTCTGATCAAAAATGGCTTTTTTCCTTTTCTGCAGGGAAAACCCCTCACTGGTCACAGAGTGAGGTCTTTCAGCAAGATCAGAGGCTATCCAGCAGAACCACAAAACCACCCCAACACCAGGGAGCATAGGATGCTGGGCTGCAGCGTAATGGTCCTGATGTGAAACAGCCCCTTCCAGAAGAGGCTGGTAACTCCTGCAGATGCTAGGCTGAGGTGAAGTGAAATAACAAGAAAAGCTTTTCTGCAGCTAGCAGGTTCTGGCAGATACAGGGAGCAAAGAGGTTGTGAGACACAGAAGATGGCCATGAGCACCAGTTCCATGCTCTTCTCACGCCGCAAGCCTGAGGGCAGAGGGGAGACCCTGCAGTATGGCCTTGAGTGTGGAACAGAGCATGCTGAAGACCAATGACTGGGCTGGGGTGAGTTTTCATGGGTGCACTGAGCATCATTCCCAGCATGGACCTCATCTACTTGGTGCCCCTCAATGCATCCTGATGGCAGCAGTATCTCATACACAGAGCGGAAAGGGAGACCTGTGGCCAGTTTACATGGCCACAGGCAATGAGATCTCTTGGGTCCCTTTCCTGAACCACAAGCCCAGTTCAGGGTAACAGAGCATTCCATCCTCTACCCTCCTTCACCAGCCAGGGCCATGGCACCAAGTGAAGACCACTGTCCCAAATAGAAACTGGATTGTAATCCTGTCCCTCAGACACAAAATATGAGAATCCAAATCTGATTTATTTCTACTGTGCACAAAATACTACCCAGCTGCCTTGTGTACAGGCATTATCTTCTGGTCCATTGATTTTTTAATAGCATAGTTGTAGACTGAAATGAGATGCCTGAGCATCACAGGGGGTTCTGCACCACTCCCTCCTTCATCAGACCCCAAACACTGGTGCTGATGGAGTTTCTTGGGGCTGTCCGGGACACAGGCAGGCTTGTTACTGCAGCACAAGAAGTAGGAGTTGGAGATGGAACAAGCCCATTAGATCATCAGATGCTCCAGTGCTCTCTACAATTTGCTTCCTCAGTGCTTTCACCAGTCGAAGCTTGAACAGCCCGAGTGACAGTCCCTATATGTTCCCTTATTCTGCTGTCTCCAAATTTCTAGGCACTCCTTCAAGCACATTCAGCCCAGGTTCAAAACCAAGCAGCACCATTCTCTTCCTTTTTTACATTTGCCGTCGCAGCTCCCAAATGCTTCTCTTGTCAATCCTGCTGTTTAAAGCACAGTTACCCGTCCCTTGACCAAGAGCGAAGCTCTCCTGCTCCAGGGTTTAAGGACAGAGTGCCAGATCTCAGCATCCCTGGCTAAACACCACATAAATGAACGACAATCCTACAGCAAGTCACGAGGAGGAAGAGGTGATGAACTCAACATGGACATCCTCCCAGAGGACCATTTATCAGCATTAACAGTAGCAAAATCTTTTTCAAAGAATAATTGGACAACTGTGGTACAGACAAACTACAATTAAAATATTAATTAAAGCCCTTTGCTTCTTCCCACACTGCCCTGCACGTTATTAAAACCACATCAAAGTTGACACTTAGTTGTCTGGTTGTTGTCTGCCCTCAGAGAGGCACAGAAGAGCACACAGGACTCAAGGCTTGTGGAGATGATATCTCTTCATCAGATTAGCTGTATTGGTTAAAAAAAAAAAATTGCCTGTCCTGCTGCTGTATGTGGTACCTGTTCTGGGGATAAACAGAATTATTCTGGCTCTGTACTGTCAGTCCACCATCTTTCACTAAAGCAAAGCCATGTGAAGACAGACAGAAACCACCAGACCAAGCAGCAGACACAGGTTGGAGCCACAGAGGCAAGGAGCGGGTAGGCAGGAGCATCACTGCCTTGGAGAGGAGCCCCCTGGGGATTAGCACCTTCTGCAAGGTCCTTGGGGGATGCTGCTCAGGTGACTGAGCCTGGGTGATTTCACAGCTGTGGAAAAAATGTATGCAAGCAGTTGGATGAGGAATTGGGGCGACTCAGTTGCTCCTGAATGGCGGGTGGATGAAGGACATCTTCCCAACTCTGCGGTGTGAGGGAAGCAGCCACAGCTCACTCTTATCCTCTCCCTCCTCAAGACTGTGCCCAACATGTACGTAAAGGCAGAAGCAAGCACAGTGCCACAAGCAGCGGGGTCCCCAGCGCTGCCACTTGTTAATGCTTTGCTGGTGGAAAAAGCCGACACTCTGAGCCTGGAACAGGGACAGCTTCAAAAAAATTATTAAAAAAAAAAATTTTTCAACACCTTTCCACCACCTCAGCTGGGAGTTCACATCACATCGAATCACAGGTAAGATGAGGGTCACTGGCGCAGCTTTTGACATTGCAATGTGAGAACTGCTTGTGAAAGTCAGTGGTGAGACACCTGCTAACGCAGAACTGCACAGGGCAAACGCCGACCATGCTGTGGGGCTCCTTTGGAGCGAGCGCTGCACCTGGGTTCCAGCACCCGGCTGGTGACCAGAGCAAATGTGTGCACCTGCAAGCAAGGGAGGTCACACACAGGGAGGAAGAGCCTGCAGGAACGTGGCGTGAAGGAGGCCTGGGGCTTCTCAGGTCACCTGAAAACTACTGATCTGGCTTTTTTTTTTTTAACTGCTTTTAGTAGTTGCCTAAAATAGACACTTTGGTTTTGTAAAAGCAACTGAAATATATAATGGCTGGTCGGTGCACTTTACATTGCCTTTATAAATAACCTATTAATACTTCTGGGAGTGGGAAAATGTTATATTTCTAGATTTAAATAAATCCTGATCTTCTGCTAACCATTTCTACTGCAGGGTCATTCGATGCATCTCTCCAGCCAAGGTTGGCTCCTTGCTCCTTCAGGCAGAAAGAAGTGACAGCACCACCCCATCTTTCAAAGCCTTCACCAGACTAAGACCACCTGGGACCGAAGGACAAGGGGTGTGAGCATTAACTGCTGGCGTGAGAGCGGATCTGCCTTCGCAGAGAGAGGCAGAAGCAGGTGCCTTGTTACAGCACCCCAGGGGAGAGGTGGGATCCCTCGAAGGTTTGCCAAGGAGCTCGGGGCTGCATAACATCTTTCCCTTGCTGCCACCATACCGGTTATGGACTGCATGGCTTAGCAGAGGGTGAGGCACTTATCAGTTCGAAGAGCTTTATGCTTTATCACCTGAAGGCACTAAATAAATAAATAGCACAGCTTGCACTTCAGCAGAGTATAAACAGGCATTTATAGAAAGAAGGCTCAGTGAAACCACATGCCCTTTCAATCCACTTCCCAGGCAAATAAAACCAAGTAATATTGAGTGCAAGAAGTATATCAAGGGGCTTTTCAAACAAACAGAAGGATACCAACAAGGAAAACCCCCGACCTCCGACAGCCCCATGCAGTTGTTCTGCCCGCGCGTTTCAGGGGGCTCAGCCCCTCGGCACTGCTGGGCTCTGCGCATCGCACACCTGGGCTCAAAGAAAGCAAGAGCGATCGGTTCCCCTTTCCAGTTCAGTAGTGTGGTTCACCATACATCCCTCAGCCACCGTGGTTAGCCGTGGCTTTTAATGTATGGCTGTTTCTCTCCCGTAGCCATGCCAGGCTGGCTGATATTACTTTGCTTTCTCTTTCTTCCTGCTCCTGACACATGGCAGGCTCCCAAGAGGATGAAATGAAAGGGGCCTGATCACAGATTTCTCCTGAGCAACTAACCCTTAAGGTGCAGGCTCTCCAAGCTGCAGTGTGTTTGTTCATTCCTATACAGCTGCAAACAAATAATCAGGGAAAAACAACTAGTGCATGATTATAGCCAGACTTGGCCAAGGCAACGTGGGTCAGAATTAAGCCTCATCTGAAAGGTAGGTCATGGCTCTTGTATATTATTTTTTTCCCCAGCTTTAAAGCTGCAGCAATAATTGCATGATGAAGGAGGGAAGCAAAAAAAAAAAAAAAAAAAAAAGAGAAACAAAAAAACAAATCAACAAAAGCAAAAAGCCAGGCACCCAAGATATCTTTGCAGGAGCTGGTCCTCTTGAATCAGAACCCTGAAATTGTTCTGCAATCGACTCAGCGGACAGTTACCATCTGTTTATGGAAAAAAATGTTAATAACCCCCAATCATAATCAAATAGGCAACCACTTTACTTTAAGTACCTATTAACTAATGCTAAATTACAATGGAACAGCTCTGCAAGTACTTCTGACATCCACATGCACATCAGCAGTGCCAGCACTTTGATCAGGGCTATTAGAACAAATACCAAATGAACTGATAGCAATGTGATTCCTCAAACATTACAGAAAGCGTGGGCTGTATTTATTTACTGTTCTTTCATTTCTCCCCCACCTCCTTGCTGTTTCTGCCTGTTCAGAAAGAAAATATGTATATGCCTGTGTACAGACGTACACACCACCCACCACAGCAGACCCTGTGAAAGCCTGGTCCCCTGTGTTTTGTTTTTCTGTCCGAGACTGAGCTTCCATATGGATTCTCCGATGCCCAGAAAAGCTTGAGGCATTTCCATCAGTGGGACACCACCCAAGTTGTCATCCTCTGTTTAGCCCCCCTATTTCCATGATGCCTGTAAAGGCAACTCCAAGTCCTCCCCCCCCTCCTCTGGGTGGAACTGGCCGGCAGATACAAAAGCTGCAGCAGAGAAAGGGAAAAACCAGGCAGGCAGAGCTGCATACACATGCTTGCATGAGCACAGAGAGGCAGCGCGATCATACGCCTTATTTCTTCAGGAAATCAGATTAAAAAGCAATCGACACTTTGCCAGCTGTAACCAAGTCTGAACCATTAGCTGGCACTGTCTCTACCCAAGGAAGAAAACCTCATTTGGAGAATGAAAGTAGTTTTTAATCTCAGAGCCTGGAAAATAGTTATTCTCAGCAAAACGACAAGTGGTCTTGTCTCTGGATTTTCTCTAGCATCCTTCTCTCTGTATTTCTGCAAACCTAATTTAAAATTTTTTTTTTTTTTTTTTAAAGTTGTGCAGCACCAGGAATACATCACACAAATATGCATGAGCACAAGTTCCTTATCCCTAGGCACTTGCAAATGTAACAGAAAACAAGCAAAAGGAGCATATATTTCAGTCCATCAACCTAAGCATTTACACGGCCTCCATCGGTGTGCCATCCAAACATTTTGTTAGTCCCAGGACTTCTCCATGTCGTTATTATTGTTTTATGGAATTTCATTTTTGTTAGTCCCGGGACTTGCGTGTGGCTTTTTTATTATATTATGAAATTTCATTTCCTGTCATCTGCTGGGATTAAACTTTGATAGGAAGACGGGTTTACAAGGCTTGCGGTGACAAGCCTGACCGCAGAAGGTGAGGTGTAAAACCCTCCACCTCCGGCAGGTGGTCAGGGAACGCAGGACACCGAGCCCAGAGCCAAGCAAGCGACAACTGAGCACAGGATGCCAGACTCCTTACTCCCATGCGGTCTATCCCACCTGTAAAACCCCCTCACGTGGGACACGGCAATACACTGAAGTGCCCTGACTCCCAGTTCCTTGCTCTGTTAGATCCTGTTCTTTTTCCCACACTAATACAAGGCTTTAAAAAGCATCTCAGCTCCCCCTCTGGATACATCGCCCTTTAGCAAATGGTTGCAGCCCATGTCTGCAACTTCAACACTTCTCCGTTTTTGTATTCACTTTTCCCAGCGGTTTCCCCTCCGCTGCCTCCGTGTTGCCCATGTAACACCATGTTTCACAAAAAGGCGCTTTGTTTGCCATTTTCCTGCCACCTCCACCCCCCCAGCTCCGATGATCCCCCAGCCCCCTCCCAGCTGCCTCAGCCCACCCCTATCCCCCCCCAGCTATGGGAGCCAAAGTCGACAGGCGGCCAGAAAGGTGATCTGACCTCCACCATCCCGTGTTAATGAATGCCCTCTCTGAAGGGAGCAGGGAAAGGCGAGGAGGATGGCATGGAGCCAGCCTCCGCAAGCTCAGCCGAGGGATGCCAAGGAGCCGGGAGCACAGCGCGTCAGAGCCCCCTTCACAAGGAGCTTTTGTTGATGCCACTGCTCCAGCCCATCGACGGCGTGCTTGGCAGCGCAGGCTTTTCCACTGCTTGGCTGTTGGCTGTATCAGTAGCCGGGTCACAACCAGAGTGGTGGCTCTGCCAGGATTGTCATGCAACGCTCCGAGAGTGTGCTACCAGCCAGAAGAGGACAAATGTGGACACACCATCCTCTCATAATCCTCTCCCAGCCACGTGCCTCAAGATGCAATGACTTTCTTTTCAGCAAAGGCAGCTGGGATGTTGGACGCTTTGCAGCCCATTAGTCCACTTTTAAACTGGTGGGCAACCCAGCAGGCTGGCCCAGGGGGACTTTCCAGCCCAACATGACATCCAACTTTGTCAGTCCAAGTCCACCTCTCTCTCTAGGAGATAAACCATCATCTTAACACTAGGAGACGCAGAAGGAAAAAAGACGTGCTCAGAAAGACTCACGAGGTGCTTTGGGTAACGTGTCCCACATGAGCACACAATGTTCTGCATCCGTGACAAAAACAACAGGAAAAACCTGCTCCTACAGGCCTGCCAAGCTGGGATTTCAACAACAAGTGGCAACATATCAGCTGGCGACAAACAGCTCCTGATTCAGGGAATGATACACTTTCCCAAAAAGAGTCAGGGTTTGGATTTTTTTTCTTAATAAATGATAACATGCTGGGTGCCATACAGATGGCTCCTGCCCAAGAATTAACTGATAATGAGGGACCCAGGGGAAAGTGCCGGCTAAAGCAGATTTGGAGGTGGTTGCCAGCTGCACTGTCCCATACAAGGTGTCAGAATAAGGTAGGACTTGTTTGTGAGCCCCTGGAAGAGCAGTTCAGGACCACACAGTAAAGTAATTTGATGATTTGGACAAGGGCATCGCCCCATGAGCACAAAACCTCCGGAGAGGAGGAAAGAAACAGCAGCCCATTAGTAGAGTGAAAGAGACGACACCAGGGAAAGAGACGTCAAGCACAAACACAAGCTTCAAGGTATCATTGCCAGATTGGGACCAATTGCAACAGCTCAGCTGAGACCCTAAAGCAAGAAAAGGTGAGAGTAAGGCCCTGGACTCATCGACCATCAGAGCAGCAAGGAAGGAGAGTTTAGAAACTGCATTTTGGAAAGCGTGCAGGGGACTGTGACAGTTCTTGATGGGGTGAGAAATAAGTCAGCTACAGCTGCCAGGGCAGGCCATAGCCAGGGGACCACCAAGCATCCCAGCCACTGCAGGTGAATGGAAGAGTTGCCTTCGTGTTATGGATGAAAGTGGTGAGGTTTGGTAGCAAGCCTAATGCAAAGAAGGGAGATACAGGCTAAAGATGCAAAGCCTTGTGGCATGGCGGTTCACAATGGCGCTATGGCTAAAAGAAAAAAAAGTGTAGGCAGAAGAGATGCTGGGGAAAAGCAGGAGGCTCAGAGCAGGTGAGGCCATGTGCTAGGGAGACTGTCCACAGGGCAGAAGGATCTGCAGCCTCCAACAGGGAGCAGAGCTTAGGCAGTATGAGTAGGCTGCCCATGGTGGTGCCTATGACACTTGTGACATATTAAAGAGCTATCTCCCTGGTTTTAAAGACGTATTTAATTTCTGTCAAATCCATCTCTCCAAGCAATGTCATCAATAAAACTTTTAGAAACTCTATGGGGCTGTGGTTTCATATCAGAGTTGGAAGAAACACAGCATGATGAGGAAGAAAGCAGGCTTTTCTAGCTAAACATTTTTGCCTTCCAAGAACTGCACACACAAGGGCCCATCACACACCCCTCTGGTTTCTGGGAATGCAGAATATCCACTAACACACTTATCCAAACACCTCTGAACACGTGCACACATCTGTTCACCAAGACTGGTTACTCACATAAGGTTCACTCCTCTTTGATTCTTCCATTAGGGTCAGAAGTTACTTCTCCTTTTTATACCTCTATCCCTAAGCCCCATCAGTGGCAAATACCCAAGCACTTCCAAAGTGTTCTGACACATCCCTCCAGAAGGTACATAACATCATCCCAATTTTACAGATGGGGAAATTAAAGCAGAGACAGAGGTTAAGACAGCTAATTGCCTGCGGACACTAAGTGAGTCAGTAGAAGAGCTGGGAATTGATCCCAGGAACCATGTCTTCCATTCCCCTACTCCACCCACCAGTCAGTACACCCTACCAGATGGTTCTTATCATTGGACATATGGACTAAATATTGCTAAGTTGGTGTAGAAGATTTGCTATTTTAATTAAATGTCCTGTCTTCCATCTCCATAGGATGCATAGGGGAAACTCCAGCCAGAATCCCATCTGGACCCACTCAGGAAACGTCTCCATAAAGCAAACAAAGCCCTAGACAAGCACAAGAAACATTCCCAAACCTATCAACCTGCCCTGCAATGCAGACCCCAGCAAGGCCAGGAAATAGGCTGCAACTCAGGAGCCTTGGAAGAAGCTCATGTTTGTCAAAGTCTGGCTTCAAATGGTGTATGCATGAGCCACCAATTAGGCTGGGAACTACTTTGTCATGTGAAGGCTCTTCCTCCAGCCTTCACTGGGCACCACCAACGCTGCCCAACTGGAGATACCAGCGGAGTCACAAAAAGCAGATGGCACAGAGCCATCTACTTTCTTCTGGCATTAGCTCTATCACATCACAGCACTGGTGTTGGTAGGACAGAGAGACCAGTTCTGCCTGGCAAACATCAGACACCTTCTCCCCTTCCAATCACTACCAAGGACACTTGAAATAACTCCTAAAGTGGTTATTTGTGATGCAGGGGAGGAAAACTTCCAACAGGGAGGCAGCAGAAAAAGACCTTCCACACTGCTGAAAGACAGGTCAGAAATTGCTTTCCCGGCATGGACCTTACAAACGTACAGCAGCATCTCAGTCCCCATTCACAGACACGCACAGAATAGGTGCAACCTGCCTTTCCAACAGAACCCAAACCAATTTCGCATCCTTCTGTTCCCCCTTCACACCCTGCGCTCTGCACCCAGTGTGATGCAAGGGGAAACCCGTGCATCATCAGGTCTGCAAAAAAGATTTTTCATCCAAGAACATGCTCTCCTGAGTACAACTCCCTCAACGCATGGCTGGAGGGAGCAGGCTCAAAGGTCTTCTGGGCAACCTGTAGATGCAGTTACGTACTGATAAGGAAAACACATGCATACTTCTGCCCAGCAGAAGCACATACAGGTGAGAACCACCAGCCTGTATATCTCCATTACTCTCTCAACAAACAGAAGAGGGCTGGACAACATTCTCGTTAGAAGGTTTTGCACCAATACTGACAATGTAGGAATAAAACCACAACACCTTTCCACGTGCGCTATAAGAGCCGGGCAATCCTGGAAGGTGCCTCCTGCTAGAGGAAAGTGACTTCACGTACCTTTCATTCCAAACTTGGACCGCCGGCCATACTTGTTGATCATAATAAAGAGGACAACCAAGAGGACACAAGCAAAAGCTGCCAGCCCAACCGCTATGGAAACCTGAAAGGAAAAAGCCTTAGAGTCAAGACAGAGGAATTTAGGAGTCTAGATTGGAAATACAGCACCTCCTTGCACAGTTAGCCTTTCTGCAGGCTCATACCACCTGCTGCAGCCCTGTGGATATCAGCTGTGGAAGAAAATACAAGTGAAAGCGAAGGGCTCTGGCACAGCTTGGAAGCATCACAGGCTGTTTCCATGACTGGGAGGTTTGGGGTCTTCCTATCAGCAATGCCATTCTGGCACCAGTTCTCCCCAGCCTCTCACTCCATACATCTGCAGGGAAGGAGGACCTCCGCTCCAATGTCTGGGCTCTCCCTTCACTGCACCATATCATGAGCCTCCATTTGTGACATCACCACTGTGCCATGACACCACAACACTAAAGCTATACTAACCGGAGCTGAGAACACACAGGACCAGCAGAAAATTCTTTAGAAAGACCAACTCTGTCTCCATCCAAATATCCCTCAGGACAAAGAATGAGGGAAAATAACACACCACAAAAAGAAAACAGAAGAAATTAAGTAGAACTGGGTTTTTTCCCAAAAAAACATTTGGTTTTGCTAAAGCCTCTAATGCTTCCCTATTTATTGTAATTTTAGTAGTAAATATTTATACAGTGTCCAAAGTCCTTCACTGGAACTGCAGTTCCATTGTGTCAATGTACAAGCAGAGGAAAGAAAACCTCTTTGCCCTAAAGGGTTTACAATCCCAGGCTTATTTTAATATTTATGAATATTTATTTCTTCAAGTCTTTGCTCAAGATACTTTTATTGCATTGATGTAAACAACAATTTCTTTGGCATTTGTCCAATTGTTCTCTTGTGTTGGGTCTTGTGATGCATTTAGACTTTGCTTCCTTTTACAAAACTGTATTCTGCTATAATAGAAAATACATCATTTAACCAAGAAAAAGTAATTTCCTTTTGCAACACTTTTCCTTGCCCTTGATACATCAGCTACGATATTTTTAAATTTTTTATTTTACCATGCTCTATTTTCATCCCCCAGCTTGTTTTCTGTGCTTTATATTTAATAATCAGTGCACATTATTACTCCAGTCTCACTGTTCAAAGCTTTCACTTCAGTTATAGGAAATTTTCAGTTGGATGAGAACTGAAACCAAGGTGGACTGAGTTTTGTTCATTCTGTTAATACCTGGTGGGTTTCAAGATCTCAAAATTTTCACAGAATTAGAGCAATTGTGTAACATGCTAATTTTTTTCCTCAATGCTTATACATGAATTTTTTTTTTTTTTCTACCTGGATTCTGCAAAAGAAAGACAATGTTGAGATCTGATAAGCTGTAGGCTTTCTTTCCTTTCTCATTTTTGGCATGGTCTGCAGAGCAGGAGAGAGGGCAAACTGGCATTGACAGAATTGAACCAAGCTAAATCCGAGTCCCTCACAGGGCTAAACTTAACAGCTCAATAATAGTCTGAAACATACAATTGCCTGTTTGTTTGTTCCCTGGGTGCTACTTTTTTAGAGTGAGAATTTCTGACCCTGCCAGCAGCAACTTCACAGGATGCCTTATTTTCAAAGAGCTCCCTGGTTCCACAGTGCAGACCCAAGAGGATCAGAAGGTTCATGTCAGTATTTTACTTCCCTGACACAAGCCACAAAATCCTTCTGATTGTTGTCTTGAGTCATAAAGGAAGAGATTTTCCTTGCAAACATCTCAAAACAGCACAGGAATGTAAATACTGAGTCATCAATAACAAGAAATGCATGCAAAACAGTTCTGTAGAGAAGAGGACAGGACTCACCCCAAAAGTGTCCTCCTCCGGTTTGTGGGTCACAGTGATTGGCGGGGTGGGACTCACTTCATAATCACCAACTGAAACCAAAACACCAAAGACAGAAGATTCAACGTGGCTCCCATGGGACTCTCAAGGTACCAGCACATCCCCAATGGCAGCACCTGACCTAACGAGATCCAGTTCACCCCCTACAAAGGCTGCAACTTTCCATTTCAGAAGGCACCAAAATCAACCATCAGAGTTCCCTGTGCACATCAGCAGAGAAAACAGAGACCAGGACAACGCTGATGTCACTCCAACCTTACAAATGAGAAACATTTGGGTACCTGGTGTCCTAGGGTGGGTGACCTCCACCCCTGAGCCATCTCCTAGCGTTTTCAGAAATCTGCTGGGCTAAGTAGGGTTAAAACATGAGACTGACTCCAGCAGAACATGATCCAAAGAAACAGTTACTTGGGTTTTTTTTGGAGGGCGGGGAGAGAAGAAAGAATCTGTTGAGGAAACACTACAGAAGTTGAGTCCTGCTTCTCATCCCAGTCCACACCAGATAGCACGTTGTAAATGGCCCGTGACACACAACTGCTTTGAGGATTGGCCTGCCTGCATCCTGCTTCTAGCACCCCTTCCGCTACACCACAACCAACCAGTTAGAGTTTCAGTGATATTTATCTCCATCCCTGCCATTTAAGACCTCAAAGACTGTCATTTCCACTACAGAATCATAGAATCATAGAATCGTTAAGGTTGGAAAAGACCTCTAAGATCATCAAGTCCAACCATCAACTAACACCACCATGCCTCCTAAACTAGGCCCTGGAGTGCCACGTCTACACCTTTTCTGAACGCCTCCAGGGTTGACGACTCCACCACCTCTCTGGGCAGCCTGTTCCAATGCCTAACCACTCTTTCGGTAAAGAAATTCTTCCTGATGTCCAATCTAAACCTCCCCTGATGCA
>WAAD01005387.1:321946-367540 GCA_013389945.1 Fregata magnificens
GTATGCCCATCCAAGCCGTGAGCTGCCAGCTTCTCCAGGAGAATGCCGTGGGAGACCGTATCAAAGGACTTACTAAAGTCCAGGTAGACAACATCCACCGCCTTGCCCTCATCTACTAGGTGGGTCAGGACCTTCTTCAGGACATCACTAGAGGGAAATTAGCATCTCCTGGGCTCTAGAGATTGCCCAACTGATGAAAAGCTCCCCAGCCATCTTGCCCATGCATGGGGATGTCAGGGCTTTGTGCAACCTCCGCCAACTTGTTTTTGGCTTCCTGATTTTTCCTCCAGGAGCACTTAAGTCACAGAGGGGCAGGGGGAACCACAAAAACAAAACACCCACAGTATACAAAGGGCGAGACGACACTTACTTGAGACAAAGTTGTCCGTACTCTCTGTAGAAAGGACAAAGAGAGAAGCAACACAGTTAGCAGCGTAGCAAAGGGAGAGTGCTCTCATTCCCAACCCACCTCAGACACACTCCACCACCCCAAAGAGCCCAGGAAACCAAAACATTTCTTATTTTGTCCTGTATGGGCAACTGTAAGTGGAAATTGCTGCACATGTGCCAGCAGGACATCCTGAAGGTCAGGAGGGAGAGCAGAGGGGTAACTGTGTGGGGCTGAAACAGGAGGGGAGGGATGCTACTGCCAAAACAGAGAACAATTAGCAGTACCCTGTATGGAGACTTTTGAATGGTCATTAAATTACCCTGCTTTCAGCAGGCGAGCAAAGCTCGACAGACACACGGGCTCAGCAGGATGGAGGTGGAAGGGAGAGAAGCAGATTTTGCCCAGGGAGAAAATCCAGGTGCCAAGGACAGGCCACCTTGGGGCAGGGGGTTAGAGACCTCCTCTGGGCTCCCTCAATAGCCTACTGAGTCACTCATGGAAGCTAACAGCATCTGAACTGCACGTGGAGGCTGTAGCTGTCCTAGCGCTGCCTCTTGCCCAAGATAGCTGCACCAGTCCCTGCTGTCAGTCACTTAATTTCTCCAGTCTATTCAGTAAAGCTCCTTCAGCTCCGAAGGCGGCCGAGGCCCCAGACGATGAGGTCTAAAGCTCTTGGTGACACTCAGTTTACATAGCATGAGAACAACGTCAGCTTTCAATTCACTTGCCCATGTAAGAAATTGAGCCCGATATTAACTGGAGTTTACACAGCTTTGCTGGCAGAGGGCTCCTGGAAGGACACTGAAACATTCACGCTGAAGTATGGGTGAGGTTTGGAAGGGAAGCGTAAAACAAGCCCCGGGTGACAAACACAGCTTTCCAAACCAGGGAAAAAAAACCTGAAAAAATATTTTTGTTTCAAGTCAAGCAGAAGAGTAACTTTCCTTGGCTTTTTCTAGCAAGAAGAAAAAAAAAAAAAAAAGGAAGAAATATTCATTTGGAGACACTTTTTTTCCCCTATTAAAGCAGACAGAGTCTAGTCGTAAAACTCTTGCTGCTTCTACACTTTCCCCTTTCCATTTTTCTCTGCTGGACAAAGCCAATTCAACAGAAACCCACAAAAAGTTTTTCCCACTAAACCCTATTTTTCAAAGCATAAAACATAGCCAAGAACGTTCAGCCAGCTTGAGTTCTGTGAGAAGTTCCCAATGAACTGAACAGTCATCAAGCGGGGGAGGTAAGTACATTAACCTTTGTGGATTAAATGAGGAGATGGTAGCCTATGGTAGAGATGCCAATGACAACATGCAATGAGACTTTTATCAGGACATGACACAAGTCTGTCCTGTGAGCCACTGCCCTGGCTCCTAGAGTCACAACATCACAGAGAAGCAGGATATGGCATGGGGCATATCTCCCAGCTCCCATCCAGCTTCTAACAGCACCTCTCTCTCAACCTGGGAAGCACAATCTGGCACAGTACCAATAAGAGATTGCAGACCAGGGGTTTCTAAAAAAAACATGGTCACAGGTCCTTTTCTATGCTGATAGGAAGTTTTCCAGGCACTACACTTTCATTAATTAAGACTAATAATCTCATCCTGGGTAGTGACAGCAAAACCCTTGCACATGTGAATAGCTATAGGCAATAAGCTTCTTGAATGAACCACACTGCAGAACCTTCAATTTGTGGCATTTTCTGGAGGAATCTACCTTCATACAGGAAATTATAAACGTCAGCTACATTGAGTGTTAATGTCAGCCGTGGCAGTGGACAGAGCAACGAACTTCAAGGAAAGTAAATTACATACTGCATTGGGCTGACAGGGTCTGCTGGGCTGAGGAACAGCTTAGGACTTCAGATCAGAAGAAATAAAAGAAATGGGTCAGTTCCTGCTGAGAGATGGTTCAGGGTCTGTACATACTCCACACCAACACCACGTACAAGGCGTGGGTGAAGATGCACTCACAAGGGCAATATTTTACATATATTTCACACAAATAGATTCTCCCAGAGCCTTTGACACAAGTGGCTCTTCAAATATCAACATGCCTTCCCACATCACAGCACAGCTCAGATCCATTTCCAAAATCAGCTCTCTGGAACAGCAGATCTGCCCCCTTTTCTGGAGGTCCAGCACCTACTTAAGAGCTGTCCCCATTTCACAGATGGGGAAATTGAGTCACAAAGGTGGGACCTGACAGAGCTAAGACTGCAAACCTGTGCCTCTCCTCACCTACCTACATTTGATAAGCAGCTCTTCTGCCCTGACAGAAGGAAACACAAATAGGTCAAATAGCCAAACAGGGCATCATCCTTGAAGCCAGAATACAAATTTTCCACTCCCATCCGAGTCAGCTCATTTGTTCAATTGCCAGATCTTGAAGCAGAGACTTGGGTTTGCGTTTACGATATTTGACCTGCGGGAAAACTCTGTGTACATATATGGTGTGATATAAATAATAAATGAGAGTACCGTTGGTATTTTTCTATATTTAGCAAACGCCCTATTTTGCTGGATTTTCTTGGGCTACAGGGGCCAATTTAGAGCTGCCACTTTCTCATGGCATCATTCCTGAAGGCAGCAGCATGCACAGATCTTAACTCCATGATGGCCAGCGTGGTGTTGCAATGACAGGGAGGAGTCCAAGACCCTCCATGCTCCTATAGAGCAGACAGGTCACCACAAAAGTCTCTACTGCACTCCCTAGAGCTGGATCTTCATATCCTCAAATGCCTTTTTTTTTTTTTTTTTTTTTCCTCCACTAGGGAATACAACAGGGAATTCCAAACAATCAGTTAAGAAATCCCAAACTGATGCAAAGAGACTACTTGAGCCATTGCATCTTTTGTAGACCTGTCATCCTGGACTTGCACATGTCATATTTAGAAAGAAAACAATCTTGACACTGCTGCATCCAGCTATAATCATTTCACAAGTGCAAGCTAGAAGAAAAAAAGGGAAGAGCTGCATCACTTTAAAGGGCTTAAAGGGTTTTCCTTTCTTTAGCTTATAACTAGCAATCACATAGGAGAATACTTTCTCTCAAAAAATTGGGCAATCTGTTTGGGGCACCCCAGAGGAGATCCAAAATAATTGACCAAACTTACATCCTATTCTCGCTGAAATCCCTGAAGATCTTAAAAAAACCCCAAACCACTGCAGAATGTATTACACAACAAAATATCTAAACCAGTTAGTCTCTCTCTCTGCATTAAAGAGTTGTTATGACACCAAAGCACGCTTGAGTAGGAGAATCATACTAGTCAGCAGAGGCCTCCAGAGGTCACCTCTTCCAAGCCATTGCTCAGACAAAGGCCAGCTTGGGTTGTCAAAGCCTTGTCTAGGTGTAAGGATTACTGGCAGGACCATAGTAAGACCTTTGGATTGGAAACAGCCCTAATGAGATCAACTGAATATCCTACCTGGAAAGGGCTTTTCAAGGAAGTGTCCTTTGATGGTTTGGTTGGCTGAGCCCAGCTGGTTAGTGGCCACAATTGTGTAGTTGCCATTGTTGTAGTGAGTGGGTTTGTTGAAGAGCAGACAACCCTCAGACACTTCCCCTTGTTGGTAAAACTCCATGTGGATGATCTCTGTCTCCCGGAGAACCTGGCCGTTGTGCAGCCAGTGAAGGGTGGGAGCTGGGTTCCCATGCACCGCAAATGCAATGCAGTGCTCCAGGTGTAGCACCGGCTCCTCCAGGGTTAGGATGCGAGGGGGATCTAGCAGAGAGAAACATGGCAGACTCACAGCACACCTCCACCCACATCATGTCTCTCTGCACCATGGAAATCAAGATTATTGAAAATGCAACTTTCAAAATCCCTTGTTTCTTCTACTCTTCCCATGGATGTCTGCAAAGAAGCAGCACTAAGTCACAAGAACCACTCCGTGCTCCCCAGAAGGAGGATCTGAACCATAGCCAGCTCTCTTGGGCTTGTGAACAGGGGTACAGATTAACTACAGGGACAGTCCTTTCACCGGCCCAGAAACAATTAAGCTTGGAGTTGCCCCAGTCCACACACCTACTGCTGCTCTCCTTCCCTCAAGGGATCATAGGGAGCCCTCCTGTCCCCCTTAAGGAGGACACTGCGATGCAGCACTGTTACATTACACATGTGTAAGATGCCCCTTGGGGGCTCTCCAGTCGCACTGAGCAATTTTAGATTGCATAGCTGTGGAAGCAAACATCCCTCAGCGACTCCCTGTCCTTGGGGGTTTTGACTGCCTGAATATCCCAAAGGAGTTCTCACCCACCGAACACCCTCCAGGGGTGTTTTAATTAAAGGGAGTAGAGCTGGAGAGGGAAAAGAAAAGCAGAGACTCCACCTGCAATTTATTGCATATGCATTGTCTCCCCCCCAGGACACCCCAAGAATTCAAATGTTGTTCTGCCATCACTTCTGAAACCCCATTTACAATGCCTACATGTAAAGTCCCAAACCCCAAGACTGGCAAGGTCTGAACTAGAAGAACAGAGTTTTGTGCAAAGATAAAGGACACAAAGAGATGTAGGTCTTCCCTAAAGCCCTCCTTTTCCTGGTACCATCCAGCTGCAAAAACAATCCATGGGGCATCCACAAGGAACAAAACCAATGCACCAACTTTGACCCATCTTTTGGAAAAAAGATGGTGAATTTTTCAGGCAGTGAAGGTGGTAGAAGAAAACAAGGTGCAGAGCTGGTTGGAGCTGAGCAAAATTCTCCCACCAGCACCCAGCTACTCAACCACACAGCCGCATCCCAGCCACCTCCTTTCACTCGCAAGCCTAGATCCGCGTGTGGCTTGTTCACATCTTCCTGGCAAGGAGGATTCAAAACAGGCAGCCACCTACACGCGCACAAACCCAGTTCTTTTCAGCGTGAAATTACAGCCTGAGTGATGGCTCTGGGCACCAAGAGCAGGGGTAGCAGAAACTGTCAGCAGCTTAGAGGATTACACGGGTGAAAATAGGCATTGGCATGGTGCTGTTTAAGGTGTGGAGGAAAAGATGCTAAAACACAGTGCAAAAAACACCCGCCTGCTGACCAATCACCTCTGAGATGATGCAGAATTTAACTACCTCCATTCTTCAATCCATCAATAGTACTTATTGGGAGGAAGATGAAAGTAGTAAAGCATCTGCTCTCCTCTTTCCAATCCCCTGTGACCCCTTGTCTTTACAGCGGCTCCTGCACTGCACTGGGCACGCAACATGTAGGGGTTCACCAAGACTAGCCAGAATCCCACATGGGTCTCTGCTCTACCTGGCAGGGTTGGAGGTGGAGGAGAGATTTTCAAACTACAGAGTAAGGGCAAATATTACAGACACAGCAACATATAGTAAATCTCAGCTGCTGGAGAGCACAAAGCTGTGTAAACTTCCTCTTAAGGTCAGGTTTGTGTTAAGTTATATTGGAAAGCACAGAGGAAGTTTAGCTACTTGCAGCTAAAAGCGAACAGTTGAAATTTGAAATGTGCGTGTTTACATGGCGTTTACAGTTTAACTTTGTAGGAACAGATCTGGGAGGAAGCACTAGCAGCCCTGAAATCAGAGGCACAATTTACACTGGCTTTAGCAAGGGTGACATTTAACCTCTCACATGGCATCAGGGTGAGCAACTAGGTGTTTGTAAACAGTTTTAGCCCCTCTACAGCTTTTTCTTACTCTGCTGGATCTTCCAAGAGATGGGTGGAGAGATGTCCACTACCAGCGTGGCACCCCTGCTCTAGTGCTCATTTCTGCGTTAATGAAAGCAGCTGGAAAGCAAAAATACTGACACTTAAGAGAGAGCTGTGTGAGGATCCACCTCCTCCTCACCATGCTCAGCTCCTAATCCTCATCCACAAAACCAGTATGTCACAGGGAGCAAGTGGCCATGCATTCACACAGTTCCCAGGGCAGCCCTCCAGCCTTTATATGGTCAAGATCTCTCCACTGCTACTTACAGTAGACGGTGAGCAGCACACTGGCATTGCTCATCCCCACCACGTTCTCAGCAATGCAGGTAAGCAGGAACCCGTTGTCCTCACTGGTGACATTCACCAAGGTCAAATTGATGGCATGAACATTGGTCCAGTTGAGGTTGGTCTAAAAATCCCAGAGAGAAATACAGACAAAAATCAGTGTCTGTTGGCTTCTCTCCTCCTGACTCCTGCCCCCAGAAGCTGAGGATCCCAGTTTCCATATAAGATGCGAGAAGGTCTCCAAAATCCAAGGACAACTAGGGTCTGGGTGAGGGGAACAGTTTGTTATAAGAATAACTACTGGGAGGGGGAGAGCTGCAGCATTGTAGCACTGATAAACATAGCTTGCCCCTAGAAAAGCTTGCTTAGGTGCCTATTTCAGCTACAGCTCTCACAGACACCTCTGCAAACAGGTAGTTTCATTAGAGGAGACACAAGTTAATTCAATTAGGGAGCACTGAGATATGAAGCTATCTCATCTTTGCTTTCTAGCCATACAGAGGGAAGGTTTTGTTGCCTTGAGGTAGTTCCCAGGTTCTCACGTGGATACGGTGTGGCCTCGATTTTCCTTTGGATACAGCCCTTTCACATTTCTCATAGCAGTCTCCACCATCCAGCTGACACTCTGCCCTGCATGCACAGACCTGGGGAACCCATGACAGCTGCCTTGCCATTGCCACATCAGGCGCAGGCAGCACTGAAGTCCCACAGCCCCTACCTGGTGCGTGTTGATGGAGTGGAGATCGGCCACTGTCCAGTCGACGTCGGGCAGCGGCGAGCCTGAGCCGTTGCAGGTGATGACGGCATTCTCCCCTTCCCGCACTGTCAGGTTCACATGGCTCACACTGATCTCAGGGAGGTCTAGGAGAGCCAGACACCAAGGCACTCAGGTGTGGAGCAGCATTTACTACAGCCAGCTGCAGGGTGTACACATGTGGACCCAGATCCTGCCAAACTGTTTCCCAAATATCAGCCTCCAGTATGCTGGGATAAGTAGCAGGAGACAAAGGCATGGCCTTGCCCTACCAAGGGAAGGATAAGGCATGGAGACAGGGGCAAGTACGGACACTGGAGATGTGCCAGCTGAGCAGACCGCCCCATCACACTCAAATCCAAATTTGTGTCCAGTTCTGGCTGCCCTTCCCTTCACACACACACCCCTTCCCCATCTCTTCTACTCCCACAGAAGCTGCTCATGAGGGCAGTCACCTGGGATGGAAAAGCTGCACGTGCTGGCAGAGGATCCAAAGCATTCCCACCTCCAGGGACAAGGCACAGAGCGCCTAGTACTCCAGACGAGAAGAGTGTCCCTCTAATTTATAACAATCAAGAGAAGATGACCAAGGATGTGTCCCCATATTAACTGCAGCTCTCCTAATAAAAGGTGCCCTTGTTCTTCCTTGGTGGTGGCAGAGAGATTCACTGATTTATGGTAGCTCTGATTTACACCGCTTCCTTACTTGCTGCCACAGGCACCAAATATCCTTGCAATGTGAAATAAGACAGTGCTGGTTGGAAGAAGGGCAAACAGCCTTTCTTGCATGGGGAAGGCTTTCTGGGCTCATTGTAGAGGCAAACTGGGTAGGCAGGGCACAGCAGAACTGACCAGTGGTCCCCTCCCGTCATAGGGCAGCAGCAGCCATCACACCAACCCAAAGCCATGGATGGCAACACACATCCTTTTGTTGCCATCAGGGAGTGACACCAGGAGGGAAGCAACATTGCACTGATTTGGGGGAATGCCAGAAGAGAGGAGGCAGTGGTCAAGGCCTGGCAAAGTTGCATAGGTGGCAGGAATCAGTAGAGAGGGAGATGGGAGGGACACATATGGTCTCTCCAGGTTGAGCTGATATCAAACATGACCACATCAAGCCACGCCAGCCCTCAGCAACAAAGGGCAAAGACAAACGGGGTGTTGTTACAACATCCCTTGAGTCATCCTAATGCTTGAACAGACTCTCCTCTGGAGGAAAGCAGATCACTGTGGCTCCCTTCCCTTCCAGGAGACTGTGAGGTCAGAGGAGGTGCTTGCCCTTGCACACCAGCGCATTTGTGTTCCCAAATCAGCATCCTGCTGTCACCTCAAGTCTAAAACCACCATTGATGGAGTCCTCCTCCTCCTGTCCCTGGTCCCTAAGGATTTTTTTTTTTCCTCTAATCCTTGCAGATTATTCTTCCCATGTGAGGAGGAAATTACAGCAGTCTCTCAAATCTTTTTAGTTCATCCACATGCAGGCACACTTTGGCCAATTTCCAGAGCTCAATAAAGGGACATCGTGAACTTGAAAGAAAAAAAATCATGCAAATCCAAATGTGCATGCTGTTTGTCTACTACTGGTACAAGAAACAAACCCAAATTCCTAGAACAGAGAATGAGCATCACAAAAAGAAAACCTCTAGTTTTCCTCCTTTATTCAGCCTGTGAGTTTGACAGCTGCTTGTGTATAGACAGTTTAATTGTTCTGTTGAAGGTACATCTCCTTCCACTCACTCTGCAAGGGATGCTTTCCAGTAATGGCAATAGCAGAGCAAAAACTGACACCAAGCAGGCAGCTGATGTGTGAACAAGGTGAAGGAAAAAGGGATAACTATTGAACATGCCTCATGTTGCTCCTGGGGACACTGGACTCTTTTAAACATCAGCAGGAAACAGACAGTGATATAAAGTCACTCCTGCCTCTTCTCTACAGACATGGGCTTTCAATTGAAAAAATAAAACAAAAGAAAATGAATACAGATGTGTATTTCCTAAGAGTGATTATGAAAGATAAGTTGGCAGCGTCTTAACAATATGCTGTTTCTAGGATTTGTTAGACAGAGGAAGACCAACATGAAACACATCCTTTTTCAAGACATCGCGTAGACTCATCACACATACTTTGTCAAGCAACAGCATTACAGTGAAGGAAATGTCCCAAATCACCCGATACCTTTGCTCATACAGCCACATTTACAGAGATACTCTATTTTTAATCCACAAAGTACCACAATCAGCTTCAATAGTCTTGTTCTTGACCACATGGTGGGATCTTGCAGCACCAGGTTCCCCAGGTGAATGGCTGAACCAGAACTGCTGGATAGGGCAGGGGTCCTATCCATGTCCCTCCCGGCACCCCCCTGGCCTCCCCTGCACCCAGCCCCAGGAGCCTAGCATGGGCTGCACCTTACCGCACTGGGTGATGTTCATCTCCTGCAAAGGGATGATGGCAGCATCCATGTTCATGCAGTAGAGCTCCTGGTACTGCAGGTTCGCCTCGCCCTTCTCCTGCCAGAGCTGGATCCAGCGGATGTCACAGCTGCAGTTAAAAAGGTTCCTCTCTAGTCTCCTATGGGCAGAGAGAATATAAGAAAGGATGGTGGGGTGGGGAAGGACAAGCAGGGCCATCGTTTGGCTCCAGGCTCCCCCAGAAGGACAGCCACCATGCAGGTACAAGGGGCCCTTTTGAGCTAGGGGAGAATCTCTTCCACATTATTTGCCTGGGGTCTTCTGACACACGTTGTTCATGTCTCTCCTGACTCCAGAGGGACCAAAGTTACCCAACCATGAGTTCACAGTGTCTCCTTCACGCACACAAGGTTTTACATCTCCCAGGGCAGCATGCGGATACACGCATGTCTCGCCGCCAGATCTGCACATCTGCAGCTCAGTTCCACAGCAGTGCCGGCCAGACAGCCAAAACATTCATCCCTCAGCAAAGGAGCAGGCAGCTCCCCACTGTCCTAAAATATCAATTCACATCTTCAAATCCCACTTCAGTGAGGGTCCAAGACCCTGCTGGGCAAAGCACACGTCCAGCCCCCCAAACGCTCAGCGAAGCTGGCAGCTCTTCTCCCGAGTACCTTGTACGAACACAGCCTCCTGGTGACCCAGGACATGAGCTAATGCACAGGGTATCATGCATTTTAATCAAATCAAACAACACTGCATTGAGACCCTGCTGACCGGGCCAGAAATGGAAAAAAGCACTGCCTTTAATGTACTTCATTTAAAACACACTTACACATAGTTTATATACCAGGAATGTTTATTATAATTGATTTTCCAACCTATTAACCATTTCATTTACATTTTTAAAGCCCTGCAGCTCTCTGTGGAGATGCAAGGAGGGCAGGTCCCAGCAGGGAGGAGAGCCCAGTGCTCAGCCAGGACAGACCAAGTTACCAATGTGCATTACAATGATAACTTAAGCAAAACAGGAGATACAACCTGAACAAATAAAATATCTCACCATGTAACTGTGAAGCAAAAGAAAGTAGGGAGCAGAGGAGCTAGCAGTACAGAAGGCAAGCTCAGTCACCCCAAAGCAGAAGAACATCTCCAAAGGTCAAACCGTTGCTTCATGCGACATCTAGATCCCCCTGTCATACAGGGGGAAGCTGTTTTTCTGGTCTGCTCTATGTGTTACTGCAAAATTCATGCTTGCTTTTACAAAATTAATTCCACCGACTAACAGGATTTGGAAACAACCTTCCAAACATGTGCAGCTGCTGTTTCATCCATACAGCACTGCAAAAGGAGGAGGAAGAGAAGGGATCTTCTGGTAGCACCCAGGGGTGTTAAACCTCAACCCTACTGATGCCACTTTGAATCTTCTCATAGAACAAGATGCCATCTGACTTTTTTTTTTTTTTTTTTTAAGAACAAACACTGAGTTAAATTTCACTCTGTGGTTTTTCATTAGTTCATTCCTTTCTAATCAAAAGCACCCAAACCTTTGCAAGACAGGTACAAGGCTCAGACAAGTGACTCAAAGGCCAAAGCACTAAATATAACAGACCAGAGCAGATTAGCACAGTGATTTGGTGGGATTCAAATGACAAGGCATTCCCTGCATGCTATGATAGGTCCTGCCAGTGCCTCACACAGGCTTTGCATCCTCTTCAGCATGGCCACAAATCCACGTTCTCCTCAGGGTTCGGCCACGGTCACTGCTACCAGCAGGACACGGGACAGCACATGGGTAAGAGCCATGGTCTCGGCTGACAGCAGATCAGGTAACCGGAGTTGTACCCTGGGACCCGGCAGGGAGCTGGGGGAGCTCAGAGGCAATGGGGGAGAAATTCTGCTCCGATGCAAATATCCCCAAGAAATGAGGCTGCCGGGGAGAGCCACTGTCCTAGCACTTAAGGGCAGCTCTGTAAGTAATAGACAGCAGCCTTCCTGGCCCATTGCTAATTCATGAAGGCCCATGAATAATACAGGAGCAGCGGGCTTCAGGGCAGAACTTACCCACGACCTGCCCCAACATCAGTGATGTAACTCGCTCTAATTGAGACCCCCACAGGGGCTTTTGCACAAATTAACTCCCATCACTGGCTGGATGTGCCAAATGCCACCAGCAGCTGGCACAGCACCGCAGGCAGAAAGGGCACAGATGCGTGCACCCATTTTCCCTAACATGCACTGCAGAAGCACTCTTGACACATGGGAGATGCCCTCCTTCCTTGCTTGCAGCCTGCCCTGCCATGCCAGCCGGCTCACCAGAGAGGTGCACAGGGATTTCCATGCTCACAAGGTCCTGCACCTGCCCAAAAACCTGAACCTCCAACTCTCTTCCTCAGATCCCATCAGTGCCCAAACCTCAGGGCTTGCAGGGATCATTGGGATGATGCAGCTCCTTCCAACCCTTCATCCCATGACTTCTGTAACATGTCCCCACTGCTTCCCTTCTCTTCAAGGAGGAGAAGAACCTTGGGGAACACAAGGTGCCCTTTGGCCAAAACCCATCGTCCGGCCAGAAGGCATCGTCATGTTCTGTGGAGACATCTCCCATCACAGCAGGAAGGACAAAAACTGGTGGTGAAAGGCACGGCAGGGCAGCCAAGAGGTCTTCATTACTGTTGTGTGCTTAATGGGTGCAGCAGGGTCACAGTGAGAATTAAGGCAAGGGGCTCCTTCTCATGAGACACATCCAGCACAGCTTACTCCCAGAGAGGACAAGTAAACCCAAAGGGCATTTTTCACACACAGCCTTAGCCTGGAAACGTTGCCAAAACATCGCTTGGTTACAGACGCTCAGGAGCTATGCACACTCCCACATCTTCTGAAGGCCTCGTTAAAACTGAAAATGCCTGTGAGAAATAGCAAGTATCATAGCCACAAGCAAGCCGGGGTCTCTCTGCACAAGCAGAGCTGCTTTCTGCACTGAGGAGGTGGCCCAAAAAGGGACCAAACCTGCACATGAGCCAGAGCCACCCACCAACCCCCAGGCAAAGCACAGGCTTGCAGCAGGGCATTCCCCAGGCACAGCCCCTTGATACAGTGGCCACTCTTGTTTGGGATAGAGGAAAACTGGGACAATCATACCCTGCACTATCATTCGAGGGGATGATGACAGAGCTGAAACCCCAGAGCCATCTGGGCACCAAGTCAACTCTTCAGAGACAGTGATGCTGCAAGTGCCTGGTTGAGCTCAGCTTTGCTCCCTGCAGAAAGCTGTACCCATCACCTCCCAAAACTGCCTGGACAGCCTACACCAGGGTGGACGAGGGACGCCATCAGCATCCCAGCATGTACTGGGACAGCCAGGACTTCACATACACACAGAGCAGGTTTTTTCAGGCTAGGCAGCTAGATGAGACACACGCCCTGTCCCATGCCTCCTCACTCATGAGCCAAAACAAAGCTGTCTGCAGCTAAAGCCTCTCAGAGGGCAGTAGAGATCCTTGCCACACTTCTCCTGTCTGTTTTGATTCACATAAAACTGCTGCCAAGGCTTCATACACTTGCAATTAAAATGTTCTCCTGCCTCGGGACTCAGACCGCTTCCCTGAGCTTAAGAACCAAAGAGCGCCCAGCAGAAACAGAACAAAACCTATTTTTGGTTTTCATTTCTATTTATTTCCCAGAACCAGGGCTTCTCTTGGCGGTCCAGCCAGAATTGTTGTTTCCGAACCCCTGCCAGAAAGGGACGGGATAGAAAGGGAAGAACTCAGACAGGGAGCGATGCGTGGCATGTAACGGCTGGATTAGCTAATACAGAGAGCACGCAAGTACCCATTGTCTCGCTACAACTCTATTAGTGTGACTGTTGGCAGCAATAAGTTTTTAAGCTAGAGGCACAGATGATGTTAAGTTGGACTCATAACATTAACAGAGATGCTGCTGTGCCCCATCCCAACCAAAGCTTCTTGCTGTAGCACTGCAGAAATCTACCGCAGGGCAAGCTGGCAGTGACTGCTGGTATTAGAAATGCTGATGGGCCGGGCAGAGCGGCAAGATGTTCAGGACTACAAGGTTTTGTACAACCAAAGATGTAATTGGATCCAGAGTCTTAGGTCTTTCTGGGAAGGAATTTCTTGAAATGTCAGCCCTAAGCCCTCTGAGGACATGACAAAGGAAGCCAAGGACATGACAGAGGAAACCAGCTGTGACTTCTGGATAAGAAAGGCTCTAAGTCCAATGTTTATGAGCTGTTGCATGTGTCAGATGCTTCCCTGTGCACACTCAGCTTCAGACTTAGGAGAGCTGTGCACACATTAGCTCAAGCCCTGCCGGTCAAGGTCAGCCCATGCTGTGGGAATCAGGGCTGGAGTTACTGGAAACCATTCCAAGCCTTGCTTCGGGCCAGGAGGAGAAAGAGATAATATTATTTGGAAGTGTGCCTCATTATTGCCATCCTTTCTTCAGTGAGTCAGCAGGGGAAAAGCTCAGCTCTGTTCGACAAGAAAAGAAACTCTGCTTTAAAGCAATACCATCTTCCCGAGCTTGAGATGCCTTGAATGCAGCCAGGCAGCTGTTTCAAGCCCCAAGTTCCCATCCACCTGCCTGCTTTCATAGCATGGCATGATATTCACATTAGTCTTCTGCTCTTTCCTCCGTGTTCACCGTGAATGGCTTTGTCAGGTCTCATATTCCCTGGTAATCTCCATGTCGCATCAGTTGTAGTTCCTCTGCTCTCAACACTCTCCCGGAGATGATCCTCCCAACGCTTCCCTTCCCACGTGCTCCACCACCCTGAGCTGCCTCGCTGCACGTCACGGTTTTGCCTTCAATGACTATCCTCCCTCCGGATTCACGATTGCCTAGTAGCACTAGGCCACTCCTACTCAAGGTGCCTCTGGAGAACCACTGCAGACCTGCGCCTGCTCGTCCCACCAACCTTCCCCATAGACCTAACCCTCTCCGGAAAAGCAGGCTCTTGCCAGCATCTCTCTGTCCCTGGGGACTTCTGGCCTCTCCACGGCCATGCATAAGTGCTGCTGCTCAGACTGCCTTCCTCAGGCTTGCTGCCTCTACGACGGTCTCTGCTTCTCACCGCCTTCTTCCTTTCCAGAGAGTTTTGGCTCAACTTCAAGTCCTTGGCTGATGTCAGTCTGCAGCTCCCTTTCTACCTCTCACCAGTGCTTCACACTCACTTTATGTGGGCCATGTATTCAGTCTCCCTCCCAGATTCTGGAAGCCTCCTTGGAGCTCAGCGTGCCAAAAATCTGTCTTCTACTCACCCATCCCCTGCATTTCTAAAAAAAAAATACAATATTTCCCACTTTTGTGTATCCATTACTAATATCTCCCCATCTTGGGGATTTGCTTTTCCTCATCAACAGGTCCCATCCTTCTAGCACTCAGGACCATGACCACCCCACAGTAGATAACATGTTGTTTACCTTAATTCCCAACATCTAGCCCATAGCTCAGGCTACATGTCCACGCTGTCTTCTCTCAAAGAAATCCAAATCTCAGCAGGACAGTTTCATGGCCCCAGGGAGGACACTGCAGGCGCATCCTCCTGCCCCATTAACACTGACATCTGAGTGGGTATCAGCTAAAATATCCCTCTCCTGTCACACTTTGAGGAACAGCATCATCATGTTGTTCTGGTACTGACAGTCCTACCTGCGCTCACATGGATGGGGGGTCCTTAGTGACACAGGAAAATTTGTCAGGAAGCACCAGTGACAAAGCAATTCTTCAGAAAAAATAAACTTGACCAGGCTCTTACTCCAGCCCAGCCAACAGCAAGCCAGACCCTGCAGGCATGCGCATTTGTAGGTCTAAGTTGATCACTGGAGCTCATGCAAGGAGGTTGTTTGCCAAGACCCCTTTCACAGCAAAGTGGCAGGAGAGGTCCGCTCAAGGCTCCAGCCCCACGTGGTGCCAAGCCTCACAGCGGGACAGTGTGGACAGCACGCATCACATCAGTGCCGCATTCCCACCCCATCAACTCTCCCTACCAACCAGCCCTACGATTTCCCGCATTTCTATCTGCATTACTTCTTTCATCAATCGGGGCTTGTTATCTCTGAGAAAACCACTCTAAGCACAGCTCCAACTGGAGCCAAGTAATTCAGATCCTTCCCGTTTGCCAGGCTGCAGAGCACTGGCCCCGAGTGACTTTGCTGACACCAACCAAAGCCACCCCAAGCACACCAGCTTCCCTGTCAGTATCACCGTAGCAGGACAACACAGATGTATTCTTCATCAGGTGGGGATAAGTACACTTTGCTGCCCAAACAGCAGCATCTCAATTCCCTTTGAGGCTGGTGTTGGTCTTTTGAGCCTGACTCGGGCTAGCAGACCTGGGACATGCCTGAAGAAACAAAATATGACCAAATGAAACAAAGTCACATAAAAATGAGTCCCGCTGGAAGTATCCCCGTTAATCTGTAGGCTCACCGCTACCCCAGGCCCTGCCAGTGCCCCTAGCTCAGGACTGCAGCCCCATTTGCTCCTGCACTCTTGGGTCTCTCTTGGGTAACAACCATCAATCTGAGTTTTGCCAGACAGTGTAATGACAATAAGTAAAGGTCTAAGAATACAAATGACTCATGCTATTAAACTTGAAACCTGAGCCAGGCTTGAAAAATATTTAGAGCTGTAATCAGCAAGGACACAGATTCCAAATTCAGCATTTTAACTCTGCAAGCCAGATTCCCCATCAGAAGGGCGTTTCTCTGTTTTCCAATATCACTATTAGTATTTTTCATTTAACAATTTGACAGAAATAAAATACACTGCAGTAACACCGGTGATAACACACTTACTCCCACTTGAAAGACTGTCTTTATTCTTTCATAAGTCACTTCTAGCTTACAGCTCTATTGATCATCAGTGAGGATGAATGGAGCTTCCCAGGATCCTCTGGGACAAGTCCTACATATATATATTTTTTTATTCCCACCAAACAACTATTTCTAAAATTCAACAAAACAGGTCATCAGGGCAACGCTCCATTGATTTTGTGTCCACTTATTCTTCAAGCACAGTGCTGAATGCTCTATCAATAATTCAGCAGGCTGAAGGCCACCGGTGCCCCGAGAGGGACACTATCTCATCTCCCACATCGGAGCTGGAAGGTGCTTCGATTGCTAGAGAGCAAGGGAGTCATTCGCCTAAAAAGCAGGGGTGTCTTATAAAGCATGTCCATGAGCTAAGGAAAACCAGTTAGCCCTACCCTGCAACAGATGAGGATCAAGTATTTGAGAAGATTCACTCAAAGTCTGGCCTAGTAAGTATTTCTAATACGTTCTCAGAGTTAGTCAACCATTTACTACCCCAAACATGACTTGTTCATCATCCCAAAGTTAATTAGCCAGGTGCTGCAAAGTTAAAAGAGAAGCAGCTCTGCTCCAGTGCTCCCGCACCTGGGAAACCCTCCCAAGGATGGTGCTGCCCACTGGAGTTTTAGGTAATTATTCACAGGCTTCAAAACAGCTCTATTTGGAAATCATTCCTCCACTCAGCCTCCCCTCTTCTCCCCGGAGATACCTCCAGGGTGGGACTTACAGTTCAAAGAGTCGCAGGGTCTGGAAGAGTTGCCATGACAGAGTGGTGAGCCGGTTCCCAGAGAGGTCTCTGAAAATTGACAAGGAAAAAAAAAAAAGTAGTAGTCATGGTAAATAATTCCTCCTGCACACGGCCTACCGCCTCCGCAGAGCTCATCGTCCTCCTCTACAGGGAGGCTGTCAAGTAGTTTAGGACCCAAGTTTAGATTTCATAATGAGAGATTTTAATGAGGACGAACCCAAATGGAAGTTTCTCATTTTACTAATTTTTTTCCAAGGGGGAAAATAGTTTTTATCATGCTGCCATGTTAAGAAAAAAAATCCAAACAGAGCAAGATGTTTCCGATTCTTGCCCATGAATCTGGAGCTTGACCAACCATAAGCAGAAAGAACAAGTCTAATTTCACACCTTGAACAAAAAATTTAAGTCCAAACATCATGTTAAAAATAGTAACAGCCAGGTTAAACTGGCAGCACGATGATTACCCAAGGTGATATCATATGATCTGCAGTAGCTGTGCGCTCAAAGTGTCCCAGTATGGTTGTGTGTTGTTTGTACCCAGGGGTACTGCTGCTACAGCAGCCAACAGCTCCCCATCCCTCTCTCCATCTGCCCAAACTTGCAAAAACGTAAATCTCATCTACCTGGGAGAGCTTTGCAACACAGCAGACATCACCTCTTCAGCTGAAAGCCAGAGAGTATAGAAGAGTGTAAAAGCAACCAAAGTACTAAAAACAAGAGGAAGAAATGTGTTTGGGGCAGACTAAGCAGAAAGAGAAAAGTCCCAGGTTTCTAATGGCATCTAATGGTTTCTGTAGTGGGCAGCCTTCCCGGGGATGCCCGGCCAGCCTGAGAGCCACCAACTGAGGGACCAGCCCATGGGGTGAGCAGAGAGCTGGGTTGTCACAGGCTCTGGCAGAAACCCAAATCCTCCCTTGTCTTCTGGAGGCCAGCATAGACATAGGATGTGCTGCCTCACATCCTTTGCTGAATTCAGCCCTCTCCCCACCAGCTCCCTCCCCATTCGAACCGCTCGGGTGGGCTGTGGGCAGGCCGGGTAGCTCAGTACAAGGCTGCAGGCACCATTGTGCCTCAGCCCTGCTCGCTGGAAAGGGTGGTGAAGGGTCAGAGGCATCAACCACCCGGAGGTTCATTAAACCCTCAGCTGGCCAGAGAGGAGGTAGGGAACAAAGTGCTACAGAGGTGACAACGGGCAGCCCAGCCGTGCCGGGCTCAGCCCACAATCCCTGTTTGATTTGCAGAAACATGCTAAAACCAAGAGAGGAAATCTTGGAATGGCTCCTGCCGGTGCAGGTCTGATGCATGAGGATTTGGGATGAGCGACTCATTTGCCACCTTACACCGGGTTGCAGCAAGGGCAGACACGTGTTGGGCAACTGCAGAGAGGGCACAGCCCAGGGACCGACAAGGGAAAAGCAATTCTGGTCCTGGCCCACCTGCCACCAAGCAATGCTGCAAAGCCCAAAACCCTGCAATTATGAGTGGGGAAGGCGCTGCAGCTCACACAGCAAACCATTGTCCCAAAGGCTCTCCACAAGCCTGGCAGAAGAATAAGCCCAAACACCACGATGGCACAGTGCTGCATCATTAAATTCTGGCTCTGCTTCACATCAGACTATGCTGCTGCGGAAACCATGGCAAACCACAGGTACCTCATTTCACATGACTAAGATTCCACCATTCCTACGGCTGAGACAAACTGCTTCCAGCCTCCGATAAAGTTTAGAAAGGCAGCAAAAATAGCAGGTGAAGCTAAGCAGGGGGAAAAAAAAAAAATACTGCAAAACTCCCTCTTATCTACCCCAGAGCACCGAGCACCTGGAAACTTTGCAAAGACAGATGAAAAGTAGGAGGGGAAAGAGCAGCTCACTGCTACTGAAAAGCGAGACAGTAAACTCCCTCCCCCAACCCAGGGAGAAGAAGGAAGCGTAAAGGGGGATGCATGAGAGACAGCAAGATGTGGGAGAGAGGCAGAGATGCAGAGGAGGGAGTGAATCTTGCTGGAATGTCCTTTCTCAAAGGTCATGTTTTGCTACATTAGGCAGAAATGTCAAGAGAAAATTGGATTCTGAAAGAGAAGAGAAAAAACAACAGGCTTTCCACGCAAATAAGGGAATCAAAAATAGCATGATCGTGTTATTACAATTTAGGACACAGAGAGATGGAGAAAGGAAACATCCTCACTAATGCAAGGAGCTTTGCCAGGCAGATGTGCTCCGCTTCTCATCTCCTGTATTCCCTGGAAATCAACCCCTACCACCTCCTCCCTCCCCAAGACAGCAAACCACAGCAAGTATTAGGCAAAGAGGAGATGGGTCTTCACTCACACACATCTGGCAGGAGACTGCTCTCAAAGGGCAAAGCCAGTGTCTGATCAGACCTGACCATCAACTTCTGCAGGGCTGGTCAGGGGACACGCACCAATAGCTCTGTTTCAGATCAACCAGAACACACACGGGGAGGAACATGTTTGTCATTGAAAACAGACACCTCGGACACTTTAAAATGTCAGAAAGGTCCTTGCAATGGACCCTTGCAAAGGTCCCTGATCTCAGCGCAGAGACAGAAAGGGGCTGCACACATAAACACACATTAAAAATACACCTTTTCGGTCACAAAGCCAAACGGTCCAAAGGTCAGAGATGCCAGGATTGGGTTTCCACGTGCAAAGGGTACATCTGCCAACTTCTGTTGCAAAAGATACGGAGCTCCTATGGAAAAGCCTCACTGCACAGCACTGATTTCTCCCCAGAACAGATCCATCCCACGTGCCGGATGGGGCCGGTTTCCCGAGGAAGATAGCGTGTGATTGTGTAATTACAGACAGTATGCACATGAGGAGATTAAATTACGGCTCCACGGGTGAAGCTCTAAGCTCCGGCGCTTTGTAACTCCTGTTCAGCGCTTGCGAGCTTCCCCCGTGCTCGAACCTCGGCCGTGTGCACTGAGTTTCCCAGTATTTTGTAGAGCATAAATGGGAAGGATTGGGGAAAATCAAGGCCCTCCCAGCCAGGGTTAGTCCTCTCCCAGCTCCAGCTGCCTGTTCTGCCTTCCTGCCACTGTTTCCAAGGCTGAAAGTCCATTGTCACCTCCAGACCCCCGTTGTTTGCAGTGACCTGAACCCCCACTCTCCTGCATCCATGGCCAGGCAGTGCCAGGTCTCTCCTTCCTGATCCATTTGCCTTCCCCCCCCCATCCAGCCGCTTCTCCCTAGCAGGCTGAATCACACTACCTCTTGTTCTCCAGCTACTCCCAAAATACTTCTCATCCCCGATTTCCTTATCCATGCCCAAATTTCCTATGGTCTTCTCTGTCTTTCCATCCTCCCATCCAACCCCAGTGTCCCAACAAGAGCTGCCGTTCCTAGTCTCTCCTGTATGCTCCCAAACATCTTTTGCAAAACTTCTCCCCTCCAACTGGATCAAGACCCATTTTGCCTATGTAAGGAAACATCCCAGAGCAAAAATCAAGTCTTCCAAGCAAAATCTGCCCTTTGACAAAGTTTCTTCCCTGCCACAAAAGGAGGGTGCAGGTGCTGTGTAACAGAAACATCACCAGTATTTTCTAGCTTGACCAAAACAGCCCATTTCCCCCCCTCCCATCCACCGCCTCAAACATCTGAGCAGGTTTTTATTTGAAACTAGAAAGAAATAACAAAAAAAAAAAAAAAAAAAAAAAAAAAAAAAAAAAAAATTCAGCTAACCCAACCCAACGCAGAAAACTTCAGCCTAAGCAATTAAAATTTGGCAGAGTCATAGGAAAGTGGAAGCAGTCCTGTAGCGGAGCGTGCCAGACAACCTTTATAACAGCCTGTGCATCAGCTCCACCTGTAATAAAATACAGCACATCACACATCGAGGAAACACATGGGGAGGGAAGCAAACCGCCTTCCCTGCGTATTTCTCAGTGGCAAACAGCAGCCTGTCTCTCTCAGGACAGACCTGCCAACGGCACTCCTGGAGCACATTCAAACTGCTTCTTTGCCATGGGACATTTTCTCCATCACTCACAAGACACTATTTTCTACCAAGACAGCCTTTAGAAATAGCTGCCAGGCTCCTTTTTGCCTCCAGAGCAGGTTTCAAAGGAGTTGGGTAGGGAGAAGGGGTTGGATGAAGCTTACCTGGACCATGTCCAGGGCAGCAGACACCCAACCCACTTGTGACTCAGGCTCAATACCACTCCGCTCTCTTCCTGCCGCAGCAGCCATGCTTCTAAGCCTTCTGCTTCGGAGGTGGCTCATCACACCATATCCCCACACACACACCTCAAAGGTGGGACATTATCACTGAGTGACAGCAAAGTCCCAGTTCTTGCTCTCTCCCTTCATCCACCCTCCTCCTGTGCTTGAAAACAGGTGGGTGGCTTGGGTAAGAGAGGGGTCTGGATCCGTGCAGCCCAGAACAAGTGAACTTTAGTGCAAGAGGAGACGGCATGTTTTCTCTTCCCTCAATTACACAGCAGCCAAAAGTGTTTCCACTATTAAAGCCATTTTTATTCAGCTAGATTAAGTCGGATGCCTCATTAATGACACCAACAAGCAGGAGACCCTGTAATTAAACAGTAAGCCATATTATGCTGTTCAGCCCAACGCAATGGCAGAAACACTGCTGCTGGGGAGGGACCCCCCTTGCCTGTCCCTCCTCCACGCAACTCCATCCTCCACTCACCCTCATTTCGAACCTGACACATTTAGTTCTGCATGAGAGAAGTTTTTCACGCATTTTAATAACATGGTGCCACTCTGAAAATCCTGATCAGGGGGGATTAACTGTGCAGAGCAGCTGGGGCTGTGAGAGCATGAGCAACTGCCTGGCAGAAATGAGAGGCAAGATGCACATCCTCAGCTGCAGTTCTCAGCGCTGGATATGCTGGTGGCACCGCGTGGTGCCTTGATATCCCCTGTGCTCTGGGCACAACAGGTGGTTCCCATCGTCTCACAGCTCGCTGCAACCTTGAGCAGGTGCTGGTGGCAACAGGACAGGGCAACGCTGGCAGCCTCACATGCTGCTGTAGGTTTAGGGGTAGCTCCATCCGAGCTTCATTTCTGCAGCAAGTAAGCTGCTAAAGCTTTGGGTTTGAACCAGAGAAATGCCAGAAAGTCACTCTGGGGCTTGCTTGTCCCTGCCAGATAACTCCAGTGACCTCTAAAAGCAATGTTACACTCCCCATCACCCGCCCTGCCCTCCCCCTCCCCCCTTTTCCTGTTTAGTAAGCAGCTTTGCTCATTAAGGGAAAAAATGTACTGTCCTCCCTTAATGAACGTGCTAAAATTACCCCAGTGAGTCCCAGAAGCTATGGCAGCACAGGCCTCCCCACCAATCAGGCTCTGCAAATATTAGACTCAATTGAAATCTCCCAAAGCTCAGCACAAAGCCCCAGCAGGACGCGCTTGAGATAGAGCCTGCAAAAGCACTGGGCAATGCCAAGAGCCTGCAAGCCTCGCAAAGCAGTTAGCTGAACGGGACACGGTGTTAAATTGGTCAGCCTGAGATTTCACATCTGCCAGCAGTTCTCCCATTTGTGCTCCTGGTCCAGGCTGAGCACCAGGACACGTGTATTGGTGCTATGGAGGAGTAAGACAGTTTACAGAGGTCCTCCAGCCATGGTCCAGCATTACCTACAGTTCAGTTCTGCTCCTCAAACAACTCCTTAGCAATGCCCGGGTCTTTACTGACCCCAAACATAGCAGAATAAAAAAGCCTACGAGGTTCAATCTTCCTTTATGAGTTTGGACAGAATAACTAACTCTTTTCTCACGTCCTGTGCCTTGTAAGGCATCCGTTGCACAGCGTGTGCCATCATGTTATCTCATTCCCCCCAAATTACTTCTTGTTCTAGGGCTAGAGTCAGAATTTGCAATAATTTCCCAAACTCAAAGTGTCCTGCATTGGGGGAGAGCAAGGGACCGTCATTGGTGACACACAAGAAGAGACCCTGCCACTCCACGTGCACACCCGCTAGCCCTGAAGATGCAATGCAAGCGGAGGAACCACCACCCCCTCTGTATTTCTCAGTTGCACAACCTTGATTTGTAAAATCCCAACTGTCACTGAAAGAGGGCTGAAGGAGGTGGAAGGGGCTGCTCTCCTGCATTGTTCTTCAAACAATAGCATTACTAAGCAGAAGTTGCAGAGCAAGTGGGAAGGCGTAAGGCACCACCCCTCTGTCACAGGGCTCCTGCAGCCGCGCCAGCGGCACATCTGCCCCACGCCTCTCCTCCCAACTGCCTTCGCCAACGCAGCAAGCCGGCTCCTGCTGCTGCCTTCATCCTAGCCCATCCCAAAACATTTTAAAGACCATCTCCAACCCCGTGATGCTTCCACACCCTCCAAATCATCTCTTCTGAGGCATCTCCCAGCTGCATGAAGCTTTGTTTGGAGACAGATCACCCCTCCAAGCTTATTGTTGCTCACAGTTTTGGTTCAGCACACGGTACAGATGGGGAGCCGCCACCAGATGTTGGTAATATTGTCCCCTATGTTTTGAGGCGGGTCAGATGCAGGAATCTGGTCCTCTGGACTACATTCGTCTCTCACTTGTTGTGTGCAGTTTCCACTGCTCTTATCCAAAAGGCATCTGGGCTCTCAGAGGACCTGAGGAAAGGTTAAAAGCTGGGTCAGCCCTGCAGTTGCTTTCCCTTTGCCTGCCAGCTTCCCTGCAGGGCAGAGTCCAGCAGCATCCACGGAACATGCCAGTCTTCTGCTCAAGGAAAAGAAAAATCAACCTGCAACGGGCAAGAGCCCTTCCCCATGGCTGCCCTCCTGCAGCTGAGATGTCCTTCAGGCTGCTCTGCCCCCACCCCATCTCTCCTCTCCCAAACTGTAGTAATTTTAGATCCATTAGGCCTGCAATATAACTGTATGTTGGGCTTTTCTCCTGCTTCAGCATGCAGAAATAATAATGGAGGTGTGTGCTGATTGAGAACAAGGGTTGCCAGCTGATCGCTCCAGCAAGGGGTTGGGTTTATGCTGCCTGTTTGCTTCAAGCTGCATGTTTCTTCGAGCTAGGAGCAGAGAATAACTGGGGAATGCCTCCTACTCACAGGTTTCCAGTGGACCCAGAGCAAACTTGATCACTCTGTGCAAGAGAAAAGAGCTCTGTGTTGCAGCAAGGCAGAGCTCAAGGAGAAGGTGCAGGGAGAGCCGTGCCCAAGGGGCATTTCCCAGCATCTCCAAGTACGTGGTGACACCAGACCCCAAACACGTGCCCTCCCAGGCTCCTGCGTGTTTCCCACCACCTCCCCCGGAATACACTGAAGCAGCAAGGACAGGCGCTCAGGAGGTACCACCCCAGCTGGGACCTCACCCCAAATGCAGGGAGGCACTGGGAGAGCTGGACAAGGTCCACACAAGAGCCTCAACTTCAACACATCGAGCACAGAGCTGCTGGGACAGGGTCCGGTCCTTCCGCTACCTCCTGAAGTAGGGCTGTGCTCTCAGCTGTTAGAGGGCTTTTGCATCAAATTTGTATTAAAAAAAAATCCCCACCTACTTGGATGCCCAGAAATCAGTGAGCCCTGAATAATCTCAAACACTGCTCTTGCAGGGGGGTAGTGAAGAGAAAAGTAACAGCTGTGCCTGAGCCTCAATTTGCCTGCCTTGGGGAGGGGTGATACCAATGGTTCTGCAGAGCCTCTGAAGAAAGGAAGGGGTGCAAATATGAATATATATATATACACACACACACACACATACATATATATCCCAGCAATAGCAAAACAACAGGGCATAAGGCAGGCTAAGCTCTCAGCAGACACTGCTAAATGGTTTCCAATTAATTAACTGATTACATGATAGAACAGAAGGGGATTCAAGTGAGTGCTGTTGACCTTTAAGAATAATTAATATCATCAGGATCGCAAAACTCGTCCAAGAAAAATAATTAAGAAGATTCTAATATTGCCTCCAAAGCCGCATCGAAGGGGAAGAGGAAGGTTCTGGTTAATTCAGAAGCACAATTCCCAAGTATTTGCTAGCAAACCCATTTCTCCCTTACACTTGCTTCCCCCTGCAGAGCTCCCACACACACATACTTCTTCCTTACCCCAGTCAACCCTCCATCTCCTCTCCAGATACGTTTTCTCCATCACCTTTTCTACACCCCACCCCCTTTCTGCTCCATTTCAACCTTCTTTCTTAATGACTTCTTGGTCCAATCCTTTCTTGCAACCCTCTCTCTCCAGACTGGTCCCTGTCCCTCCCACAGACACACTCCACCCCCTGTTCATCTTTGACCAGCCCCGAGCTCCACTCTCTGCCTTCCTGCACTTCAGGAAGGAGCCCTGGCCCTTCCATATGCTATGGATCCACTTTCTATCTCCAGTCACCACCAGCGGCTTCATAGGTTGACAGAAGGCAAGCACTACACATAATCCCAAAAAAGCCCTTCCCTGCTTTTCCTCAGCAGTCAAATCCATCACAAAGGCTGGCCTGGGAAGCAGATGCAAAAGATGCACAGCAGCCGGAGAAAGTGAAAGATGGGAAACTTGTGACTCCCCTTTCTCCCAGTACACCTCACCAAGCACATGAATACTCCCACCTCGCTATATTTTTCCTTGCTTCTCCTTTCCCAGTTGACTTGGTCCTGTGTGGGAGAGGGGCTGGAAAGCCACTGAAGCCAAGCAGGAACTGCAGTGGTAAGCTTCCCAGGGAAGGTCGCTTGAACACACTGGAAGGGAGGTTGCATGAGCAGCCAACATTTCTTGTGAGGGAAGAGGGGGGAAAAAAAAAAACCCCACAGCCCTGGAATGAAACCCACCTTTGCAGCGAATAAATAAATTTCCTCTGCTGCTTATTATCGTTAAAACTTCTGTGGCTTGACACTTCACTAAATTATAGATAAAAGGAAAAATGGCCTTCCTGGGCTCAGAAAAGCAGGCTGCTGCCAAAGAGCTGTGTTTACAGCAGCTAATGAAAAGAAAGCCTGCCATTAGCCTACAGCACTCAGCCCACCTCAGTGGGGAGCAGAGCTACTTGCACCCACAGTACAGGGGGCCCAGGAGCAGTGGCTGGACACCACAAGAGACCAGAGCTGGGAAGCACATGGGGCAGTAGGCTGGCATAGGGAGGTGCACGTGTGGGGAACAGGGGACCAAAAGGACCACACCGTCAGCCAGTGGAGACGGCAGCTGCCACCTCCCATGCTGTGCAGAGGCTCCTGGCCACAGCAGGAGGTGAGGCTGACATGCTCCAGCTACGCCTCATCAAACAGCAAGAAAAACACTCAGCTTGGGTGATAGACAGCATCAAGCAGGGAGCTGCCTCACACCAGGCTGCTGCTTCTCTCCAGGGGCCCATGGGGTGGAGATGCGGAGTAGGGAGGCAGCAGATGCCTGGGAGCACACCTGAGCATAGGCGTAGCCTTTTGGGCAGAAATGCTCCTGTTTGCAGCAGCACACAGGGAAGAGTAATGCTCCAAGCAGAGACCTGCCTGCAGCTACACCTGAGTCATGGTATGATGTGCCTCATCACAGCCCCAGGCACATTTGGCTGAGGGGGACAGGGAACTGTTGGTGACTTAATACAGTCAGAGTCCAGCAAAGCTTGCTTGCTACACTCCTCACTTATAACCATCCCAAAAGCAGAAACATGTTTTGTCTTTGACAATTAGCTCTGTCAAAAAAAAAAACACAAGAATGTCTGGACATGGCAGTCACATGTTTCCTGCTTTTCTCAATACGTGTTGTACTTAAACAGAAGTATCTTTCACCCACCCTTTATCTTCAAATACTGGTCACCGTGAGGAATATTTTCAAATTAAAAGACTAATCACCATGAAGCACTGAGTGCTTCAGACTGCAGCAGGCATTCCTTCATTATTCTGAGACAACAAATTACCCACAATTATCAACATGCACAACTAGATACAACAAACATTCAGCCAAAGCCCACGGGTTGCGGTTGCAGTGAGGTTGGATGGCAGTTCTCAGAGAACTACTCATGTGAAAAACCCACAGACAGCAGCGGGGTAGCAGTGCTGCAAGATGACTCCATTCACACTGCAGAACAAAGCCAGTGCCAGGACCCACTGCAGTTCAGAAAGTTTACATTGCACCTGTCAAACAGGCATCTCAGCAGACTGGCTTCATAGCAGGAGAGATGGAAGAATAAAGGTGCAGCTGGCAGTGAAACCAGGCTGACCATCACTCAGGTGGGCTCACACCTGATGGCTTGATCCTTCTTGCACCTGCAGCCAGGTGTGCACAGCCACTGCTCCACTCACTGCCCGGGGCTGCTTGACTGGGGCTGGAGGGGGAATGAGGTTGTTCCAAGAGAAGGGCAAAGGAGGCAGCGGGGGCAGGCAGAGAGGCCAAGCTGCAGGCTGGGGCTGAGCAAGAGGCAGGGAAGCTGGGAGGCTTCAGTGCAGGCAGGGAGGCTGAGTCAGAGGCCAGGCTACAAGCAGAGAGGCAGGGAGTGCCAAGAGGCCTGGATGAGGCTAGAGGCCAGCGCCCATGCTGCAAGCAGGGTGGCTAGGACTGGTTCTAGGCTGCAGGCAGAGAGGTCGGAGCTGATTTGGCAGCAGGGGGGCCCAGCCGCAGGCAGAGAAGACAGGAGGCTGGAGAACTGGGTTGCAGGAAGGAAGGCCTGGAAATCTGGAGGGTGGGAGGCAGAGAGGCCCAGTCACAGGCAGGAAGGCCAGGTCTGGGTTGGAGGCTGGGGAGCTCAGCTGCAGGCAGGAAGATCAGCATCTGGGTTGGAAGCCAGGACGCCGGGGCGGCAGGCAGGGCAGCCGGGAGGTTGGAGGGGCAGGCAGGCAGGCAGGGCGGCCAGGAGGTTGGGGGGGGCAGGCAGGCAGGCAGGGCGGCCGGGGGCAGCAGGCAGGGCGGCCGGGAGGTTGGGGGGGGCAGGCAGGCAGGGCGGCCGGGAGGTTGGGGGGGGCAGGCAGGCAGGGCGGCCGGGAGGTTGGGGGGGGCAGGCAGGCAGGGCGGCCGGGAGGTTGGGGGGGGCAGGCAGGCAGGGCGGCCGGGAGGTTGGGGGGGGCAGGCAGGCAGGGCGGCCGGGAGGTTGGGGGGGGCAGGCAGGCAGGGCGGCCGGGAGGTTGGGGGGGGCAGGCAGGCAGGGCGGCCGGGAGGTTGGGGGGGGCAGGCAGGCAGGGCGGCCGGGAGGTTGGGGGGGGCAGGCAGGCAGGGCGGCCGGGAGGTTGGGGGGGGCAGGCAGGCAGGGCGGCCGGGAGGTTGGGGGGGGCAGGCAGGCAGGGCGGCCGGGAGGTTGGGGGGGGCAGGCAGGCAGGGCGGCCGGGAGGTTGGGGGGGGCAGGCAGGCAGGGCGGCCGGGAGGTTGGGGGGGGCAGGCAGGCAGGGCGGCCGGGAGGTTGGGGGGGGCAGGCAGGCAGGGCGGCCGGGAGGTTGGGGGGGGCAGGCAGGCAGGGCGGCCGGGAGGTTGGGGGGGGCAGGCAGGCAGGGCGGCCGGGAGGTTGGGGGGGGCAGGCAGGCAGGGCGGCCGGGAGGTTGGGGGGGGCAGGCAGGCAGGGCGGCCGGGAGGTTGGGGGGGGCAGGCAGGCAGGGCGGCCGGGAGGTTGGGGGGGGCAGGCAGGCAGGGCGGCCGGGAGGTTGGGGGGGGCAGGCAGGCAGGGCGGCCGGGAGGTTGGGGGGGGCAGGCAGGCAGGGCGGCCGGGAGGTTGGGGGGGGCAGGCAGGCAGGGCGGCCGGGAGGTTGGGGGGGGCAGGCAGGCAGGGCGGCCGGGAGGTTGGGGGGGGCAGGCAGGCAGGGCGGCCGGGAGGTTGGGGGGGGCAGGCAGGCAGGGCGGCCGGGAGGTTGGGGGGGGCAGGCAGGCAGGGCGGCCGGGAGGTTGGGGGGGGCAGGCAGGCAGGGCGGCCGGGAGGTTGGGGGGGGCAGGCAGGCAGGGCGGCCGGGAGGTTGGGGGGGGCAGGCAGGCAGGGCGGCCGGGAGGTTGGGGGGGGCAGGCAGGCAGGGCGGCCGGGAGGTTGGGGGGGGCAGGCAGGCAGGGCGGCCGGGAGGTTGGGGGGGGCAGGCAGGCAGGGCGGCCGGGAGGTTGGGGGGGGCAGGCAGGCAGGGCGGCCGGGAGGTTGGGGGGGGCAGGCAGGCAGGGCGGCCGGGAGGTTGGGGGGGGCAGGCAGGCAGGGCGGCCGGGAGGTTGGGGGGGGCAGGCAGGCAGGGCGGCCGGGAGGTTGGGGGGGGCAGGCAGGCAGGGCGGCCGGGAGGTTGGGGGGGGCAGGCAGGCAGGGCGGCCGGGAGGTTGGGGGGGGCAGGCAGGCAGGGCGGCCGGGAGGTTGGGGGGGGCAGGCAGGCAGGGCGGCCGGGAGGTTGGGGGGGGCAGGCAGGCAGGGCGGCCGGGAGGTTGGGGGGGGCAGGCAGGCAGGCAGGGCGGCCGGGGGCAGCAGGCAGGGCGGCCGGGAGCCTGCCGGCCCTGTCCGTGGTGCTGAAGAGCGGCCCCGCGGGGCGCACAGTGCCGGGCACGGCCCCACCTCACGGGACACCCGTGGGCACCAGCAGAGCTGCCTGGGGAGCAGTCCCAGGAAAGGCCACGCATGACCTCACGGCATGCCAGAGGACAGCAGACGTGAAACATACTCATCCTCAGTCACTAGCAAGTCTATAGACACGGTTACCCACAGCTCCTGGGGAAGAGAAACCTCTGGCTCTTACTGGCAGCCTTGTAAATATCCCATGGTCTCTTACATCTGACATAATTCATAGCTCATCCCTTCACAAATACAAATGAGGGGAGGGGATTTGGGGGAAACTCCACCCCCTCGCCCAGTTTTCTAATAAAATTTTATAATTCCAATAAAACACACGACTGCCTAACTTATGACATTTAAATTCTTGCCTAGTCACACACCATCATGAATTAATGTTCCATCATTCATGCCCTGTCATATCTTATTGCTCAAATAACATATGATTTTAATGTTTCTATTTTTCTGCCCTGGTGCTTATTGCCTGTACATCAAAAAGGGAAAATCAGCCCTGCAATCATACTGTTAGTAAACCAGTATCATGGAAAGAAAAATCCCAGGTGAGATAACTTCTGCAGTCACTTAACTTTCACTCATCCTGCCATGATTGTTCACTCACTCTCCCAGCAGCTTTCAAGCATGTTTCCTTGTCCTCAGGTCTCCTCCCTCTGCAGCACCTCCTCACACTGGCATAGGCAAGTAGGACATGACTTGCACCACATCTAATAAACTGAGCCACAAGGTTCAGGGAGCAAGCAAAAGGGACGCCCAGAGGCTGTTTCTGGAGTACCTCCATAGTGCAGTGACCTCAGAAGCCTAGAACAAGATCCAGTCCTTGTCATGCCCAAATCTCCAGAAATCAGCTCATTCTGTGCTGCTGGTGATCTCAGAGGTGTGGTGAGGTTTAACCAAGACACAACTACACCTCATCTTCAGGATCACATCCAAGAGGAATGTTTGGCCTCTCTTTGAGGAGAAGCTCACAACAAGACATCCATCAGGCTGCTGTTGCACAGCAAGGACTATGTCACAGAGGATGGGCCCCCCAAAAAACCCAACTTGTCTAAAGATCACATTTGAGCCCAATCCTGAAACAAGGCTTGTAAAAAGACAAATACACACACCCATGTAGGAACAGCCTCATTTAAAACATCCCCAGCATTGTCTGCAGCCTTTTTTAAAGAGGGGATGGTAAAAAACACGACCTTTGCAAAAGCACAGTTGCCCATTTCACATGTCTGCCAAAAGACAATTGATGAAACTTCAGAAAGGGAAATAAGTCTCATAGGCACACAATGCAGCTGGAAAGAACATCTCAACATTTCAAAGGAAGGAAGGAGACACAAAGCCACAGCAAAATCCTGAGAGCCCAGGTACCACAGTGACAGGCATAACATAAGAATTCAAGTAGGCAACAAATATTTGTGATAGCGTTATTATAACTCATCTTACATTGCAACAGCATCCCACAATTCAAGGCCAGGTTTCACTAGAAACCGTACAAGGTGTTACGCTGCAAATAGATCAAATAAAAGCAGAGAAAACAAATGTTATTATTCCAGGTTTTCAGATGGGGAACCAAGGCAGGACAAGTCTTGCCGCAAGGTGCACAGTGCTGGAGTTGGAAACTTTCTTTCTCAGGTCCCACTGGAGTACATCAAACTCACTGCTCCACCTCCTATTACAATACAATAAACCCTCTCCACAGCTGAGCGAAGCAGCCTGCAGCCAGGAATTAGTTACCCAGCCCTCTGAATGCAGGTCAAATTATTTCGACCCAGCCTGAAGGAAAGCCACAGTCCTGCAGGGAACTGGTCTCTCCTCTGGCCTCGTGCACAATGGCTGGTAAAACACAGGACCTACTTCTGCCACTGCAGAAAAAGGAATAGCTGCAGTTAACTGCTTATCAGTCACCTGCGGTAATAAACAGGCCATCAAACCACTGCTGCTGATTAGCATATCAGCAAGGACCTGCGCTACGCTGGCATCCAGGGGACACAGCAGAGAGGGGGCAGAACAGGAAAGTTTATGGAAGCAGAGAAGATATTACTGCTGTTTATTTTAGTGACTGCACTATGAGCATGCCCAGCATTTTATAGAACTAGACACACACGGCGGAAAATGCCTCCCTAAGTAAATCACAGCACAGAGGTTTGCTCCTTAAAGGGGCTGGAATAGGAATATCCTTACAGTGCAAATGGGAATCAAAGGGTAGCCAAGCTGCCTGCCTGATTAGGGATAGTAAAGGAACATTCATGTAATGGAAATTAAAGGCTGTTTAAATCTCTCATACTTCTTATTTTGCCGATATTCATTGAGAAATTCAGTTCCTATTTAGTCCTTTGCAAATGCAAACTAAAAACACATTAAACTTTCAAGGAGGTGGTTTCAGTAAATGCCTTTTACTTCACCCTCCCAGTGAGCTAAGAGCTTACATATAGTCATATGCTGTGCCCTGGCTGATACACACGGACTTGTTAGGCTGCGCTGACTAGAGAGTATGGACAGGAAATCAAGAGCAATTAACACGTGACAGTTTGGGTTAGGAGGAGACTGCCAGGATGGGTATGACAGCAGTGTAGTGATGAAAGGACAAAGCAGGGAGAAATCATCAGGAAGGAGGAGGAAGGGTAATAGGACATCCAGAATCAAGTGGAGGGTTGCAGGCAGTCACAGGGCCTGGAGCTGGTTACAGGAAGAGAGCAAAAGAGAGAGAGTTTAACCCTGCTTCATAAATAAGAATGGCTCTTTTGGAGCAAGGCAATAGATCATTAACTACAAAGCAGAGGAAAATGACCCTCAAGCCATGACCAAGAGGGAACAGTGCTATACTTGCAAAAATTCAGCATATGATATTTTGTTTATTTCTTTGTTTAGCGTAAGGTCTCGATCAAGCTCTCAGACACACAGAGTAAAGAAGCTGAACCTTGCCAGCCTTGCAAGACTGTTGCCTGCAACGCTTCAAAAGCTCACGGGCCTCAAGTTGCTGGATGGCTTCAAGTGCTGTCCTGAAACAGCGCTGAAGAGGGCGGAGAGCAACTCGCCAACATTGTGCTGCCTCAGCCACCTCAATTTCAGGTGATGCAGCTCAGTTTCATTCCTATCAAAGCCTAAAACCATAACACATCTCTGGGAATTCCCATGTCAAAGCTACAAATTACATCCAATACCAGGGTACCTGTTCATATGACACTGCACAACTGCCACGAACCCAACCAGGACACCGACGCTAACCCCATCTTCAGAAAACAACAGAACCTACAGAGGAGGTTCTGGGAGGCTCCAGATTAATCACAGCTCAGGTTTTCCTATGAAAACAAGCCCATAGATCAAGCCAGCTCAGTCTTTCACCAGGCAAAGCAGGTCCCTAGGCATTCCTGCCAGCACCTTGCAGATCTTCCTCAATCCTCATTTTTGGGAGAAAAAGACTGACAGGATCACACAGATAAAAATGCTGGTGGAGCAGGTGGTGATCTGTCCATACTCAAAAACCACTTACACTCAGCACAAAGCACTCCAGGGCCTCCGTCTTTAAGACCCTTGGGCGAAGACTGGAAGAGAAAGCTTGATTGTCAGCCCCATCCTTACTCTGGCAGACAGTGCTGAGAGCGAGCTCTTTGACAGGAGCTGTGTCTTGGCCAGCCCACAAACCAATTTAGAGCACGTATAAACCTCCAGAAGACAGTTTAAGAAGAGCCTCTGAATGCAGACAGAAATGGCAATTATTAATTTTCTAAATAGAAATCTGACTAAAGCCTTATTTAAAAGTGTGCCTGTCTCTATAATTACACAGCCTTAATTTGTTTTCTTTACTACACAATAAATAAGGTGTGCACAATTATCCTCTGCAAATACAAGGCAGTGCCTCCTGACTGGCTGGCTGAGTACACAGCCGCCCAGGAAAGCATTTAGAGGGAATCAGTCTCATAAGTACCTGCTTCCCAATAAAGGCAGACTCAGGCACTGCAAATGTCAACTTGTCTAGCTCTAGGCACAACCTGCTGGGAGCTTACTCTCCTACATGCACAGCTCTACTGTCCCACAGCCAGCAAAGGCTGGACACTTTGGCCAGCAGCAAACAGGTCCTGTCCTCTCCTGTGCACTGATTCCTGGTGCATTGTGAAGCTGAGCTCTCCTGTGGACGTCCCAGTGCCTAGTGAGGAATGTGATAATGTTATATTGTTCCCCACAAGGCACTACAACAACTTCTCTTTACTATTCCTCTGCCTATTTTCATGATCCTTGTAGGAACTTGATATCCTTATGACTTGTAATCCTCTATCTAGTTCAAATAAGTTGGCCAAAGCATTCCAGTATTATAAGGACAGAGAGAGAGAGCATGCAAGACTTTTTCCTCAATAAGCTGTGCTAAACACAGCAACATAGTGAATATGTATTCACATGGTTTATGTGTCTCAAATTTAGGAACTATATCATCCTAAAGTTTTCTTGTACAGCCTCAAGCCAAAGACTGAGGTTTTCTGTCAACACCAAATATGTCCTACATTCACCTGCATCGCCTGCCAACACTAACTTCCACAAATCTTGGTTACAAGGGCTCAGTTTTCCACAGCCTAGACCTGCTGGTCCTCGCATCCAGTGCCTGGTGTTCTCCAGGACCATCCCCATATCAGCCAATGGGCTGTCAAAGCTGCACAGAAATGGGACCAGGAACCCACCAATGCAACTTTGTCCAGCGAGAAGACCTCCAGTGAGGGCACAAAATGACAGTGGCTGATATCCAGTTTAGATCAGACACACATCCATCCCCATTCAACATCCAGCCAGTACTTGTTCTGGAAGGAGTCAACTGCCAGCAGAAGAGGTAGATCCACATTGCAAAACCCACTGCTATATTTTGGATTAATTGCCTCTGTAGCAATGATAGGCTTCACAGCACCGACGATCAGACAAGCCATGGAGCCTTAACTCTCCTCATTCAAGGAGAGGGGAGAGGGATCCAAACCTATTTCTAGATCCCCACCTCTGGCTCTCAGTCACCCACTGCTCCTCCACTGATTAGGTTGGCCTCAAGCCCCTTACACTTATACAGCTAATTTCAAATCTTAAAGGACAGGCACGACCCTGCCAGGCTGCACTTTGGAGCACTTTGAGGTCTACCACTCAGGAAGCTGAATGCTGAAAACACCCTTTCATGGGTTTCTCACCTTTCCTCCCTGACTCTGTGATGGGGAAGGGGGGAAAAAAAAAAAAAAAAAAAAACCAACAAGCCAAACCTCATGCAGAACCATTATCTTAAACAAACCCCCACAAACCTGAGCTCCTGCAATTAGAGCTGGGATAAGTGATCTGCTTGTGATTGCACAGCTGGGGTCTGAAGACAAGTGCATGCACAGAGGAAGGGCCAGAAATAGAAGTTGCTGGGAGAAGGCAGAGCTATCTGGCCCATCTGAGAGGATGAAACCTTGATGAAAGGCACTGGGAAAAAAACTCACTTCAGCAGGAGGCTGGGATTTAACCCAGGATGGGGAGGGATGGGGAAAAAAAAAAAACACAGCTTTTGAGTCCTCGCAATTTGTTGTGTGTCTTCACGTGGAAAAATGCCTGCTGCTGCTCAGACCCAGCTTGTAGCACCCTGCAAAGGTCCAGGCCAGGGTCCCCACCACCCTGTGCCAGCCCTCCCTGGCAGTGAAACCTCTCTGTCATTTATTAGACACATTTACCATCTTACTGACTCAACTCCACCTGCAACCATCCAAACAGCCAGCAAAGGAGAAGGAAAACCAGGGCGGCAGCGATAACATGTAGCAGTAACTCAACAAGCCTTAAGCACACCATCCCACGGTCCCCAGCCCCACACTCATCCAGCTGCAGCCAGCCCTTGCCACAAGGGGATTGGGACAGTATCCCTCGCTCCTGTCAGCTACTGTACCTGGTTACAGCAGCCCAAGACTTACACCAGAGTGACATTTCCATTAATCTTTTTATTCCTGGCTCCTACATGCAACAGCTGTAGAAAATGTCAGGCCCTCGGCGAGCCAAGCTCCGCGGGAGGCAGCAGCTGCGGAGCAGCCGAGGAGGCACCCTAATGCGCTTGCACGGTGCTGTGGCCATGGAGGGGACCCCGGGTGGCACGAGGTGCCTGCCAGGCTATGCAAAGCCTTGGGAGGCACTGCACTCCCCCCTGTTAGGGAGAGAGAACCCTAGAAATAGCAGCCTGGCTGCAAGGGAGCAGCGGCACCATGGCCCGAGAGCCTCTGGGAAGCAGGAGGGAGCCACTATCCTTGCAAGCACCAGGTCTCCATCCCTGGGTGCCTGGCATCCGCCGTGGGGGACATCCACCTTGCAAACATCCACGCTGCCAGGTCCCAGGAACAGCATCAAAACCCACTGGTAAATACTAACCAAATAATACACTTACTTGCCTCGAGCTTCAAAAGGCAAGGAAAGAAAGATGTTAAGAACATGATCAATCTTACATGGCCCAAGCAGTAAACAAACACATATTTCATCACCACATACCAACCTTAACTCTTGACACAAGATGGATGTGGGGTTTTTTTCCATCTCAAAAGTAATCTCAAAAGACAAAAACAAACACTTTTGGAAAAAGCAGCAACAATTGCATGTGTACACATTAACAACACATTCAGCCTCAAAACAAGCATACGTGGCCTTCTAAACTCCTACGATATCCAAACTAATTTCATCAGGAATCAAATATTATTCATTTTATCTGCTAGATGCATAAACAGCAACTGCATAACTGGCAAACAACCCCCCCAAAAAAAAAATCAATTTGGAGAGGTATTCAGAGAGAACACTTCCCAGTAACAAACAACTACAGAAGACACAAAACAAACGCTACAAATCAAAATAACGAAGCACAGAAATCGGGAAAATCCTAGGGGTCAGCATTAAGGATGGTTTATGACGACAAAATAAGCACTTCTTTAAGCTCAAAAAGGCTCCGTGCTAGTTCTCATCGCCCTTAACTATTCACACCCTTTGGTACCGCAGATCTCCTATTTAGCAAGTACTTTACCGTCACTTAGCAACTGTAACTGGTTTTCCAAAAAAGAAGCTTTTGGGGTTTTTCAGTTCACATCATTTCCAAGCAGACATCAAAAGACAAATCTATCCTGCTCTGCAGGTCGCATCTGTCTCCCGCCGCCAGGAACATGCCCATATCGATGGCCACATGCATCTGCAGACTCAAAGGGATGTGCACTACAGTGGTTTTTCATGGAAGAAGCCACTAGCATTGGTTTCCAGAAAGCAGGGATACACATACTCTCCATCCAGCCCATCAGCTCGCGCCCAAGGCCAGTGGCCTCTCACCAACCCCTTTTCACCTTTTATATCTACACCAGAGCTGAGAGGGGTTTGATCCCGGCCACAGTCACTTTGACAAGACATTTCAAGCCCATGGAGCACCTTGCACACTGGCCTGAAATTCAGGCTTTCCTTTATCACCTTGGGAAAAGTAAATACATATCTAGAAAAGGAATCAGTGCCTTTGGCATCAAGGATGTAGGAATTCCCTGGAACACCGTACCTGCTGGCTAACAATGCCCCAGCAGCTGGACACTTGTGCAATGTCCCATGATAACAGGACTCCAACCTCTCCGGCACAAAACATCCCTGCCCAAGGCCCGCTGCAGACGCCAGTTTAACAAGTCAATAATTAGGAGCAGAGCTGGCAGCCCCATGCCCCAGGATTTGTGCTGGAAAAGCGCCCTTTGGGTAAAAGCTAACAAGCAGGGCAGGCTCCGGCCACGTGCTGGGGCGCGCAGCCACCCCCCAAACTCTGCAGAAAGGGAAGTGTGCACCAGCCACTGCAAGACTGTTAATGATGCAAGTGCTTGTTAGAGCAGCAATCAAAGCCAGGGCAGTTACTAGAAACCAAAACCCATCAGCTGCCCAGCAGGAGCTTGCCCCATCCCACATCGCAGCCCATTGCACTTCCCTGGGCCTTTGCTTTTATTGTCCGCCCTTTATCATCTCTCCTCCCCTTTCCCATCAGCATCCCCCTTCCCTCCCACTGCTCTCCCCAATGGGCATTTTGGGGATCTGCTTTGGGGATCACCTTTCCACAGGGAGCAGAGGGGAAAGGGGGCAGGAGCTGCCAGCACTCACATGTAGCGCAGGTGAGGGTTCTTGGCAAAGGCGCGTGGCTGGATGTTTCGTAGTCCTGAGTTCCTGATTGTCCTGCAAGGAGATGCAGAAGGGCAGCAATGGAGTCAAGGGTGACGACTGCTCTAAAACCCTGCACTCAGCGCCCGAGGTGCACTGGGAGCCCTGCGGTGCCCCACCAGGAGGCACATCTCTCCCCAGAAAGCATCTATGAGTTATAAGCAAAGAGTAAATTGGGCTTTTCAGCTTCATCTGATATAGCGACAGCAGAGGCTCAGTGCAGAGTGGCTGCTGGGTGAGGCTTTCCCCCCACATCCATGAAGGCTTGCTGGGGTTGCTTGGAGCATCTCCTGCTCCTCTCTTCTCCCTCCATCTTCACAAGCAGCACTGCCTGGCCCCACAGCAAACCTAACCCCCAGCACCACCATCTCCCCTCCCTCAAACCCAAGAGAAAACTCTTCTGCTTGCAGCTCTGATAAGGAGGGGTGAGTATTTTGTGTAGGGAGTTATGGACATTGAAGGGGGAAATCCTCTTCCCACCCTGTTTTGGAGAAGCTGTATCATCACTTTGACCAGGGTTTATTAATATCTGCTGCAGACAAAAGTATGCCCAACTCCATTGCTGCTTTCTTAGGTGAGATGAGAACAGCAGCCAGCCTGCTTACAAAGGGGGGTAGGAGGGTGTGTGTGTGTGTGTGTGTGTGTGTGTGTGTGTGTGAAAAGTACAGCTTGCTGGGGCTTGGTTATCGAATGCTCAGCAATGTACACCTCTCCTCCAGCCTGTGGGCAAGCTGTACCCAATGTAAAGCTCCCAGTGAAACATATTAGCAGAGTCTCCGATTAACCTGGGCAACACTGTGGATCTCCTGCAAGCAGCACCCAGGGCACTCCCAGCTCTAGGAGGGGGAATTAAGAGACTGAGTGGTATCCTCACTCAGCCAGGCTTCCCAAGCACCTGGCAAGTCCCTTCAGTCTCATGGACCTCAGTTTCCCCTCCGTGATGCACAAAGTCAACCTTCCCTGGTGCTCAGGGGGTTGTGCAGGGAGATGCGGTTCCCTTATTGTGCGTCATGATGGCGACTGCGCTAAATGAGGACCAACAGCCCAGCAATGAAGGATCAGTGGAGACAGTTGGAATTTTGCGTTGTGGGGCTGAAATGAGTCAGAACAATGCACAAGCCCAGAACCAGAACAGCGGGGGAGAAGAGAGGTCAGGGCTGATGTATGTTGACAGAGCTGTCAGGAGCTAGCAATCTTCCTTCTCACAGACCCAGCAAAGACCAAAAAGCACTTCATCTCCATTTTACAGAGTCTTGTAGCAAAATACAGCAGAGGCAGTAGCTTAAACAGGCTCTGAACATAGTGGCATGGAGACTGCAGATGGAGGGAAGCTGCAGCTCTTTGCTAGAAGGAAGTGGCTGCCCAGTGCTGTTCTCCTCCCTGACACACAGGACATACTCACAGCCTCTGGAGTCCCGTGTACAGCTCCATGTCGACAGCGTTCAGCGTCTGCAAGTTCTTCCAGTTCTCTATGTGTCTGTGGAGAAGAAGGAAAGGCTCAGCTGTGGCACAACCAGATGTTTTCTCCGTCCGTGCAGGGGACAGCACACTGTGAGAGCTCGTCATGCTCCATCACCCAGCCCCACACCTCTTCCCACCTTCCTTCAGCCAAAACCTTCCTGCAACAGGATTGGACCTGCTCAGGCTTTGGCATCCACACCCCCAGACACATACAGTACCCGTCATACTGCCAAAACAAGTAGTTTCTCATGCTGCTTTTTGTTCTGTTTTCCCTGTGCTTTGGGAAAGCCAAATAACATGGAACACACAACCAATCCATTGAACATCCTTGCCCAAGTCATTGTCCCTCTCTGCACCTCGCTGCGCACATCGGCAAAACAAAGACATGATCAAGACAGCTCACGCAAGAGGAGTGAATGCAAATAAAACCTCTCAACAAAAATTTGGGGCCTAAATGGAAAAAAAAAAGTCATATATTTATCCAGCCTCTTACTGGGGTGGACAAACAGGGTTGCAGTCTTTGCTGGCTCGAAATGCTGCTGGCATGAGAGTACCAAACTTAGTTTGGAAACCATGCCTTTATTATAAATTCCTCAGTCGCCCGGGGCACTCTGGCAGGTATGTTACAGAGAACAAAAACAGAAATAGATCTGTCACTGCAGGATCGTTATTCAGTAAATATTAGAGCCAGGGGAAGGTGACAGATCGACAGCCCCAGAGAACAGGGTCCCCTGTTATCGGCAGCACAAGAGTGATGCTGGCAGCAGCGTGGCCGGCTGGCTGCAGACACGGGCCTCTGCTAACAAGCTGCGATGCTGCGTGGTGGGGAAGGAGCTCAGTCCTCATCCCCCAGGCAGTCCTTGGCCAGTTCAGGCTTTCTCCCAGATTAAACTCGGACACCCTCCCACCAGAAATCACAAACATTTTCAACAGGGTCTTTGCTGCAGAGCAGGTGGAGGTGGTCCTCTCTCAGACTGAACTGAGAGGGGGAAAAACATCTGCCTGGTCCCTTTAGACAGTATGTGAAAAAAGGCCAACTTCAAAGTTTATGAACACATGCACTCAAGCTCACATCTGCCTTGATGCAATAGTTGGCTTTGGACTTGGCCCTGGAGAGGGGAAGTATTTCCAAGTGATGCAGGGTTGGGGTGATAAGCCAACACTGAGAACCACCCCATGATTCTATGATTCTAGGCAAGAAGGTTGCAGGACCCCATGTGGTGGTCCAGAGGGTAAGCAAGCAGAAGAGGGACCTTTGACCACTTCCAGAGCAGTCACGGGGCCGCACGTTCCTCCTCCAGCACTCGCTATGCCTTGTGCTTGCACAAGAACAGATGAATTAGCGTGACAGAAGCATACGGACCTATTTGAGCCATATCCCAAATACCATCCAGCTCAAGAAAGAAAAATACAAAGCCTGGAATAAATCTAAACATATTTCTCTGCTCTCACCATGCAGATCCAAGAAAAGTAGAGACCTGCAAGAGTCACCTCTGCTTTCCACATGTTCCATAATTGTCTGCATACCCAGAGGGGTTAGCGTAAGGATGCAGCATAAGCTCCCAACCTGCTGCTGCATGACAGCGTAAGTTACGGTTCATCCTCAATGACCTGCTCGTTGGCTTGGATTGCCTGTGTACCAGACAGAATGAGAAACAGGACATTACTACACCCATTTCGTATTCCCTGCCAACATCTAAGGCCTCTGCGAACACTTGCAGAACAAAACACAGACTGGGAGGAGTCAGTCAAGAGATCCAATGGCTCACTGAAACCCTTCCGAGACAGGGCAGGACTGTGAGTTCAGGTCCTGGGCCACAAGATTGCAGGACTGAGTTATTGGGGACTTGTCACCAAACGGCCTGGCCACACTGGGCAAGGCTAGAAACATAGGTTGAAGGCATTTCCCACCTGCAACTCCTACAACCCAAATGAGAGGGTCCTCCAAAAGAAAGAACAAGCATGAGAAGAAGCAGGAATGGGATGATGTGGGTTTACCACCAGGGCATGCTGAAGCTACAGCATCCAAGCAATGACCTTTGGAGAGGAATGGAACAGCCCTGAGCTATGAGCTATGGAGCAACCACAGCTGGGAAGGAGGTGGCGGCCAGATTGGCTCTTGTTTTATTGATTGTGTTTGCTAAAAAAAGTCAAGGCTATTTTTGACCTGACACTCAAAGCCATGCGGGCAGCATTCTAGAAGAGGCAGAAAAAGACCCGAGCTTGTTCCCAGCGACATGCACAGGCATGACTTTCTGATCACTCAGCACAGGGGTACAGGGGTCTTGGGGGTCCCCGATGGCCAAGCCCCCCCAGAAGTGACATTACACTAGACTGTAAATACAACTCCACAACCTGTGTTTCAGCCTCCCAAACAAAGCCCATGAGCTTCCTGAGCCAGCTATGCTTTGGTATGTTATTTAACATAGACACACAACACCCATAAAGGGAGAGACAAGAGAAGCAACAGTGGAAATAAATACATACACACATGTGTATAGGATAATCCCCCAACCCAACAGCTGCTTTATGTAGAGTGCAATACAGGGAAATAGCATCATCTTGAATTAGGTGCACAGATCAGCAAGGGACTTTGAGTCCTTTAAGCTACACAGACACCTCCCTTCTCAGGGACTCCCAGAAATGGCTCTTCCCCTTTTTCCTCTGATTTTTCAACTTAGCAGGAGTTGCACCCTTGCTCCTAGAAGTGGCAAATCAGTCTTGGTTCACAGGCACCTCAAAGATACACCAGGAAAACCATTTTCTTTGGTTCCCTATTGCTTTCGAAAGAATACTGTAACTTTGCGCTGGCTGGGTTTGCCTTAATCCACTTTGAAAACAAAACAGAAATGCATCTTATTCTGAAAGCTCAAGGAGTCAAGCTGTGATTGCAAAATTGGCAGTGGTTGCACAGGAAAGCAAACCAACCAAGCAAAGAAACTCCACCCCTAAAACTTAAGTCCCTCTTCATGTCCTTCAGTACCTCAACTAGCTCCCCCTCTTTTCCTTCCAGGGTTTTGCTTGCCCTAGAAACCTTATATCCTCCCAATTGCTGCCAAAGACTGAGACCTTCCCTTCTCCTCTGCCTCAGTTCATTAACCTGGCAGGAACACGGGTGCTGCGTTCACGCCAACTACAGATGTGACAACTCCCAGCCCTGCCCTGATCTCCGCAATCAGGCGTTGAGGTATGAATTACAGTCAGTGGGTTACTCCCTCTTCCCTGCAAATGTCTCTAAATATATATTCCTGTGGCATTCCTCAGTTATTACTAAGGTAAGCTGCTCTTCTGCAAGACGCAATAGCTTCATGACCAATACCATACTTTGCAAATCCTAAAGTGCTCACCATGTACACATCCACCTAGACTCATTTCCAACTTCTAATCGAGACCATATGAGATGCAGCGCTAACACAGATGAGATTGCCCTTTTTTTTTTNCGTGTCTGTTTGGAGGATCCTGCTGGTCCAGGTCTCTTTGCACTGCAGAGCTGCCATTATACCATGCCCTTCTACAGGCTGATCAAAGTCCACCTTAGAAGTAGCTAGGGTTTTGCCTTCCCAACTCATACTGAAACACTGCACCAGAACTCCCCTGCTCTTCTCATTTCTTACCCAAAGCATTATGTACCATTGTACGTGTACCAAATGTACTTACAAGCATTTTACATCCATTTTCTCTTGTGTCAAAACTGTCTTTGCTTAAGCGGCTCTTTTCCTTTCCCGGCATTTCCTCCTCCCTCCTTTACAAGCAAGAGCCAGACCCACCCAGCTATCATTTATAGATTACATGAGGCCAGCTCTTCTAAGGCAGTGCATCTGAACCAAGCAGTGAAGTGCAAGGCAAATTGTCTCAAGTGCCTTGAAGAGATACTAACTCAAGTCCCAGAACTGATGCGGATATATTGCTCAGGCAGAGTCCTGGTAGGAAGGTTATTTTGCTTCTGGTTTCAGACCCAGCACAACTGATGCTCACTCTTGGTGGCCTATGCAAGAAGGACCACTGTGATAGAAAATGTGTCTCTATTCTCTTCATCAGCCCATTTAATTCCATTTTTCTTGAATAAGAGTGACCAAAAACACAGGGCAGTCTCCAGGAAGCCTCGCTTGTATAACAGCATGAGCAACTCCCCAGTTACACTGGAAACACCATGACTTACAGCCTGAGATCACATTAGCCTTTCTCACAGCCCCATGAGCTTGGAGGCTTGTTTTCACCCCGTAACCAAGCATTGCACCAAGCACTTCTATCCAACAGGTCGTTTCCAACTGACATGATTTCCTAGCTGGCAGCAAAACCCCCATTATACCCACAATTGCATTTGTCCCACTTTACATTACAGACTCTCTCCTGGTTTTGCTACTGCAGCTCTTCCCCTTGGCCATCCTCACCCCACTTTGTGTTCCCACAGCCCCAGCACTGTGCCAGCACTGAAGTCCATGAGCATGCTCCTGCCTTTTGTGCCAGCATCCTCAATGAAAGCAGGAGACATCACCACCTCCAAGGAACCTCAGCAGTTAACTCCTCTTTTAACACCTCCCACCACCACTTCTCCATTATCCAGCTCCTCACCTACAACAGCTGGGCTATTCTGTGTCTTCTCCAGAAAAACAAATCACTTATGATGTAATGCAGCATCATATTAACATCTCACCACAAAGTCATCTCTTCGCTGAGGAAGTCAATTACCTTTCCAAAGGAAGATATGGGGTTAGCCTGACAAAAGCTAACTTTAGGAGACTAACCCTGCATCATACTTCAGCCTCCATGTACCTACAGCCATGCCTTTACAACTTGTTGAAAGCCTTGTAGACCACTGAACTCAGAACAATGGTCAATCCACAGCTTGCAAGCTGTGTCCCAGTTAATAACAAACTTGTGAAGCGTGAAGCCCTGTTTGCCAGCTCCACAGCTCATGGGCATCACGTCTCACTCCCAGATCCCAGGGCACAGTGTGAAGCCAGTAAGGAGGCAGGTGTCTTTGCCTCCGCATCACACACAGACACAGAGAGAGATCAGCAACCTTGTTGGTGACCATATGGTCACCAAGTCACAGGGTTTAGGTTTCAGCTCGTCCCCAGAAGTGCCAGGACCTTGCCCCACTTGCTGGAAGTGGACCAGTAGCCACCAACCCAATGGGAATCGTGGTTCCTTTCATTCCCAGAAAGACACCATGCAAGGAGGTGTTTGACAACACAGGCTGGTGTCACCTTCTTGAGACCACACAGCAAGCTTGCACAGCTCCACGTGCTCCCCTTCCAGCCCAGGACCAATGCAGCAGGGGAGACTAGAATATCCACTGGGATTTAAACACAGCCAGGCTCATTTCATACCACATGCATGAGGCAGAGGTGAAAAACAGTCTCTTACGCCAATTTACCAAGTGATTAACTTGAGGCTACTTAGTGTGTCTGGCCTTCCTTCACCCTCCTCATACAACAAGGATAACATTTATCTAATCTCAGCTTTTCAAGCACTGCGGTCAATAGTTAAAAAAGGCACTCGATAACCATGAAGTATTATATAGCATGTGTACACACATGCTACCCAAATCTATATCTAGCCCACACCAGAGGAGAGTGACTTTTCATCAGGATGTCACCAGCTCCATTCACTGCCAGAGCAGATGATATGTCCCTCTTAGAGCCATGCCATGCAAGTGCTACCGCTCATGTTTGGATGCTGGGCAGTGAATAAATTGCGTGCCAGCAAGGAAGCAGCACCCCGACACACACACAATTTTATATAAATATAGATATATAAAAAAAGAGGCAAGCAGAGAGTTTCACTCCTCTGTCTTGTAGGGCAACAGGAAAACTGATTTGTCATCCAGGCATATTAGACCTCGCAATCCAGACAGAAGCATTAGCTTTCAATTACCTGATATGTTTAGCATTATAAACAAACCTCCTGGCACACCAACTCCAGACCATGCAAATAGGTATTTGATTGCGGGGGGCGGGAATAGAGGGAAGATGTCTCTTAAAACCCTTGACCAGTAAGTTCTGCATCCTCCAAGCAGAGGTGCTGCAGATGTTGATAGGACACCCTGGAGGCTGGGAAACCCATGGCACTGGGGCAGGTCCCACACCCCAGGGCAAAGCACAGCCATGGTGGGGACTGCCTCCTTTTATCCATCCCTCACACCCCACGCAGGGCTGAGGAAGCCATAAAGGAATCAGCCATCTTTCACAGTATTATAAGGCACTTTTCTCATACATTTAATAACCAGAGGCACAAAGGACTTGATTCCCTCAATATGGAAGTTATAAAAGTGAATTGGTAACTAAGCATTAAAGGCAAGTGAAGCTGAATAAAGACTTATGAGTGCAATATTTTCCCCATTTAAAGTGTGGCCTTCCCCTTCCCAAAAGCACACGGGAAAGTCACTCAGCAGCAGATAACTTTGCATCATTAAGGATAATTTGAAGTCAGTGGGAAGGGGGGGGGGGGGGGGGCAACGCCAGCTTG